>OX359246.1:63778941-64281651 GCA_947179485.1 Allacma fusca
AGGGTGTCTAACTGAGAGCACTGCTTATAAACCTCCATGTCAGTTTCCATACGATTTTTGTTTATTGTAACAACGGATAAAGGCACTCCAGCAAAGAATTCGCTGCAAATAGCTATAAACGAAATGTTGTAAAAAGGAGTAGAATTTTTCAATATCAGGTAATTTCTTAAATAGGTAAGAGACGGGGCAAATCGCATAATTAAACCCCTTTCATGTTAAGATTATTTAGCTGTTTTGGAATTTTATGTAATAATTCTTTGTAATTATTGCAAAAAATTAAACTTGTTGGGTATTTGTACACAAAATATTATTGTCGTATTCAAATTATTATTAAAATTAAAATTCATTGCTGCCAGGTTGTCCATCCGCTTCGGCGGACGGCTTGTTTGCTAGTGGGATGTAATAATTTATTTTTATTTTTATTACACAAGGCCCTGCACCCAAACCAAAACCAAGGTCAAAGGTGTTATCTCCGGTAATAAAACCCCGACGTCCGAGGAGGTCAAAATTACTAAATGAGAATGATGTGGACGACGTCGTATCACTAAGTTCTATTTCTTCAACAAGTAGTGGCATTACAAATCCAGCGTACACACATGAGGACCAGGACTTTCAGGAAACTGATCTGAGATCCAAAAATAATTTACCACCCATTCCGACTAAAAGACATCCCCCGTACTCCTCAGACTCGGATAATACTGACAACTTGGGAACGAGTAGTCACGTTTTTCGTGCGGATGTTCACAACTCGCCTGCCTTCATTGAGAAACTTGAGTCGGATGTAAGCCTCTTATTTTAAAATACTAATTTGAAAAATGTTCCGTTTTTTAGGGAAAAAATCTCTTTGAAATCTACTTTTGTGTTGGACTTGAAAAAAAATTTGTCAGGACACACTACAGAGCTATCATATTTTTCTGAGCAGAGCAATGACAACTGGGCAGTCGAAAGTGAAGTGAAAAAACTACCGATGCCGAAACCTCGGCGAAGGATCGAAACAAGTTCCTTAGATCGCAGTACGGATAGCAGCCTGAGCGATATCAGGGAGGTCCACAAAGTTACATCCGACGATCCAGGGATGTCAACACCGAGGAAAGACTACATGACCATTCCGATGCCGGCGGAGAAAGAAGAGCCTGAGAAAGACTGGGGGATGTCTGGGAACGATCCTGCTCAAAGTACTAGTTTCACGTCCAAGTGGAAAAAAGCGGCTCAGACCCTCATTTCGAAGCCATCATTGAAATTAGGGAAGGGTAAGAATAAGCAGAAGCTAGACACTCGAATCGAAATAGAAAATCTGGATCAAACAGAGCCCTCAAATGATAACATTGAGATGCTATCCTACACTAAAAATCCTGCTAAAGAAGACAGGAGAGAATCCCTCACCGAATTCCGCTCTGACAAAAAAACAAAAGCAATGCTACAAACACAGGATGATGAGGAGATCGAACGGATGAAAAATATGTACGGCTCCCCGGCCAAAGATCGAACAGAAATTGGGACACCGTCAAAACGAGAACGACGACGGGCGGAAATTCAGGACGCACCCGAGAAATGTTTTGGAGTCATGATTCATTCCTGTGATTTGCTCCCAATGGATCCAAATGTAGTTCATCCCGTTGTAAAAATAACAATTTTAAATGAGAATGGCACCTGCATCACAAAGCACAAGGCCCTGAGGTCTCACACGGAGGAGATTAGCTCTCCCAAAAATTCAAGGAGAAAAAATGAGGCAGAGAAGGAGAATAAGAAATCCAGAAGTTACAATAAATTAAAAGCAAATGCTTCATCAAAGGGATCCGGCTCTACCACAAAATTCACTCCGGAATCTGTCCTCCCAATTATGACCCAGCCATGCAAACTGAGCTATTATTTACCCACCTTTGCGCCAAACTGGAATGAACTGGTTGTTTTTGAGGAGCCCTTCAACTACATTGTTCATCCCGACTCTACTGCCATGCTATTTTTTGAAATCATGGATTTCTTGCCGACCGAAGGCCCTCACAATGGAACTACCCTATTTGGGGATTACCGGGGTAATTGAATAAATTCATCTCAATATTTAAAAAAATATTGCTGAATGCATTTTGTATAATGTCCCAATTTTAAAAAATTTTAGTGATTATTTCACGTTGGGTTCTGGAAGTCATGTCACAAGTCATGATTATTTATTTGTAGGTAATGAAGAAGGCTGGTACAAAATTGCGTGGGGGTTTCTAAAACTAATTGGAGCAAATGGGGTTCGTAATGTGAATAGAAAATTACGTCTTCAGTTGTACAAACCGGAGCAATTGCCAGCTAAATTAAATGCTAAGGTGGAGGTGAGTAAGAGTCGGGTTACAGTAGCTTCAAGAATGGTCTCTCGCTGTAGGAAACCCTTGTTAAAGCATTTTCTCTGTGGAAAAAACGTTTATTTTGGACACATTTAAAATTTCATTGCCACAATGTTAATTTTTCTTCATATAATAACTGAATATGCCACTAAGACCGTCAAATTTTGCCCCTTTCAGAGGTTCTTGAGATTAAAGTCACAAATATAAGATAAATTTGTGAACCTAACCAAATCATAAATTACATTTATGTAGGTGTACCACTGGTGGAAACTGGACCGGAGGCACAAAATAGATTCCACATTGTACGTGACAGTTAGAGGCGTTGTGTCTCCAACAAATACTGCAGCAAGTTTGCGTACTTTATTAGGCATGGGAAAAGATGACCTGAATCAAGCCATTTTAGAGAGTCAGATTCATTCACCAAAGTCTTCCAAAAATCCTGGTTCCACCAATGAGGTAATTATAATCGTTTATGATCAAAGCTGTACATATTGTAGACTTTTGCCATATGTTTCTAATCAATGCTATTTACACAGCTGAAAAGACAGCCAGGACAGACTGACATTCAGATGCCCCAGTGGTTGCGGTTAGACGGGCAAATCTGCAAAATACCCAACAAAGTTATTAAATCCCTGCCGATGTCACCCATCGAGTCTTTGAACTTGACAATTTCTGGGAATGTCCAATGTGTCAAGTTCAGTCCTTGCGGTCTAAAGCTTGCTACCGGATTGGACACGGATGAGCTTCACACCATCTTGGTTTTTGATGTAATTTCTGAATAGCAGCTTTTCTAAATTCCAATATATTGCTACCATTTTAAATGTTTTGGGATTTTTTTCGAATAACTTAATGAATAATGGGTAATTGTGTGATTTATTCAATAATAACAAAAATACATTCATTACCCTTTTTACCATGTTCAGGTACCTTCCGGGAAACTCCTCCGCAACATCCGATGTCACCACGGGCTCGTGTATGACTTAGATTGGAAAATCATCGATATGAAGAACGTTCTGGTTCCCAACTCATATTATCTAGCATCAGCATCGGCTGATACTACTGCCACAGTCTGGCTACTGAAAAACAATTCCAAAGAATCTCCTAAGCTTGTTAAGGTTTGCTCAATATATCAACTTGACATAGGTTTATAATTAATCTTGGTGTATTGCATATATAGCTCTGTTACTATTATTTTGTCCTTAAAATGTTCAACAGAAACTTCTACACCCATCCTTCGTCTACTGTATAAAAATCCATCCCACCAAATCCAATCTAGTTTTCACGGGTTGCTTCGATTATGCCATTAGGATTTGGAATATCCAAAAAACGTCGGCCTCTCAAGCAAATGTGCATGAATCGGACACGGAAATTATTCCTGTTATACAGGTAACTTCTATATACATTTCACACTCACATATCTTCACAGGTATTCGTAATCCGATGCCGATATTTTGTGACTTCTGTGAGAAACGGTCAATCAGTCAGCACTGCTAAATATTGTCGTTATTTTTCAGCTGGACCAACATGAAAGTTTTGTCAACTGTTTGACATTTAACCAATTGGGAACTCATCTTTACAGTGGGGATGGCTCGGGTTTAGTCTTCGAATGGACAACATCATCTCCAAGTAAAAAGAAGTCATGGAAAATGGAACGGTTAGATTAAACCCATCTTTTGAATGTGAAACGGTCGATTCTAATATTTATGTGCCTAATTTCAAAACATCACTCTATATTTATTCCGCCATTCAGAAAATCAGTCTCCATTGAATTTACATATTTAAATGCATCTGGGTTATACAAATTGTTGGAAAAAATCTAAATTTATAGCGAAAAGAAGCAGATCGCACTTTGACTAATATCCTAGAATGACTTTCTATGTTGGCAACGAATGTCGAAGATGCCCACAATTGTTATTTCTTCATGTATTTAAATGTGAATGGAACTTGAGAACGTCCTGACGCTACTTTTTGAAATTACAGGGAACTAACATTTAGGGAATCAGGTAAAAATCCTATAAATTCCTTGGACTTGCACCCGTCCGGGAACAGGCTTCTGGTGCACGTGCGAAATAGCAGCATTAAAGTAGTAGACTTATCAAGTTTCATGGTTTTGAATACCTTAAGTGGTCTCGTGAACGAAAAGTAAGTTTTTTTCCTTCGTAAATTTCTACACAAACGTATTTGTACAGAGTTCGATTTTAGATATATTTTTAGAATAATTAGACCCCGTGAATCACAAAAGTTGAACCTGTGAAAAGCATGTAATATTTTTTGCGATTCAGACTCCAGATCCGAAGTATATTCAGTCCCTGTGGAAACCTCATACTAAGCGGAAGCGAGGATTCTACACTTTGCATTTGGGATGCAGACACAGGAGCCATTTTGCATTTATTGACCCCCGAAAATCATCGTCATTGTGTCGTCACTTCAGTGGACTACCATCCTCATGACTACTTTGTAGCTATTGGTCTAGCATCGACGATAAGTGAACCTAACCCAATCATGCTGTACACGCACAAGCAAGCTAAACCCCCCAAAATGCGTTTTCATACTTTAGCAAAACTTACCACTACGTTCAGTACGGACTCAACATCCACTGGACCGACCGTTCCCCCATCATCAACCTCTACTGCGCTGGCACGTGGGGACAGCACTGAAAAATTTGTGATGATTGTGAAAAAGTTAGATGCGGCCCTGAAACTAACTCAGAGAACCACTGCAAGTATTCCGGAGGGAAATGGACGCTCTTCCGCCAGTCTTGCCTTGTCACCAGAGAAGGATAGATCAAGTAAAAGCGATGAATTTAGTCACAGACCGGAAGAGCTCTTTGATTCTGAAATGAACAACTCTCCAATAGAGTACACTCCAGAAAGAAAGCCTCGCCTAGTCAAATCTCCTACCAATCATGCTCGGAATGTCAGCTGGGGTCAAAAACCTGAAGCATCATCGGTTTCTCAAAATAAGGACCTTGTGACTGGTGATACTTGGGCCGCCGAGACTCCCGACAGACGAAAGTTTGAAGACAGTCCTCTTAAGAACTCTCAAGATGTACTTGTTGTAGAAGAGCCTGAGAATGGAACAACCTCCCAGAAAGTTTCGAAAGTTCGTCAGAAGAGACGACAGAAAATGAGATTGTTGTATGATTCGTCAGATCAAATGTCTTAGCCTTAAGTTTACTCTGTTCCTTTTATTGAATCATTATTTGTATTTGAAAACAGTCCATTCACCTTTGTTCAAGTTGCCTTGCAATGACATATTTTTGTGGTGCTATTGTATATTAATAATTATATTGCGAATACGATGCGAATGCATTATACAATGCTTTTTTCAAAGTTATCTTTTTAGTTCCACTATTTCCTGCAGGTTTGCCTTCGGCCAGATACATATTTATGATATGAAAAGACGTTTAAAATCTTAAATTAAACTACGCATAATGTACAAATATATTCTGGATGTTTAAAAAAATGGTGTAATTAAATGTTTAAATGGTAAATTCCTTTTTGGGGCACATGTAGACCAGAGCTGCGTTCAAGTCAAGTAAAACCCAAACTTGACCCTGAACTTGACTTGACCCTGACAGTCAAGTAGATTTTTCAGACTGTCTTGAACTTGACGGTTCATGGTCAGACAATTACTTGAAAATTCAGGGTCAAGTATTCAAGTACTTTTCGCGTAACTTGAACCTGGTCAAGTATAGCCGGGACAACTCTTGACTTGACCATGACTTGACCATGACCCGAACTTGAACTTGACTTGAATTGTCAAGTTTTTCAAAATAGAAATATAAAAATAGTATTCACACTTAAAATATAGCAACAACACTAATTCTAAATAATCTGATCAAATACTCTTGATTTTTCTTACTGCATTCAATTAATCGACTAAAACAGCAAATGAAAATATTATTCACAATTCACAAGCTTCACCAAAAATATTTTGATTGATTAAATCTCGATGATTAAATAATGTCTTAAATTGGTGCAAGTAAATCATTTCCCATTGAATTTTACTATTAATAATAATTACTTTGTGCTAATATACAAGTTTAGGTTGCTTCACTCGAAATATTCACAATTCAGCGTCCGCCCTATGCAACAATGCAACAAACTGGCTTATATATGTAGTACAGTTGTTAACGTTGTACAAATGTTACATTATTTAGAACGAAAAGAGTACTTGAATTTAAGTAACTTGATTCATGAACAATGTATTAATTTTATACAATAATACAGTAAACCAATTGAACTTTGTCGCTTTCAGAGGTGGTGCTCCGAACATTTTATATTATTATTTCGGTTCACTAGTGCAACCGTGGCTTTCCAAGCGGATCTGGAGATATTGAATCGTAACGCGTAAATATGTTTTTTGACGAACTTGCATGGGTACGGAGTCTCGGAGTAACGACAACGACACTTAGAAAGAAAGCCTATTGAAATATATGGCGCCACAACTTTGATATGGGTAGCGTTTAGTTACTTGAATAAGTACTTGAAATACTCATGGTTCATGGTCAAGGATTTATACATCTTTACTTGACCATGAACATGACTTGACTCTCAAGTAGAATTTTTAATCTTGACCATGATAACTACTTGATTTCAAATCTCAGGGTCAAGTATATACATAACTTGACCATGACTTGAATGTTCAAGTATCCATTATATTTTACTTGACCATGACCCGAACTTGACCATGACTTGAAATACTCATGGTCTACTTGAACTTGAGCGCAGCTCTGATGTAGACAAAAGTCGCACGTTCCCATTTCCCATTTGACACAATGAGAAGTTTTGACGTATATTATTAAAGCATATACCACATACTCATATACAGCTGGGGATGTCAATGGTCTGGTCCGGACCATTATTAATGGTCTGATATTGGTCTGGTCCGGTCTGATCCAACACTTGGACCAGACCAGATACAATATTGGTCCAGCTTCAGGACCAGACCAGACCACAGGACCATGGTGAAAAGTACGCAAAATAAAAATTTATGAGTTACGATATATCCTATGGAACAAATTAAAAATGTCATATATTGGGATAAAAGAAGAATTTGACTGGGTAAGATGTGATTATTCAATTGCTCTCAATGGTTTTCTGGACCCTGGTCCGGACCATGGTCTTTGGTCTGGTCTGGTCCGAACGAACGACTGGATCAGACCATAAGTCTGGTTTGTGCTTTGGACCAGACCAGTTTCATAACATCTGGATCAGACCAGACCATTGGCATCACTTTATACAGCTATTTTAGCAGAATTTTGATGTTAGGGTTCAATTTAAGAGGATTGGTTAAATGTTTTTTTGATGTGATTTTTTGAACGTCCAGTGTGTCATACACACACTACACACACACTTAAAGACAATCCGGGGATGACAATGAGGATCATGATGTCCAGGACCTGCAAATTATAATATAGGTTAGCATGTGAGTGTGAACAACAACTTGTTTACAACCACCTCATTAGTCTCTTTTCCTCACCTTCCTTCCATAGAAATTCCTCAAGTTAAATATAGTAAAAAAACTACCTTATATATCTTTATACTTGTTTTCTCAGGATCCCTCCAGGGTATTTTTGGTATAATATTACATAATGGTGTTGTTTAATGAAACTTGTTATTATTCGACGCAACCTTCCATAAAATTTGTTGCAATGAATTAATCAAGTCCCAGGTAATTCCCATCTGTTGGCAGTTGGCATAGCGGTGGGTGAGTGAAAATGCATATCTTGCATGTAACTATAAGCAGGGACAGGCAAAGCACATAAAATAAATGTTGGATTACAGATTACTTTTGCTTGAAATTGTGAGGGTTGACACATGGTTTATTTAAAGAAACTAAACTCGAAAATAAGTTAGGCGGGACCGGCTTACATAACTTTACTACTTTACTACTTTAGCAGCACTCGGCTTAAGTGTTCAACTACTTCAATTAATTTAATTTAATATAATTAATTGAAACCAAAATAATTTTATTTTAGGGGGGATAATGTAACCGAGTTACACTGAATTTAATAAAGGCTTTTAATTTTAAACAAAATAACGAAAAGGGGTAATTAATTAAACCCGAATTTAATTAATTACAAGGGGGCAAAACGTTGAGGACCACGCTATAATTTTAATTTTAACGCTTTTAATTAAATATCCGGGTCCTAAGACCGGACTCAAATATTTTAATTTAAACTAGGGAAGGAATTGTAAGATGCCCAATTTGGGTATAGGTAAGGAGGTAAGGTTTGGCTTGACCCACTGACACTATAAAAATTAATCCTCCCAAAAAAATAATAAAAACAAAAGGACAACTTACATAAAGTTCTCCACTTGAAACCTGGAATTCCCGGACAAAAATTTTAATGAAATTTCAAAAAAAAATATTTCAAAAAAATATACTTTTAATTTTAATTTTTAATCCAACAAAAAAAAGCAACACAATACACCAAAGACAACGGGTAACCGGTCTGGGTGAATTTTAAATTCACCACCGGAAAGGTACTGGAGTATGGATTGGACGGAGGAGGGCTTTATAGGTAGGGCTTAGGTAAGACCAGCGGGAAAACCGCGGTTTAAATTATTCCAGACCAGAGGTCGGAGTACAGAGCCTGGGATTTCCCCGGAAAGTTCACCACGAGCAACTCATGGATAGGAGACTCATTACAAGTCTGCCCTTTTTGGAGAAAAAGCAGCCCTATTTATACCTTGGGAAGGGTCCGGGATTTCAAGGAAGGTACATAAGGTAAGTAAATTTTACATTTTAACTTTTTATAGGATAGGGAAAAGAGGGAGGCATAACATTTCATGAGAGAAAAATGTAAACGGTCTGTTTACACTTTTCTCTCATGACCTACATTTTAATTTTAATTTCTGCAGGTAACCTGTCGTCCCTTCCCTGACGTCATCACTCCTGGGATATAACACCCTGGACTCCCATCTTAACAATTGTGTAGTGGGAGTGCGACTAAGTGAGCGGGTGTTAAGTGAGTATGTGACACCTGTCACACACTCACAGAAATATTTTGCGGAATACAAGTTTTGGATTACATGCCATAAACCAATTGCTTGGATTGTGATTACGTGATTACATTTTAAATATCTGAGACGGTGATTACGGATTAGAGATAACTCACATAGAATTTTCGACATGGAATTATGTATTTCCTATTAAATTTTAAACATTTTAGCAGTCCGATTACAGCTCATATAACTAACAACAGGACTACCCTATCTGGAGTATTTTTCTAAATTCATAGAAGTATCAGTATTATCGTGGGGTTGGAGGATGAGTGTCAAGCAAGGAAACATGAACCAAACGATTCTCCGAATTTAATGTTCATTTTATTAAACTTTAACATGGCAACTTAATCTCACAATAGTAACAACGATAGAAAAAACGAAGCTAGCAAATCCTAATAATTTTCAAATGAAACATGAACTACAGGACCGGTAAGCGGTAGCCCCTACTTGATCTACTGGTACATAATTATTTCTAATATTCCCAAGTACATCAAGTATGTACATTACTCAAGCTAAAAATTATAAAATTCAGCTTTCAACAGCATGTGTACGACTATGTACATACGTTCATACAGATCTTAAAATGCACGCGCATATGTACGTATAATGTCCCCTAACCTCAGCAGTACATATCTAATTTACCAAAATTCCAGTTATAATATCAGACAATTCTACTCCACTCTCACCCTCTTCGTCATCTCCGATACATTCTATGAATACTTCAAATATATCCAAATATAAGACCAAAGCAGCAAAAACATATTCATCTGGAGGAATTATCTTCCTGTGACTCCCACAAACGATGCTCTGGGTTCTGTGGATGAAGATCATTGCGAATATTAATGCTGCCAAGCTGCTCAAAATAAGCCCAAGCGGTGTCAAAACTGTGCTAAATGGTGCACGGACGACACGAAAATATATCAACAATCCGTAGACAATGAAAAGCGTAATCAAGCATTCATATGGATCATCTCCTACGATGTCAACGTCGGTAGCGAAGAAAATTACCATGAGTGCAAAGCATGCCACTGTAATTGTCCCCATGACCAGCAATATCACCCGTAGTCTGCAAAAATAAGTTATTATAATGATTATAGATTATATTATCTAGAGACGTTAACGAGTTCAACATGTCAAACTATGTCAACAATCAGATTCGAGCCTTACTCGTAACGACAAGAGATGAATCCAAGAACGGACCCTTGGACGATTGACAAAATGACAAGGAGGATGAAGTTTAGAGGAAAGGTTCTCCGGACCTTCTTGTTACATGATATAGAAAGCCCTAGAACTGCCAACGCTCCGTCAGCCGCTGCTGCAAAGTAAAAATTGTCTTCAATCCATTCGATTAGCGGGTCATAGCAAATTAAAGTTGTAATGATTCCGCACGTTATCACAAGCAGCAACATCAGAATGCTGTAAACCTTCCTAAAAAATAATTATTTGTAGAAATAAATCCTTAACAATAACCATTACTACTTTCATTACAATAATTTGTAGCTAACCAAGCCAGTGAAGGGCCAGATTTTGAATTACAAAATGAAAAACCGACCTAACAAATTCCATTCGAACATGTTTTAATGAGAAGTCCAGGACTTCGTGGCACTCCGGGTTACCTGTTAATAAAATAAACGAATTACACGCTCGCCGCTACACTCTTGCGATCTATCCCGATCCTGTTTACTTTGGTTAATTCGTGATCACATATGTATTTACATACATGCTTAACGAAATTTTCATCTTACTTCCATCAAATTTTGAGAACATTATTTGCTGAATTACGATAACTATTGATTGCTCATTCAAAGTTTTGTTACCGCAAAATATTTCTATAGCGTATAAATAAAACGGGGCTTCAATAAAATGCGGGATGGTGGGATGGCGGGATGGTGGGATGGCGGGACGACTCAATAAAATGCGGGATGGCGGGATGGGATCAATGAAACACTGCGGGATGGCGGGATGGGATGCAGGATTACTCAATGTAATACTGCGGGATGGGATGCGGGATCACTCAATAAAATGAAAAAACAATCATTCAACTTACTTGTGATTGTGAGAATATAGCCTAATGAATCCTGTGAATACCAGAAAAGCTTATACTTTTTTGGATTGTAATTTTTTTGGGTCATGTTTACAAAACTGCAGTATTAGTATTCATTTAAACATTAGTGTAATTATATATACTCGAAAATCTGAAATATCGTGATATGTCTAGCCACGGTTAGCAACAAGCTCGAGAGTTTTGTAAATATGCCCCAAAAAAATTTAGAATTTTGAAATTATTCATTTACCTTATAAGCTAGAGTATAAACTACGATTCTTCTTGTATTCACAGGATTCGTTGGGCTATATTCCCACATTCACAAGTAAGTTGAATGACTGTTTTTTTCATTTTACTGAGTGATCCCGCATCCCATCCCGTTATCCCGCAGTATTACATTGAGTAAATCCTGCATCCCATCCCGCCATCCCGCAAAGTTTCATTGATCCCATCCCGCCATCCCGCATTTTATTGAGTCGTCCCGCCATCCCACCATCCCGCATTTTATTGAGTCATCCCGCCATCCCGCCATCCCACCATCCCGCATTTTATTGAGTCATCCCGCCATCCCGCCATCCCACCATCCCGCATTTTATTGAAGCCCATAAAACGTATTGTTGAAGCACTAGCAATAAAATAAAATCTATTGTAATAAAAATCTCATAACTGCAACCACAGTATATATTATACTAATGTAATTACATATAAGCTGCGCTGCCCTTCGCAGCAATACCCTGTGAGAGCTGCCATAAATCGTTGTGAAGCGACAATTTTTATAAAGACTAGCACTGCACAGCCAACTATTGTTGGCTAAGCAAGGCAAATGTAAGTTGCGATGACAGGAAATAGTACATGCAATAGCTAGCTGCGCAGTGCTATGGTGGTCGATGCATCTAGAGCGCGCGAATATTTGATTCTTACCATCACTTATGCGGACACTATCCACTCTTTCAACTTAGAAGAGAGGATGCTATTTGGTTCACGGACTACAGCATAAGTTATTCTCATTTTATTCAATCAGTTTTATACAGTGCTCTAACACTAAATCTTGCATTGTACGATTGCACATACGAAAGATGAAGCTCCCTATTGAAGAGTTGAACGAAATAAAAAATCATATCCAAATTCACGGATGCACGTACGTACTGTGTACGTATAAAAACTCAGATAACCGACTTGAGGTACCTTCTTTGTGAAAAGTTTTGCGTAAAAATAATATTATTAAAAAATAAATAAGAAATCAGGATTTCACTTACTCTGGCTAGCCCCTGTCATGACCACAAAACCTTATCAACTTCAAAAAATAATTTTGTATGGTTCACATGGAATCAGCCCAATCAGTCAGTATTCGTAAGGTAAGGTGTGACGCACGTTTGATTGATTGTGAGGAGAAATTGCATTCTGAACTGAACCCATAATGAATTTTACAACATGCCAGGTACGTTGAAGAAACGTTTAGATATTTTCCTAATTCTATGATTGAGGTAGATATGGAAATAATGGATACACGCCAGGGTGCCCAGAAGTCCTGATTTGATCAGGACTGTCCTGATTTGAACCAGGTTCACCTGATGACCTGATGAGCAGAGGTATGGAAAATAAATGAAATTTACTATTGAAATACAATACACAAATACATTTTCAGAAAAGTTAAAATACAAATATAAAATACAAATACCAGGTGTAACTTAGTTAAGATACGAAATAAAATACAAATGTCCGGAGTCATTTGAGCAAGATACAAAATAAAAAACTTTGGTTCCAACAAAAAGAGAAAATATGAAATAAAAATACCGTATTTGAAATACGAAATACATATTGAAAATAATTACTATCAAATTTATCTCAAAGTACATATCTGAGATGTATCTAAAGTTTATTCTTTCAAAGTATTTTGTATAATTCGGCCAAATAATACGATATTAAAATGAATCAACTTACGTAAGGTAACTGCATGTTATTAAACTTTAGAGTTGTGCATTTGTGTGTATCAAAGTAAATTAACACGGCCCTAGGTACACAATATTTTTCCTTTAAGCGAATAATCTTAACTCCTGGGTAATGTATTTCTATTCGCGTCACTACTTCAGCTAGCTTTATAGTTCTCAGATACATTGAATTGTATGTATTTATACAGTAAGTAAGTTCTTCAAACCTGCCATACAAGTTTCAAAAACTGGTTTCAAAATGTTTTAAATTAGTGCTTTTACATTTAAAATATTTATTTAAGCATGTTTTCAAGACGACCTTAACAATTGCCAGAATCATGTATTTTAAATTTAAAACTATATTTTGTATTCGAAATACGGGCTGGGTAAATTTTACAAGATTAATAAATACAAAATACTATCACGTTCGTAATCTTCAAAATACGAAATACAAAATACAGTAGACATGTTGGTGCTGACAAAATACAAAATACCTTAAACAATATACGGCTAGGAAAATACCAAATACTAAATGTATTTCAAATACTATTTCAAATACAATATTTCAAAATATTCCACACCTCTGCTGATGAGCTTAAAAGTCCTGATTTCGAAGTTGCTGACAAAACCACAGCATTTCTGGATAAAGTGACTAAACTTTGTCATTATATTTCATAATGTCGACCATAATACTGACAGAAACTTTATTCACGTGAACATAAATGCTACCCCGTATGTAAAATGGATTTCAGTTTAAGTTTGAACGGTTTAATTTCGTATTATTGATTATGATCGACACTCGACACTGCAGTTGTACGGAACAGTTCTCTAGTTTTGACTTACAATTACCAATAACAGTTCATAAAATCTAACATGAGCCATGAATCAGGGTTGCACAATTGAAAATGCCATGGCATTTTCGGCATTATGCCTGCCAAAAATGCCCTGGCATTTTGGGCATCTATGGCACTTTGGGCATTTTGGGCATATTCAGCCTAGAGCAGGCATTTTCGGCATATTCGCTCCAAATTTTTAAATATCTGTATATGGCTTTAGCTACCTGCGAATTTTGCAAAATAAGTCACAAAACAGTATGTTGCAAATAATTTTAATATTCAACTGGATTACATGATAAAATTATAGAAGCAAACGGTTGAAACCTGGAGCAAGTTGATATAGACATATTTATGGAAAAATTATAATAATTCTATTTTAATTATTTTGTTGTAAAAATTCGCTTGTACACCGTGTCTGTAATTATTTAGACTTCAAGAACTAACATATTCGGGCAAAGATGCAACACAAAAAGATAAAATAGTTGTTAAAAGATTAAAAATATCTTTGTTTGTGAGCTTCAAAACTCGTCATCATCTACATAAATGTATTTATTGTTACATTTTGGACTCGAACTATTACACTGGTTTACTAGGTCTAAATGCAATTTTCAAAGTGGACACAAAATTTGCTACGGAAGCTCCAAGTTTTGACATATATGTATTATAACCGTCGCATCTTATGTATCTAATGAAAGTGTAAACTTTTCTATACTTTACAAGCCATTAGCAAAATACGGAATTTATGCTGGCAACTGTGCAAATGTTCTTTCCGATTCCTTAAGTTTTTTATAATGTACAGCGTTGAATGTTTGCAACTACGTTGGGGTTTAAATTTTTATTAAGGATTATTGAAATAACCACTGGCCATAAGTAACGAATTAGACGAATTAAATTATGTTTTTTAAAGTCAACTATAACATTTTCTAAAACTGGATGGGTTTGATTATGCTATGAAAGACTCCCTTATATTCGATAAAGGAGCAATAATGGTCATATTGTATAAGTTTCTGTAAAAATGCCCAATATGCCCAAAATGCCTGCCGAAAATGCCCAAAATGCCGGGCATTTTCAAAGTAAGGCATTTTCAGGGCATTTTCGGCGTTTTGGGCATTTTCAGGGCATTTTCAGGAGGGCAGGCATAAAACCTAGGGCATTTTCATTTGTGCAACCCTGGCCATGATCACGCTCTCGTACTTAATAAATTGGAATATTTCGTAAAGGAATACGTGCCGTTTTATTAAATGTAGAAGGAAAGGAGACAAGTATTTTGGGGTGCAACACCTGTAGATTTGGTGCAAATTGTGCAGATGGTGGGATCAAAAAGCATATTTTGACAGAAAATCATAAAACAAGCGCTAAGTTGGGTCAAGCAAATTTATCTGTTTCAAGCATTTAAAACCGTGATTAGAAAACTGCAGATGCCAAATTAGCCCTGACGTATAATGGGGAAAAACACAATCCGTCTGTCAGTAGTTCGGACGGTCTTTCTAGTTTTGTGAGACAAACAGTTTTATATTCTAAAATAACGGTTTCATTGAATTTAGGAAAACCCAGCTTTAGTTGAAATGAAATAATATCTCTAGAATATAAATTTTCTTTAAAATCAGATACAAGAAATAAAAAATCTAATTGCTTTAAGTTGCTTTGTCAGATTCTTATGATGATTCGGAAGAATCAGGGTGACTGTATTTTTTCTAACGGAGCCTATTCAAAATCTTGAAACTAGAATCAACAAGTTTTCCACTGCATATTAAAGCCAAATATAAATCGTTAAATTGCACTGAAACGTATCTGACTTTTGACTTTAAAAATTTTTTTTTAGAAGTCCTGATTTGAAAATCGAATAATCTGGGCACCCTGATACACGCATATTATGAATAATTATTTGTACATGGATTAACTTGCACCAGTTTCTAAAACTGTTAAGAAATTAATCTGAATAAAGCAATCTATATAAAAATATGGTATATATAGTTATTTAAGTTCCTATCTCAATACTTTTGTAAACAGTTTATGCTGTTCAAATATGCATGGAAAGAAAATAGTATTAACATAATATATAATTACATGTATTAGTACGTATGACGGGACAGACTTCTCGGATAAACGGCTACAAAACCACTAAAGTTTCTTGGGAGTTCTTGGCTTCATAGTACAGTTAGCGAGAATGACACTACTCAGATGACGAGGAATTTATGTTAAGATTGATGTCAGGAAATCAAAAGGAAATCAATTCCAATATGAATAGCAAGGAATTATTCCTTGCATACAATGTTTTGGTTTCTGCAAAGAATTTCTTCAACCATTGGATTATTAATTACTTATTAGTTATTGGTTCCGCTCAATTTTTTTTTTGTACACCGTGCAATCGCGATTAAGGAGAAACCCAGCACAGGACCGTATTCATTGAAGAATATTTCGTGTCCTATACATTCTTTCGTCATACATGATCTCCGTTAAATATTTAACTGGATTCACAATTTTTCGACTTAAAAGAGGTTGGCTGTGTAGGAGTCGAATTTTGCTCCTTTTATACTTTTGGGGCGCTTGCATGAAACAATCCGCAGCAAATGATTACGTAAGTTGGTCTCACAAACAGGTAGTATTTTACTAAAAATACAACCTCAACTATAACGAAACTTTCCCTTTGGATGGCTGACAAAATAAACGACAGGACAACTAAAAAAGTTCAAGGTAACATTGCGTTGCAGGGATTGAAAATCAATGGCATTATTGCCACTTTGTAGGTTTGCAAAGTGCATACAAGCATGCATAAAGGGATGAATTACAAGAATTCATATTTAATGTAGTTGTGATAAAAGCAGTAGTTCCAACAAATGTGGGCATTGGGCAAGATAAAATTATATAAAAATTATACATTAATGAATATAAAAAGCAATCAGTTTTGTTCATTCAAATTCCATTTTTTAATTAGATTACAAAATAACTTTTACAAAGTACCGTAACAAACTATCAACACTTCTTCTTCCTGCTACACTGTTTACATTCTGCGGATATCATTGTTTAATATTATTAGAGAAAGCACTTCAGTGCGTTGCTTGCCGGCCGGATGAGTGAGAATAATTTCTCAGTGGAAAGCTTTCTTCCAAACGGAGTACAATACGGCTGGGAGTGTACAAATTCACATTACAATTATACTTTTTTAGACCCCAATGTTACAATAGGTTTCGGACGGTCCCTAAAGATTAACTTTTTCTTGATGACGGCTGTCACAACGTACTCCGTCTGCTTATTTAAAGTTGACTTCTTATCCAAAACTGCAAAGGCTTTCTCCAATGACTGAACTTTCCCGTAGAGAATATGATGTCCTATAATTAGTACCGGAGTATTCTGAAAGCAAACCAAGTACGATTATCCTTAGTCTCATTCATGAATATAAAGGAGTAGTCACACTAACTCATCAAACCCTCCTCCTCCTAGAGTTGTAAAAAATACAAATCCCCAGTTATCCTCCCTAACATCTAACTCACATCATTTGTAAAGTGCAAATCTCCCACAAATCCTCGGAGTCCATCCAGACTTCGGCTCTCAAGATCACCCTGTAGCTCGATCATGCACCACTCCTTCAATCCATCTGGTCCACTGTACAGTGACAGTACCAAAAACAAAAAAAGGATAATTAGGGAGTGTTCATTAATGATGTCATTGTTTTCTTAGAATTTTGAGACCCAGTGACCCCTCTGTCACTGTTTGTCATCTTATAATGCAGCTACCCACCCACTCCCAGTAATAGTGACCATCATCACATAGAAATCATTGCGTCTCTAAAGGAATTGATTTATTGATGCTAATAACAAAATTTGGATTTCGATTTTTTTATTCCTTTGACAGCACTCCCTTTGGAATTTTACATTTCCACCACAAGTGTGGGTTTCTGCACTCAATTATCATTATTCTTAATCACTATTTTTGTGACATTCAACAAATAAAGATTCCCACCATGCTTCGATACTATCAACAATAATTATTTCATCATTCCCTATTAGTTCCGCTTCAGATAAAATTTCGGCTGCTTCAATAACCACATTGTAAGAATTTGAAATATTTGTATGAATTTTCTTGTGGTCTTTCAAAGAGGCCTGTTATACAAAATACAATCCACACTCAGAACATGTTCGCTGGCTTAACTTTTGTCGAACACTTGGACAGTAGTAATCATTAGGTATAATCGCAGGTGCACTTGGGGGAATAATATTTCTGAGACCTAATTGCTTCCAAAGGTCAAAGAATTTTCCAGTGGTTGAATCCGGAGAAGCACAGTGGATACCGGCTGAATCGCGGAAGTACATGGCAGGTGGTGGTAAGAATCCATTATGCAATACTTCATGAATGTTGGTGCGTGGAGTTTTGCAACAATTGGTATTCAAACATTTTATAATTTGAATAAAATACTGGGATTGTCTGACATGGATAGCTTTCCACTGCTCGGAGACCTTGATCTTGAATGCAGTAGTTGGAGCACTGCGATCTGTAGTAGTAACCAATATGTTGGTGGCAGTACCCGACATTACGTCTGCATTTTCAAGTGCTGACGGCGCATCTTCTATATCGTTTACAGCGATTATGCTCTCAATTTCGGTTGGTGTTTGGTGTAAATCTAGAAGAACTTCACTTCCGGGTGGCGAAATATAATTAGCAATTACTTTGTATCCGTCAATGACCATTCCATTCCATAGTTCACTTAGAACATTCCCTGCTCTTCCAAAATTACGGATTTCAAGATTCTGGTCTACAGTTTTATTCGAATTATTTAAATGATTACCATAGTAATTGTAAGGTAATACGACACCACTTAACCGCTTCGATAACGGAGCCATTCTGCGTTCAACTGGATTGTATGCTGAGTGGTGGGGGGCGTTTGCACCAATAAATAATGCATCGAGGTCAAATTCATCAAAATTTGATATGGCTTCGTCCAGAGTTTTTCGATGATGTGGACTCTGGTCTGGGCCATTATCAACGAAGAAAATCATTATCGGTTTAATGACGCCATTGATCTTGCAACATTTTTCAAATTCCGGAAGATGAACGACTGTACGTAAATCGACGGTGTGAGATTTGGCGGTGCTCGAATCGTGTTTTCCTGAGCGTATAGCGATGTAAGTTGGGCCTGAATAACTGATTTTGTCCTTAAAGTCAAGTCCGGCATATACACTGGGAATTAGCTTGTGCCTTGTTGCCACACACCAGTCATGATCGGACATTCGTATTTCGTAAGAAACTTTCATGACCAAAGGTGTTTGCAGTTTTGCTGCCGTCTTTCCAATATCGACTTTGGCTTTATCATCCATGCTTATAACGGCAACATTTGCTCCCCCCATTAATTCTCCCACGTCCTTTAAGTGACCAATTTGAGCCGCAGCAAACCATTTGTCCTCGTGATGTTTTCGCAATGTATTTTGAGCTTTTACCAATCGGACAGGAACGGTTTTGACATGCTTTTGTCCTTCGTGAGAAGATGCACGCTTTGGGAGCAACCGTAAATACAAACCGGATCTACTGAGCGTGAAACCTGAAATAAATATGGTTATAAATACGTTTGAATGTGTGGTCAGGTGACAGTACCATAGTTCCGTGGTATCGTATCAAAATTTTACCGAATTGTTTTAAACGTTTTAAAACACGAGATCAAATTGTTTGCTAGTAGGTATGAATGGTCAGCAAATAGCTATACGGAATCGAAGATTGAACACGGTATCAAAAAACAAAGCCTGGTAAAAAAACTGGTAAAAGTCATTTGTGCTATAAAATCAGCAAGATTTGATATCTTTTTAAACCCAACCAGTCCGGGTTGGGTGGACCCTGTCTCAACGTATACATATAATTTACGCTATTTCGAATTTCCGAAGGTCGAATTGTTTTTAAGACACATTGAAGTGAACGTAGCAAAAATAGTACTTATCGTTACAGTTACTAATAATGAACTTTCCTGTCCTTTATCCCTGCTATTTATATTACAGTAAATTGGAGATTGGAATGGAAAGTGGAATTTTTGAAGCACAAATGAGACTTTCCCCCTCATGCATCATTTTTTGGCATCACCACCCAAGGTTCGGCACCTTGAAGCTATTTTCTGACCATTCAAACCGCAATAGCAAAAATATTCAAACAAAACGTTCGGTCATCGTGGAACTATGGACAGTACCTGTATATTTTGTATAAGTGAATTAAATTCCTATACCTTGTCTTTGTAACTCGGTTTGTAGAGAAGATAAATTCTGACAAGTCCGTAGTGTTTCGGTTCGGCGCTTCTCATCTGCAGAGGCGTCTGTAGAAACAATTTGAATTATTGCTTCCAGCAATCCTGGTTGTGTTTCCTCAAGCCTCGGTCTCCCTTGCTTCTCTTTATTACAACTTCGGAGTTTCTCAGCAATTTCTGGATTTTCGTTCATGATACTTTCTATCTGTGTTTTCTTCTTTTGACGTAGTTTTTGCTGGTTTTTTGATTTTTTCGTAGCTTTCGAACGTTCTTACGAAGCGGTTCTTTTCTGTTCCGAAGATATTTTATTCGCTTTTGCTGAAAATTATTAATTCCAACTCGTGACTTCAGCTTACACAATAACGAAAATTCATCCAAGACTTTACGATACTCATCTTTAAGTTGATTTTGCTTAGGAGTAGCAGCGGTTGGTTGACTCGATTCCTCCGTCTCAATGGTAATTTCCTCTAAAAGTTGATTACACTGTTGTTCAAAAATTTGTTCAATAGGAGGACATGCCATTTCCATTGGAGTAACAACATCCTTGTTCAACTGCTTGCTTTGACTGGGTCCTTTGTTTCGTCGAAAGGCTTCCAGAATAGGATTTCTTGATTTATTTGTGTCAATAATAGCGTTTAGTTCCTGTATTTTCATATCAATTTCCTCACTGCTAATTTTATTTTCCTTTCAAAACTTTGCACACTGTTCATCGGCAAGTTTACCTGCATTTCAGAAAGATTCATGTTATTTCAGTTTGTAATTTGAATCTTTTTGATGAATCATCATTGTACTCGGTAGACCTAAATGTTTGGGAAAACTCACCTGTGGAACATATCCTTGATTCCTTCCATAGTTTTCGCAAGATTGGCCACTTGTGGCCATTGGACTGTGTCTTGGTTGGTGTCATGAGTCTTAAAATCGTTTCGAACTCTTTCACCAAACAAATGTTGGGATTTGTCACCGAACTAATAAAACTGGTTTTGAATCTAAAATGCTGCCTATCAAGTTTTGTGCAATCGTAAGATAAACTGGCTTTTAACTACATGCAAAACGTAAAACATAAATCTATATTGACGTTTCGTAATTTCTAGAAAAGGTATTTACATGCTCCATTTCCATATGGCTCCGTTTATGCATAGCAACATGCAGATTTCGATTCAATCTCAGTGTTTACTTGTGCACATTACTTGTGCTTTATACTAGATGGTTCCAGCTGTGGTCTCGGAAATCTGGGAGTGCTTGCGGATTTTTAATTATGTTTTGGCAATGACGGTCATCATTAGCCGCAGTGATGCATACATACATGTCATTACATGTCATATTTTTTATGTTTGACTGACCGACCCCATAAATGACATCATTAATGAACACTCCCTTAGTTTTGACATGATGTCACTCCTCAGGACAACTACTGGCTCCATTGGTATACTATTATTTTTAAATATAGATATATTTTTATTTCAAAGATATGGGAAGCATATATGTAATAATCACATTACAACATTTTTCAACAAATATTTGATTGACATCGTTTAAGGAAGGTATGCACATCATTCTAACATTCATCAATCCTTTATAAATCAACTAAAATAACAAAAATTTAAAATACTCATGGATGATCTCTCACTACTTACATAAACGGTAATTTGAATTTCGTTATTTTGATTAGCCATAATACTACTTATTAAAAGAACTGTACAAAATAATTACCTGACTGGATTCACAAAAATCTGCATTGTAACAAGTGGGAATTTATTTTGAGTTTAGGAATTTAATCTCAAGAAAACCTTAAACTTCATTCAAACTATACAGTAACTTTAAACTGAATGAATGAACTTTTGAGGTGAAATTGCACAGGTATGCGGGTTGCGGGTAGACCGTATTAGACGGTATAAACGCGCCAAAATAAATGAAAACAATAGAGACAAGAGACAAGAATTTAACACAAGAAGAATAAACCCAGGATTCTCAACTCAATGCATTACTTACTTCCAATTCAAAAGGTGCGGAAGCCTAAACCCTGCCCAATGAATTAAACAAAAGCAAAACAGGATGATGTAAGTAAACAAGTGACGACTGTATGTACACAATGTATAAATACATAGCACTGCTGTTTTAGATTTTAATGCAAGTAACTCAGAGTGTCCTCCACCCGGGTCTTTCAAAAAGGTTGAAAGGAAAAAAGCTTGTTGGGATTAAAATACAACTTGCATTAACTTCAGTTAAAATATCTAGTTGTAGCTTAATTTTTAAATTGTTATTCTTATTTACCTGTTGACGTCAGACCTTCGGATTTATTTAAATGGCCTTGTTTTGAATTTAGACCTGAGGAAATTAAGTTGACGAGAGTTTATGCTAAGAAATTGTGTCGTCGTGTGTAATAAATGTAGTGTCGTGTCGTTGGTTTTATTTTGTGGATATTTGAAGAAGCGACGAAAACTAAGAATACAACAGCATTGACAACAAACATTTATTTGTTTTACTGGTACTCTCTGTGAAAATTTTGGCAAATTTCGGGTGCTTTCGAATTTAAATTCCGAATTTCAAGTCTGACGTAAATTTTTAACTTTAAGAGTGATTTGGAAGGGACTGTTGTGAAAATGTGTGATCGTGTGGTGGGGTATAATATTGAAGTTATCAAAGTTTTAAATGGTTTAAATCAAATGTAAGCGTAAGTATTAAATTCAAGTGAGTTTCTCGAAAATTGGGAAATTGCAATGAAGCCTCAAAATGGGAAGGGAGGTAACAAAAATTCCAAGCGTAATAGCTCTGCTGCTGTTTCATGGATCGGTCCAGGACCGGGTTTCCGAATGCCGAACTTGACTGTAAGTATTTAGGTTTCTAAGTAAATGTCACATGGCATGAGTTGAGTTGACAGTGTTTTAGGAAATTAAATTCAAATTTGTGAGGTCCAGGTTAAGGTCTAGGATTAGAGTTTATTTTGAAGTATTTAATGTTGGTGAGGTGTAAATAGCCTTTGCGGATGATTGTGTGCATAGTTAACTGTAATATGTAGGGATGAAAGGGATTTCAAGTTTGACCTTTCTATGAATTTCAGCCAAGTCAACTCGTAAAGTTAATTAACTTGGACCACAGTTATGCTCTGCCTTCTGCTCCGTTGGAGAAAAAGACCCATTGCTTTCCACCGAGACTGCTGTTCCAGAATGAGGAAGAAATAGCTCTTCTAAATGAACCCAAGTCTAAATTGGAGAATTTACTAACAAGGTTTGTCTTTGTAAAATCGAATTGTATTTTTATATCGTATTACGTGTTGTTTATAATTTGGTTCTAACAAAGAAATTGCCCTAGACCTTTGTCAAGCCTATTTTTATTAAGTGATGTTCGTGGGTATAGAAAATCATCGAAGCGAGCCCAGAAGGTGAAAATAGTAGAAGAAGAGGATATTGATGTGTGTACACCGGATGACGATCCGAAAATTCCTTATGATCATGGGAAAGCCCGACAGCTAATGAAGGAATGCGAGAAAAATGTAAACTTTGCAAGAATACACGATGTTTCGGAAAACTGGGAAGAGGACGTTAATAAGTGAGGGATAGTGTAAATTAGTTTTCATTTTATTAATGTCGCTAGTGAACGTTACCTATGTTTATATTTAATGTCATTTTGTAGAATCGGTTGGACCAAGTCCCAAAGGCGATTGTTCAAGAAAATGGTACAGATTTTCCATGATGAGCATTTAAAGAGATTGGCTTACTCGGAAAATGCTTCTGAACCACTTTATAGACGGCTATCTATTGACAAAACTACTCAAGCTGTGCGAACACTACTAACACAGTTTGCCTGGGAAACAAAATTAATTCAATGGCTGCACGGAGTCTTAATGGACAATTTAAGCCTTGAATATCTAGGATACTATTTAGACATCCTGCAGACACTCAAATCGAAAGTTCCAACTTTAGTTGAAAAGATGATAACTGCATCTGCATCTGGGGGAAAATGCAATCGTGCAACAAACGTAGAAGCTCTTAACTTGCTGCTCAAGCGTCCATGGGATCCATATGCGACTGCTATCCACACTTCGAAACTAAAAAAACCGACTGTCTCAGCAGTTTTCGTTGTAGTTCCTCCTGGTCCACCAAATGGTAATGTGATTTGTCATCAACGTCAAAAATCCTGGTTGTCTCTTTTGGCTGGATTGGGAAAGGTCGTGACTGTTTCTCTTCCTTCAACGGCGAACAAACTGAATGTAAACTTATACGCGGAGATGATGTTAGTTTGTTCGAAGCAGAAATTAGTTGAAGTTTTTGAAACGTCGCCAGATAAGCCGATATATTTAGTTGGGTGGGGAAGTGGCGCAATTGTGGCAGCAACTCTGTCATTAACGGAAAATGTAACTGGTGTTATTTGTCTGGGTTTTCCTCTTCATGGGACTTACGGAACAAGGGCTGATGTAGATGACTGCTTGAATGACTTGAAACATCCCACTTTGTTTGTTATAGGAGACAGAGCAAATAACAGCTCGTAAGCATTAAATTTTTCGCCTGTCTAAATAATAATATTGCACAATTTAAGGTGGTCTGATCGTAGTTATCATTCACCAAGCTTTAAGTATGATTTGTCACGTTACAGTAAAGTCGGGCTTTGTTTCGTAAATGCAGTTAGTATATCGTAATTTAGAGTAAATTAAATTATCTTTACAGGATTACCGATATGGAAATCTTCCGTAAAGGTCTCTCGTGTATCAACGGCCTGAGTGTCATCTGCCAAGCAGACACATACCTAAGAGTAACAAATTACCATCAAAAAAGATTATTTGTCACACAGTCGTACGTCGATAAATGCATTATCGATGAGATAGCCTGGTTCTTGATTAATGTTCCTATTTTGGAGGATGAGCTAAAAGTACAGGCCCAGCAGGCACAGGAACAAGTCCTCGTACTAGACTGTCCAAAAATGATACCTTCGAACAGTTCTTCAAACAAACGCAAGGCCTATTACAGACCGTCGAATAGCAATAAGGATATCAACTCGCCTAATTACATTACTGCATCAAAGTTGCTACAACAAAGTAAGAATTTTTATTTTTATTGCACTCCCTGAATCACTATTACATTTTTGGCTAAAATTAGTTAACTGCTTTAGCTGGAGCTGGAAGCAAGAAAAAGCAATCCATTACGCCCAGTTCTACACCGGGAATTATCAAACCGCCAATTATTTCTTCCGGAAAAACTCCAATTATGACGTCAACGGTGCCATTACAGTTACCGAGTCCACAGATATCAATGCCGTCCTCCCTACACGGACTGGACCCAGCTGCTAGTAATCATGGACCAGTGCCTGGACAGAAATCGGCTTCTAAAACAGCTCCGAAGCAATCCTCTGTTGAAGCTAGATTACGAGCTATAACAAGCATGGGCATTGGAACGGACTATCCGTTGCCGAGTAAAATTCCTAAAGTTGCTAACTCCAAGGACCCTTTCACTATCTCCGTGGCGACAACATCTGCTGCTCTTCAGGTATTTAAATGTAGCAAGAAGCTGCTCACATTAGCAAGTAGGAAAATATTAAAATAATTGTGCTATTGAGAGGTAATGTAATTTAAATCTTTTTTAAACGAGTATTTGCTACGGCGTTTGTTTGCAGTCGTCTATGCCATCCCCATCTAAGCCGTCACCAGTGCCTATGCATAAATCCTGGCTCTCAGTCACACCGGTAACCTCTTGCATTCCATCACCAATTGTATCGTCTGTCGCTGCAGTGTCTGGAATTACCACCGCCGCCGTTCCTACAACGTTAGTTTCTATTATACACAAGTCTTTTAATTGTAAATAACTGTAGGAGGTAATTTGCATGTCTACTCCAAACTTTTACAACGCCAATTAAATCTTTTCGACTGATTCTTAGTGCTCCTCCTCCGTACACCTCTCAGCTCCCCATCACTCCAATTCTACCAATGCAAACCAAAGAAGACTCACAAATTCTAAGAAGGATTATCACATCCGTTGCATCAACTTTATCCCAGCCTACCAGCACAGTGGTCAGCACACCAATAGTCGGTTTACCCAAAGATACCACTGCAACCCTGTCCCCTCACCCCATTCAAGTTCTTACTCCAAATGTTGAAGCCCTCAAACGATATGCATACGACAGTATAATGAAGACCTTGCCTATACCACCCCCTCCCCCTTACCGCTCTTCCGACTTGGTTCGTCCGCACACTAGCCAGCCCCAACAAATCCGAGTGATCACTCCAACATCCTTGGCGATGTCTCAACAGCAACTTAAAACTACCGAGAGCTTAAGAAAAGCCCTAGTATCCTTTCCACAGCAATCTCAGTTTACAGGACACCCCCAAATCATTCGTGTATCTATGAGCATGCCTTCAAGTGGGATACCTCCGGGATCTATAATTACCACCACCTCAGCATTTAATCCAACAGTCCCTCCAACTCCCAGGGAACGACCATTGCCCACAAGATGCACTGACGAATCTCTCTCTATGGATTGCAGTGAGGATTTGCAGCCCAGGAAGGGACACATTATTAATCCTGAACTATTCCTACAGTTAAAGTCTACATTGTCAGTGTCTAAGGATAAGCGACCCCCACCTCCAAGTCCAATTCCTATTATGAGAGTGCATGACAACAGCCGAAATGCAGTGTCGTTAACACGACCTCCAGTCAGTTTTTCAAATCCTAATGCCATTTCTACCGCGCCAAGTCCGATAAATGTCACCTATACCCCGAAGTACACTGTTTTTGCTTCCAAGGACAAGCGGATTATCAAGAGTGACACAAGTTCTTTAAGTCAGGGGCAGACTTCAGCACAGACAGAAACGCGTGCCACAGCGTCGAACCAGCCGCTTCTGCAACACCAGCCTTTGCAGCAACAGCTGCAACTACAGCAACAAAGTCTACAATTATTGAAGCAACAACAGTTACTTCAGCAGCCGCATGTGCTACTGCAACAACATCCATTATTGAAATCTTCAGAAAAGTTAGCACTTTCCAAATTTACTGATAATACCTCAACCCAATTTCTATTGAAATCAGAAGCTTTATCGAGAAAATCTGAACCAGTAACTGAGCATTCGAAGCTTGTCTCCGTGTCGTTGGCTTCGTTCCAAAGGTCCCCAACAGCAGTAACCAACATCAAGCTCTCCCCATCCTCAGCTGCGGCTGCGATTGACAAAGCAATTAAAAAGGGTTTCGAACCTTTCAGTCACCCAACGAAACCAGTGGTACTGTTAGAAAAAGTTGATGCCATCAAAACAGTGCCAATGGAAGAGACTGGCGACTCAGGTTCGAAAAACAAAGCTGATTTAAAATTAAACTCTCAGGGAGAGGTTGATGATATGGCATCTAAAGTTACAATAATTGAGATCACACCTAATATCCCACCGAATGAATCCAGTTTGACTACTCAGACAACCCAGGAGGCTCAAACCACTGCTGTCAGCTCTGGCGCTCCTCTTAAAGCTCATTTTGATGACGAAGGAACTGAGCACATAAAAGATGTAACAGTGGTGGGCGGAGATTGTCTAAAGATTGAAGTTAAAAAGTCAGGAAGTGTTTCGGGATGTAGTTCGAAGGAAGAACATTTTGAGCAGGTTTCAAGAAAACATACCCAGAAAACAACTAGACTACAGGAAGATAGCAATAAAAGTGATCTTGATTGTTCAGGAAAAAATATTTTGAATGTCTCATTAACTTCTTCGGAAGGTTCTGCTACAACTTTGGATACTTCCTCGAGTTCTTCAAAAGATTCTGGGGCAAGTTTTGATGCAAGTGAGGAAAATCATGGGGGCAATAGAATAAAATCAAACAACGAGCAGAAATCAGCAGATGCTGAAACGGCGGTGGCATCGAATTCAAAACCTACTATGAGAACTTACGAAGCGCGAAGGAAACCCGGATTGACGGGGAAAATAGAGGGTAAAAAGCAAGAAATTAGAAAGGGAAGGTCACAAGATCCAAAGGACGAGGTGAAATCAATTTCAAAAGACGCTCCGAAATGTGCTTCAAAAGATAAAGAGACATCTAAACCTGCTACAAAAGATACTCATAAATCTGTTATAAAAGATAACCTGAAAGCCTCAACAAAAGATAAACCAAAAGCTACTGAGGACATCGCAAGACCTGTTCAAGAAGGTAACCTGAAAGGAGCAAGAACGTCTGACGAAGGTGACGCGCCTACTAAAACTTCAACGGATTCGCACACCTCTTCAACTAAAGAGGAAAGTATTTCCATGAGGAAAACCAGAGCTCAGTCTCTAGATGAGAAGCGTAAGAGCGTAGTTGAAAGCAGTGTGGATAGTGACAAAGGTACAGACACGAGTGACAATGGAAGTATTCCGACTTCAGCAACAAATAAACGTGGCCGAGCCTACAAAATTACTCAAAAAAATAACACCTCGTCGGAAACCATCGATCTGTCATCTGATGAAGAGCCAGCCGCTCGAGTGACCAGATCCAGAAGTCGCTACTCATCCACTCCAGTTCCTTTGGGTTCGGGTACGATCATTATTGACTGAATTAAAATTTATTTTCCAAAAAGCCAGAGTTAAATATAAAAATAAAATGGTTTCTAAACCAGGCGACAGGAGTCCAAGTGCCCAAAGAATTGACGAAGACGTAACGACAGAAGAAGATGAACCGGAGGGGCACGAATTACGATCTGAAGATGACGAGTCTGCCAACCCTGGAGAAGACACTGAAAGTCAGAGGAAGAAGCATTTGAAGCCTATACACCCAGTCACACCTGCTTCATTGAGTGCCACAAGAACCAGAAAGATTACTATACCAAAATTTTATGCGTTTGGAATGTAGTTTTAATGCTTGTTAAAGTACTTCTTAAGTTTCGATATTCTGAATTGAATTATAATGCTGTTACATTGTTGAAGTTCCAGTTTTAGATGAATAAATTTTTAAAATATTACCAATGAATTGTACTTGTGTAATTAGGGACGACTAAATAATTATAACATGCAGGCGTGGTAACTTATGGGACCGATTTTACATTTAAATGTCACTTGCCTATAGTTGAAGCAATTGAAACTCCCAAACCTTTGCTTGGACAATAAACGTAAGTATGTCCGAGGGTTTTTGTACCTTCTTTTAAACTCAACTTAATGTGTACATACATATGTAACACTATATGGTTTTCTGCTGTATGAAATAAAATTAATGGAGTTTAAAGTGGTTTTCCATTGCGAAATTTTAATTTACTGTCGTTTGATTTTTTTATCTCCAGAGAAGATTTTACACAGGATCAACCATGGCTTAATAATTGGAATACGCGGATAATGCCTATCTGTAGAATCAATTTATGTATTTGTGAAGCTTTCGATCTCGAACATTGATCTTCATCAGGTTAAATCAAATCTAATATAATATTCAAAAACTACTATTGTTAAATATTAAAACGAACGGGTTCTGTAGTACTGTGTGTTGGAAGACGCCTCCCGTTTAGTAGATCATCAAATAATCCCAATTTTTGATTCCTTAGTCCCTGGTCAGAAAATCTGAACCTGTTTGTGGTCGCTGCGATCAATGACTTGGAGCTTGAAATGGTCGCCATTTTTAAAGAAATTAAAATTATGTTTTTAATACCCAACTAAAATTAACCAAATTTCAGACAGCTACAGACAGTAGCTTTCGACATAATATGGAGGACCAGTACTGATACACACTCTTTGATCCAGAGCCCCAGAGGTATAATTGAGTTTCTATAGTTTATAGTAAACATGCTGGGATACTTTTCGACGTCAATTCTAACCATGCTTAATATTGACAGCCTTTAATAAATCAATGCTAATTATTATTGATGTGTCTGTTGCCTGCACTATCGTTAACTACAGGACTCATATTTTCACTTTACTTTAGCAAGTGCCAAGCAGGGAGTCGTGAGTTTGTTTCTAATAATACAAATCATTATACATGCATACATAGGTGTTGGACATATGTACATATGTATCTGTATTTAATAATTATTTTGTAATTATTTTTCCATAATCGAAGGATGGAAAGCCCAACAAAACTTCTGCCTTAACGTTAAAACTAAAATGCAAGCATACATTCTAGGCATGAGCGTATCGTTCAATTTTAAAATATCGTTAATATCGGTATCAGGGATGCGCAAAGGAAACAGCCTTCCTTCAATCCTTCGAAGGCGAAAATTCAATCAAAATTTCCCCTTCAACATATCCTAGAATGAAGCCCTCTAAAAAATCTGCCTTCCTTCACCCTTCCTTCCAAAATACATCTGCTCATTTTTGCCTTCAGCCTTCTTCTAAAAAATAGCCTTCCTTCAATTTTATACTACAACCCGCTTAAAAACGTTTTGCACCAGCAGGATTCAGTGCAGTGAAGATAGCGGCACACATTGTCAATTCACGAATTGGCTGCATTGTTGCGCTAGCAGCAAAACGTCGTTGCATATGCTATGCTTTCACGTTGTAGATATTTCGTGTACCTGGAAGCCTTCACGGTCTTGGAGGGCTAATATTTAGGAAGCCTTCCTTCACAATCCTTCACTGCTAGTTTTTGTGAAGGCTTCCTTCAGCCTTCAGAAAAAAGTATCTCCATCCTTCATTCCTTCTGCAACGTTAAGAAAATTACCTTTCCGCCTTCAAGGAAGCCTTCTTGGAAGGCTAGCCTTCGAAGGCTGCGCATCTCTGATCTGTATCGTTAATAAGAAAATTCACGATACCGATATCCATGAACGATATATCGGAATTTGGTTAAATTTAAAATAACATACTAATTTTGATGAAATCCTATCAAATTGAACGTGGTTTCGCAGAATATTCAATATTTGTAATTTATTCTTTGACAAAACAGCCTCTAAAATCTAATTCCTCGAAAGATTGAACTATAAGATCTGTTGTAATTCAATTATGGCTTGCCCCGGATTTTTTAATAGGAACATCCTAGGTATTTCAAATACAATTAAACGTACAATTACAAACTAAACGGATTACAAGATTCTAAAAAGTAGTTCACGTACTTAGTTGTAACTGCAATGGGGTAGTAAAGTTTTACAGTGTAAGGGCCGAATTAAAAATAGTGAGCTGCAAGAAACGATACTAACTTGCCACTAGTAGTCGGAACGGTTCAATTCAGTTCAGTTTTTTTCCAGTTCAGTTTAATTCACAAGCTGAACTGAGTTGAAATGAGATTTTCGATTCAATTCAGTAAAAACAATTCAATTCAGTTCAGTAAAAACAATTCAATTCAGTTCAGTAAAAACAATTCGATTCAGTTCAGTAAAAACAATTCAATTCAGTTCAGTAAAAACAATTCAATTCAGTTCAGTAAAAACAATTCAATTCAGTTCAGTTCAAAATTTTGAATTGAATTGAACTGAATCAAAAACCAGCGGTTTCTGCACCTAACAATACACTTTCTAGAAAAGACGGGAGTATTTTCCAAGCGCACTCCAGAATGAAGTTAAACCGTTTGAACTTAAATTTAAGAAAAATCATTGCGTCAATTCACACTTATGAACTGCACCAATCGGTTCAGTTTCATCTTGAATTGAATCGACAATTTCTGACTAAGAATTGAATTTGTCCGAACACTGTCAGCTAGTTTAAGCAAACTAAGTTTGAAAATGCTTGCTAATAGGTATTACTACATTCCTAACTCCGAATTCGGAAAAGTATTTTAAACATGCTCGAATTTTATCCGTTATACACAGACATTTCAGTGACAGTTTTAACGTTTCACATTCCTTGATCGCTTTACTTACACAACAAGTAGTAAGAGGGGTACATTGTGGCATTTTCGAAAATTGAACCTCCTATGTACGATATTAAAATTAACCGATATATCGCTTTAAAATTGCGATAAATATCGTGACATATCGTTGCTTAAAAATGTATGATATGGACCGATATATCGTATCGTTATATCGTTCCGCTCATGCCTAATACATTCACAATTTCAGCACATAATGTACTTACCCTATCTTGGGGTAACTGGAGATAAAGTACGCATATTCGTAACACTTTTGTATTTACACATTTCTTGATAGTAATGTTAAGTTACGCTAAAATATAATATTATCGTTCATGTCGAACATTTTTGAGGAACTCATTATTAAACGATATATCGTGCCAACATACTGTCGTCCATCAAGTGGATGATAAGCTTTATTTTTAGTTGCAAATCCCAAACGTTCATGCTGACTGCTGAATATAGCAGGATGCATTTTTATCAATGAGCCATGTCCCTTTGTTATTAATGCAAGGAAATGTGCTGTGAACCGCACATGATTTTGCTGGAGTTATTGAACTGGTGTTTGTAAGGTGTTTCATATCATTTTTCTCCCCCTTGATCAGGGAAGGGAATTGGGGAAAATATTGGATGTCCCTAGTTGTCTATTCCCTTAGTTCAAAAGCTCTCAACACAATGTTGAAGAAACATGAGCAGCATCCAGACTTTTCGGAACAATTACAATTTTGAAAGCTTTTGATTACTCAACTTTGTTTTACGAAAAGTAAAATATGTAGATGCTTGGTTGTAGCAAATTTTCAAGGCGCTCAAACAAGCACAACAAGAGATTTTTAAGTTGAATACTTTAGACACAGACCCCAGCACTTTGAGGCAAGATTTCTCCACAGAATGGTTAATCCGTTCATAAATAAAAAATAATAAACTAAAATAAAAATATCCCTGCGCTTGCTCCAATATTTGCTTCAATTTAAGATATTTGGTCACCTCTCGAGGCCAATTTCATGATCTATTGGTATGACAGGAGAACAATTGCCTTCTTATAACCAGCCAAAATGTTGCATCCTTACTACCTTTTATATGCAGAACAAATATGTACAGGATCAGCACTTTTGTTAGGAGCGAATCGAAACTGAAAGTCCCTATTGCGATTATATTCTTGTCTGCCACCACGGTAAGTAAATACTATAATATATCCTGCTGCCACAGCACAATGCGGCATTTCGCCCCTTAGTGACTTAGCACGTGAATGGCACTTGTAGTGCGGATTACAGACGATTTTTGATATTTTTTTGCGAAACCAACTTTAAAATAGACCGCATATTTAGCTAGATTTATATTCCACTGATTTTACAGTACTTCGTATCTGTAAAATATCGTCGTATCGTTCCTCATTATCTTTATTATTTTTTTGCCGAACGATAACGATATAATGATAATTTGAAAATGAAGGATATTACTTTTATTTTAATATGTCAAACTCGTCATGGAGTTTAAACTGGAGAAGCTCTCTCATAAAATTTGACTCAATCTATAAATTGGATTCACGCAGTTTAGAGGTAGGTAAATTTATTAGCGTGCAACTCCATCTGTATAAGTTATGTGTTTTTCACAACACAAAATTTGGAGTTTTTAACATAGAAATTGATTAACTATATAATACCGTTTACTCTACCTTTAACGGTATCCTTTGCATTCCGTTTTGTGCCATTATAATGGATACAATAATAAATGCTAAATAAAAATTCAGATCTTACTGTCAAAACACGAATTTGTAGTGCCTGAAAATACTATGTGGTTATAACGGCCGCAGAAAACATAAATTAATTCTAATAATGAGAAAATATGAATAAATATAATTAATGTGATTTATACACAATCATAATCATTATGTCAATTGTCTCCACAGGGGGATTTTCCAGAAGTTTGAATTTGAACGAAGTTGAGAAAAATGCACGCCCCAGAACAGTATGAAGAGAATAAGTCCGTGGCGCGTCGTGACATCGAGGAAGCCATGACTGACCTTATACCCAGAATGGAGTTCAAACAAAAAGAAGTAATTTTAGACTATGGTTGCGGGGCTGGCACCACGGGTTACAAATTTTTTAAGCCCCTTGCAGAGGAATACGATTCAGTCATCCATGCTGTGGATATCTCCAGTGAAATGATCCAACATGCGAGAGAAAATTTCTCTCACGCCAGAGTGACCTACACTCAAGGGAATATTTTGGATGACGACTATCCTCTGAAGGATGTCCAATTCGACCGGATATTTTCAGTCTATGTATTCCACTACATGAAGGATTATAAGTAATGTACTAACGACTGCCTTTGCACATATTTATTTATTATTTTCAATAAATGATTCTGAAATTATTGTAATTCATGTCTTGTACAATTATATTTAATATTGTAAATATTGCCTGCAAATGTAAGTATGTATGGGGATAAAGTAAAGTCGAGAAAATAAGTTAATTGGGATTGGAGTTGAATACATTGAGTTTAAATGATTAGAGCGAATACGTCGATAAGAAATTAATTTTAATGCTAATATTTTATGGAACTTCTAGGGAGGCAATGCGGAGATTTTACAAGGTGCTAAAACCAGGAGGTCAATTTGCGTTTTCACTAGTTGCTCGAACCCCGGTGTATAATATGTTTTCAGCCGTTGGAGAAGACCCGCGTTTCAAAAAATACATGCAGGTTGCACATATTTATAGTTACAGTATATACATAATAAATTTACCCGTGTAAAAGAGTGGAAACAAATTGCCATTTGGGACAAAAGTTCCGACTTCCACATGCCTAAATATTTGTCTCCTTAACAGGTTGACCATAAGACTCAAATGTGATACCAATAATCCTACAACTTGGTGGCAATATTGTTGTAATACATATTAAATGCGCAATAATTGTAAATATAAAGACAAACGTTTACTTCCTTCTTAGGGTTACCAAGAATTTATCCCCCAATGGTTTGAAGAGAAACAATGTGCAGAACATGCGAAGCAATGTTTTGTAACAACGGCAGAGGATGCTGGGTTTGTCGTGAAGTACTCAAAAATAAGCTACCAAAGGGATTTCCATCCCAGTTTTGATACGATTATTGGTAAAATCTTTTCCATAATTTATTTCGTGCGTTCTATTATTAACAAAATGCAACTTACAATTAGAAAGTAACATAATAACTAATGCTTTGCACAGGGCTTTTCATGGCTTTAAATCCTTTCATTAAGAACTTTCCGAAGGAGTTAATTGGAGAACTTTGGGCTGCCAAAAAGTCGTCTATATGTCAACATTATGGGCAGAGTGAAGATTCTGAGTCAACTGAGACTCGGCATGAAATGCTAACATTTCTCGTTGAAAGGCCGTTATGTACGCAATAAACCAGAAATATATGATTCTTAACAGGGCTGGTCATTCGTATCGGTATTTCAATCTTATGTTTTGGTATTTTATCGGAATTGGTATTCTTGGATACATCTTTTCAAGGATTTAAATCCAGGTTGAATCGAAAAAACATTCGTATTCGAGTTAGTATTTGAAATACTACGACAAATTGAAGTTAATCTCGTAAATTTGATAAAACTATAATTCAAAGAAATAAAATGAGTTTTTTACCCAGCCATAACATAATCCTTAGAAAACTACTCGTTGGATTACACATTTTTTATTACGTCTGTGACTTCACGCAGAGACTATTTTTATTTCTGGAATAATTCTATTCGCTACAATATTTATAGGCCATCAATTTATTTTCAGTAATTTTCGGATGTGGTATAGACTATAATCAATAATACGAAGTGATTAAGTAAAACTTTGTAACTTTCTGCTATGTTTAGAAATATGACAGGATTGCAAATAAATACAGATCTTATATGTAGATGACACCCTTGAAACAATCACCACCAATTGCCATATGTTGACCAGGTGGCCCAGATTATTCCATTCTAAAATCAGTACTCTTAACTGAGTTTTAAAAATTCGCCCGTTCGAATCCCAAAGTTTACAATACAATTATAAACACAATAAGATAATCATTTTTAACGTGTAGACCAGCCGACTACATTTTTTGTTAGATCTACAAGACAACGTTGTCCCGTTTCTTCGCGATCTTCATAATAATCTAACATTCTAAAAACCTAAAGTTCTCACTCCAAGGGTCAAAGTATCTTAAAACAAATGGGAAACACGTCACTGTATTTTATTGCTCAAATCTGATAATGTAGAAAATTAACATTCTTGAGATATTATTTCATTTATCAAAGCTTCGACTGAAAATGGAGCTAGAATATTTTGAACTAAAAAATACTTTTGTTTGTCCTAAAGTCAATGAAGCAGCTACTTTTGAATCTTTTGAAACATTTTTCCATTAAACGAAAGAAGAAATTCCAAACTTCTGAAAGATTAAGGATGCTTTACTCCATAATATGCCATGGTTAATTCGGCAGTTGCTGGTTTGCCTCCACTTTGATTTTTAAATGATTGAAACAGACAAATTCACTTAGCGTGGTCGAAATATGCTTTTTGAAATTAGGGGTCGCACCATTTGCACAACTTGCATCAAATCTACAGATGTTGCACCAAAAGCATTTGTCTCCTTTGGTGGTACACCTAATAAAACTCTTATTCATTTTCTCACTGCAAAGGTAAAGGCAACTATTTTTTGGCAATCGGAATATTTAATGAAGACAGTTTTTACCGATATTACCAATCAAAAAGAACTTCCAATTCAACGTTTAATACGGGCACACGTACCTACGATAGATATCATAAACTATTATTAATACCCACGGAAGAAAGAATTATTAATGCAGACGGTAAAAATAGTGCAAAAAGGAATGCCAACAATACCCGGGGTTCCCAAGCGGTCACCCATCCAAGTACTAACCGGGCCCAACGGTACTTAACTTCAGTGATCGGACGAGAACTGGTGCTTTCAACGTGGTATGGCCGTTGGCAGGTGGAGTTGCAAATCGTCTTGCATTTGTATTACTGCATCTGGTTTAATTAACTGTTATTGGTACTTCCAAGCATACTTGCAGTTTTGTTCCAAAGTTCAAATTCAGTTCCATTCACATCTCCAAATTTGTCGTGCCGTTCAGTTAAGTTCAGTTCCCGTTGTCCAAAGCCTATCGTAGTTCAATTCAGTGTAACAGAATAGGTATCCTTTACAAGCGTATGTCAGCCTCAGTGGATCTGAGGCTAATTCTGTGTAATTGAAGCGGAGAGAGAGGCCGCATCTTATATGTGTGCCACGAGGAGCTTCAGTGCTTCCTGGAGCTCCGGACTGAAGAGACTTACTATTTGTATCCCTGAGTCATAGTAGCGATCCACATTAATAAACCAAAGATATATATAGTCGTTAACTAAACCCTGGACTGGAGTCTCACATTTACTGGCCGCATCCTGAAGATTGGCATTGGCACATATTTTGCTTTCATCTATTTATTTATTTAATTACATTATATATATAGATATAATTGGGCTTGCTTTTTAGAATGGAATAGTGTGTGATTCTTGGCATATTAGTAATGTTTGTTGTTCAAACCTACAGCTTAACAGTAGTTTTCCCTGCCACGCCACACCTTATTACACTTTGGCGACCGTGCTGAGTCCAAGTCTGCAATATTTTTTTGAGGAATTTTGAAGGCCGATGCTCCTGAACTTTTCCCCACGGGCGATTATTTGAGAAAATTTTGGTAAGAGTCAGGCTCGGCGGGTCCGTAGCCGTCTTATATTATTTCCCAGCTTGAGTGACCTCGAGCTAAATTGTATTTTTTTTAAAAAAAGAGAGGAAATAATTGAATTCAGGACTTTCTTGTTCTAAATTAAATTTGTTTTATAAATTATTCTCAAATTCAAAAGAAAAAAAAGGAATTGATAGGGAATGTTCATGGCCACGTAGTTTTTTTTGTTGTTGTTCAGAAAATACTTACAATACTGCAACAGAGATATTTGTTTAAAAAAATAAAATGCTTGAGAATTTATTGTAAGAGCAGTACTAAGGATGAAAATACAAGAGTTTAGAACCATAATATGTTCATGCGTAAAAGTTCTAAGGAATTTTAGTTCATTTTAAAAATCAGCTGCGGTAAAGTCAGGGTGAAGATTTTTTCTTGTTTTTGCCATCACATAAAATTAATAGTTGTAAGAACAAAAATAAAATCCGAGGACAATTAAGCATATGCATACACTTAACTATGCGTAGTTTTGGAATATAGCATATTCAGACGAGCAAGCAGCAAAGACGAGTCAGGTCCGAAATTAGCTAAACTTGATTAAGGGGCTGAGTGCAGGGTCATTCACCCAGATAAACGAAGGTTAATACAGGTTGCACTCATAGTTTATCCAAGGTTGGATAGGCTTATTATTAAAAAAACAAATCACGAAAGGAGCTCACCAATGTTAACAGAAGTTTTTGGTTACGCTCATTAATGTAAAACAAAAACAAATCAGGACGGGAGCTTATCACTGTTAACAGAAGTTTTTGGATACGCTTCATTCGTTAAAAAATACAAATCAGGGAGCGAAGCTCATCATTGTTAACACTACAAGCTGGATAGAAAGTCTACATGAATATTTTTATTTGTATCTAAATACCATTGCGCTGGTAGAAAGAGTAGTAATTTGTTTTAAATATTTTTTTAAATAACAGTTTTAAATAGAGTTCATGGTCATCACATTTTACATAAAAATCTGTTTATGAGTAAGGCGGATAAATCCATTATTAAACAGGGGAATCCCACTGTTGATGCTAATTCTGCACGGGCTCAGAGACAAATCAATAGGCAAGCTAAAGTTGCAAAAAATAGTAGTACGCAAAATTTAAATAGCGTCTCATCTACGGACATGGCTGACGCATGGTACCAAGGCTTAGGGGACCCTGAGAAAGCGTTTCTCTTGCAGTTCATGCAAAAGGCTAAAAATGACAGTGGCAACTATCTTAGGATAGCCGAGCAAGCTGCCCTAGCGGCACAGCAGTTAGTTACTGTGTACGCAGCAAGCCAATCCAGCTGCAAATCCAGTTGCAAATCCAGGTCACAGTGTCATTTTGGCCAATTCTAACATGCAGATTCCTACATAAGATAGGAAGAGGATGACCTCTGAATATTGTTTCACCCAGGTAGAGAAGTATTTTACTCTGCAGCATCATACTGCCGACAAGTACGTATATTTACTTGGAGGTATCTTGAAGGGTGACATGCAGAAGTGGTATGAGAACACAGTCACTGCAACCACAACATGGGTTGAAATACAGATGGAATTTGCATCGGAATTTGACACTGCCTTCGATAAGCAGGAACGGTTACGTTTATTAGCAACTAAGTCCCAGAAACATTTTGAGCCGGTAGCAGATTATGTTTATGAAATGATTTTTCTGGCTACACAGGTAGATAAGAGAGAATCCCTTAGTGATAGGTTGCGTCGAGCATATCACGGGCTTCATTACAGAATGTATCAAGCGGTAAAATGGGACCCTGATCAGGCTAATCTGACTGCAGGCTAATTGATTGCTGCAGCGGAGGATGCTTTGCGTATTCTCCATAAAACGCAGAAATTGGATAAGCTAGGGAAAATGGGACTTCCACCTCTAGCTGGCGTTTCCGAAAAGGATAGCAAAACTGATAGTGAGTCCAGTAATGCTCACAGTAATGATAAAGCTGAGAATTCAAAGCAAGGCTACAGAGGAAATTCTCATCGGGGTAGTTTCAGACGAAGGTTTCGAGGTCGAGGTTACCACAGTAATGGATCAGGTCATAGTCCCAAGGAAGAGAGTAAGTCAGAGGCCAGCACTTCCAGTAATGATAAAAAGGGGTTTAGTAGGAAGTTAGGATTTGACAAGTCCAAAGCGCAGGTTGGCACCAAAATCAAGTGTCATGGTTGTAAAGGTTATGGGCACATTGAGAAATCTTGTCCAAGTAAGAATAAGGGCATTATGATGACCTTTCAGCATACATCAGTAGAATGTTGGTTGTGTGGTGGCGAGGGTCATGTGAGGCATCAATGTTCTTCGGAGCCTCTAAGTCAACACGACTCTGACAGTTCGGGGGAATGTTAGAGGGACAGTCTCGTGCTGTCCCAGTTGATTTTCTCTCGGAACTAATTTTAGCTCCGGTATCCACAGTTAGCTACAATGACACGCCCCCAACCACTACTTTGCATGTTGAAGGCTATACTCTTAGAGCCTTAATAGACACAGGTTGTTCTAGATGTTGCATAACCTTAAAAATCGCTCGTCAACTTCCATTTCCAATAGAAACAAATTCTAAGGGAAGTCGATTCAAAACCGCGTCAGGGGAAATTGTCAAAACAAGAGGAACTATTGAATTACAATTTCAATTTGGGGATAGACTCGTAAAGGATAATTTCCATGTATTATCCAAACTGGAATGCGGTACTGATTTAATATTAGGGAAACAGTTCTTGGAAGTTAATGATTTGAGTTTCAACCTGAAGGAAGGAATTTTTTGGTATGGTATTCTCCCTCCTAACGATCCATATGTAATTGAAACTAATTAGAAAGGTTCTTTTAGATTGAATTTAGCATTTAAGAATAATGACGAAATTTCAACTCAAAAACAAATGGATAGAGATATACAGGAATTATTGGATGAGTTCAGGGATGTAGCTCCAATGGACGGGTCCATTGGCGTTACAGACTGGGTCTATCATCATATAGATTGTCCTGATAGTATAATTCCAAAGACTAAAGTTAGAGGCTATCCCCCAGCACAATTAAAAGTATAGATGAGGAGATAGAAAAATTGTTAGCAGCCAGAGTTATACAGAGGTCTACATCACCGTATAACTCTAATATTGTTTTGGCACGTAAGAAAGATGGTAGTTTTCGGATGTGTCTCAATTTCAAACCTCTCAATGCGTTAACAAGGAAAAACGCAGCTTTGTTGCCAAACCTGCAATGGATGTTCAGAATGATTCCCTCGTATAGATGGTTTTCGAAAATTGATTTGAAAAACGGTTATTTTCAGATTCGCCTCGATAAAGCATCAATCCCTAAAACAGCATTTAGCGTTCCTGGAGGAGGTCATTATGAGTATGTCAGACTTCCATTCGGATTGACAAATGCTCCAGCAACATTCCAACAATTTATGAATTATGCTTTTAAGGATTGGATGTATAAAATAATTATGTGTTATTTAGATGATGGGCTAGTTTTTTCGAAAACATACGAGAAACATTTAATGCATTTACGCATTGTATTCAATATTCTTCGGCAGGCAGGCGTCACAATTAATTTAGCAAAATGTGAATTTGCAAAGCAGGAAACCGAATTTTTAGGACACATCATTACTCCGCAAGGTCTTAAGAAAAGTCCGGAGAAAGTACAGGGTATAAGAGACTATCAAGTGCCCAAGAATGAAAAAGCTGTAATGCGATTTTTAGGTAAACCAGCTTGGTATTCAACATTTATTAAGAATTTTTCCGAAGTAGCAGCACCACTCTATAATTTATTAAAGAAAACTTCAAGATGGAAATGGGGAGAAGCAGAGCAGAAGTCGTTTGATTCCATTAAAGATAGGATGGAAGAAGAAGTTTATCTTCACGGAATTGAGCAGGATATTATTGTTCAGACTGTAGCTAGTGATATAGCTATAGCTGCTGGTTTACTTCAAATTGTAGCTGAGAAAGAGCACATTATTGAATGCAGAAGTGCTACTTTGAACCCTAATCAACAGAAATGGGGGGTATACGAGAAGAAATGTTTTGCAATCGTTTGGGGATTAAGGAAATTTCACAATCTAATTGCAGGACATAAAATCATTGTCCAAACCGATAATATGGCAGTCACTTGGATGAAGAAGAATCCAAGTAGGAAGGCTAAAGTTGAGCGTTGGAGTATTGAGCTAGAAGAGTACAATTATGAGTTAAAGCATATTAAAGGGAAAGTGAATATACTCGCCGATGCTTTAAGTAGAGCACCAAAGGATTCATGTGAGCCTGATCAACTCCTTGATGACATTGCAGAAGGTGAATTAATTCCTTGTATAAATTATCTAGCTACCGAGGTTACTAAAGAACGGTTGAAATTAGCTCAGCGCGAGGACGTAAAATTAGCTTCCGTGATCACAAGTTTAGAAAACAATGTGAAACTGTCTTGTACGCAGATTTATGAATTGCACGAAGGATTATTGTGCTAGAGTACCCACCTATAATATGTTGGAAATTAAGAAGTCGGGTAAAGCTTCGAGTAGAAAACTTGAGGAATATTTGCAAAAGGATAAACTAAATTCTGTGAATAGTCCGAGTTTAAGTCAAATGAGTATTAGACTATCGAGATTGAAAAATGCTATGCGTAGCAAGGAATATTCTTTAAATGCAGCTCAGTTCTGTGATCGAGAAGGTGAGGAACCTTTACTGAGTACGTTTATGTGTACTTCAATGATAGCGTGTCGCATGCTTATGAACCTTTAGCTTTGTTCCATAATAGGTTACAGGGGCGTGAGGAGCGCCCTTTGCTGAGATTGAAGCAAAAAGCTTTATTGTTGCAACGTAAAATAGAAAATGCCGGCCGAGACAAGCTTTTGACGTTACAGGAAGTATCAGATGCTGATTGTAAGCGTACAGCTGATTATGAGAAACAGATCGGGGAACTGCAAAGTAAGACTATCCTAGTCCCTGTAATACCAGCAAGTATGAGATCTGAAATTATGTCTTCATTTCATGATGTCCCAGACTGCGCGCACTTAGGGTTTAAGAAAACCAGGCACATGATAATGAAAAGATTTTTTTGGAAAGGCATGACAAATGACATTAAGAATTTTTGTAAGTCATGTCAAGTGTGTCAACAGGTCAAATCAAATAACCAAGTTCCGCAAGGACTGATGGGTCATAACTTTAAGGTAGCTGAAGCCATGCAAACTTTATTTGTAGATATTGTTGGTCGGCTACCCAAGACCAAAAGACAAATTGAGTATATTTTAGTTTGTCAGGACGAATTCACGAAATGGCTCGAAATATTTCCAATGAGAAAGGCCACTGCAGCGATTCTGACGGAATTATTAGAGGATCAAGTTTTTTGCCGATTTGGATTTCGTTATGTTATGCAAACGTTGGGGTATCCAACCAGTGCTCGGCACGGGTACGAAAAATGAGTACCCGTACCCGTATCCGTACCCGAAATGCGGGTATTGCAATATCTGGTATCTATACCCGTACCCATACCCGAGTATCCGGGTACAAATATTTCATACCCGTACCCGCAATGTAATTTCAAACGATGTATCTGTACCCGCATTGTACCCGTACCCGAAAAATACTCGAAAATTGTACCCATACTCGGGTATCTCAGTGTCGTACCCGTACTCATACCCGGGTACGTCATCCCCATTTGTTTAAATGCATTAGTACGTTACATGTAGATAATAATGTATGTCACCTTAGTGTGTAATTTTAACTAGCTAGAGCGGTTTTTCATATTGTATATTTTCATCGAAGGATGAAAAACTGGAAGCGTTTTTGATTAGAAATAAAATCAACTTGCATACTTGCAGATCTATCAAAATATTACCCACAGAACCGTTTAAAAATCAAAAGTGGAATGGAGTAGGTGAAGATCTTTAAAGTAAACTGTATTACTACATAGAATCACGTCTTTTAGTATGCCCCACATGCATTAAGTATTTACAAGTTGTAGAACATTTCCATCATCAGCATAGGAGAAGAGGTAAAATAAATATTCCATTTCCCAATATTATCCACTTGCTTCTAAAAATGTGTCAAGATATTTTAGCTAAAAGAATGCTTCTAAAGGTTTAGTTTTTTATTGAATTTTAAAAAGTAAAATACCCTCTGCTGCATTTGTAAAATTTCAAGGACTTTCGATTACCAAGCAGGTCCCTAATAATTGTGGACATGTTACAGATGATACATACAGATGAAGAAATCAAGCGTTTTCTAAATTTAAATTATTTCAAAAGAATCATGTAAAACAGAAGCAGCAACCCTGTAAGCAAAATAGCAAAGCAAAGTTCTTGCGTTACTTTCTTGACCGCTGCATGGTTTTGAGCTACAAGTATGGAACTAGTTTTGAAAAATCTGGAAGACACTACTAAAAAGTAGGGAAGCCAAATCTTTTCCCCTTTTTAATTGTTTATGGGCTGATGGGCGAAGTGCTTTATGGTACTGGGCCTAAATGTACATGCATTTTTGTACATAGAGATAATTAACATGCAGTTTTTGCTTGGGACTTGGCAACTCGATTTTTCACTTCTTGATTTATTCGGCCTTTTCCAATAATTTTCTCATCTCAGTAGCTCTGTCTACAAATAACTTATTAATAGCTTGTTAGAAATATCCGCCTTCTCCTAATCAACCACCAATAACACAAAATAACTAGTCATATAACTCATCAGAACTCCAATTTGTAAATTATATTCATTGTGGCTAATGAAATATCATGTACGTTTGTCAAACAATCTTTTTGTAATTTAGTGACAAAATACTAGATTATGAAGACACCCTGTTGTGAACATCTATTTCGTTACTATTCCTCGTTTGTTTATTTATTTATACTTCCTAAGACATTTCCCTAAAAGCATATATTTTAGCTACACATTCCGAAATACATTTACTGTGTGTTGTAAGGTTAAAAGGGTATGAACAATAAGCTACTTCTGTGCATTCAGAAACACTAAAAATACCGACAAAAGTTTCCAATGTACGAGCATGATGTCATAAAATTCATCAAAATGTCTCAATTCTTAACGTATTCACATACTCGGGTACAATGGTCGCGGGTACGAGTAAATGACTCTAATATACCCGTACCCAGTGGGTATATACCCATTTCGAAATACTTGTACCAATACCCATACCCGTATCCGTACCCGAAATTTTGAGGCGACCAAAGTGTACCCGGGTAGTACCCGGAATTGTTCGGGTACATAAAATCGGTACCCGAGTAGTACCCATACCCGTACCCGTACCCGTTTACCCGAGTATTACCCATACCCGTGCCGAGCACTGTATCCAACACAGAACAGTAGCATATTATTCCCCGCAGGGAAATCAGGTTGAACGTTCCAATAGGGACTTAAAAACTATGATAACTTCATTTTGTGGCAAACGACAGTCGGACTGGGACATCTATCTCCAGAAATTTGCATTAACTTTACGCACCATGGTGAGGGAATCATTTGGATGTAGCTCTGATTTACTTAACTTAGGTAGAATCATTCAATTGCCAATTGATAGAGCAATTGCGCCAGCAGAGAGATCAACTTTAACACAAGACCAAATAGCTGCTTGGTTACCAATAGAGTTAAGTAAGTTGCGAGATTGGGTGCTAAAAAACATGCATAATTCGTATTTGTCGCAAAAGGAACGATATGATAGGAAAAGACAGCCGTGTAAATTCATTGTAGGTGATAAAGTGTTACTAAGAACCCACATACTCTCAAATGCTGAGGAAAAGATTAGTAAAAAACTGAGCAAGAAGTGGTTCGGTCCATTTAAATTAATTCGAGAAATCACTCATGGCTTAACATTTGAAATAGCTCATGCCTCTACAGGTGAACCATTCGGAACTCATCATGTTTATGAGTTTAGACCTTACTACGAAGATGAAGGAAAGGACGCACGTGCAAATGTTTGGGAAAGTAGAAAGAGTAGAATGGATTTTTCTGTAGCTAATGATAATTTGCTCGTAGGTCAGGCTAACCAGCCGGAAGTTCACACACCTGAAGCATCCAGTAATAATTCGGGTAGGGTGTTGCGTAAAAAGCCTAAGGTAGAATATTCGGACGCACGCAGGAGAAAGCCTAATCAAGTTTTAAATTTAATTTTGAACACTAGTTCGTTTTTTAACTGAGAGAAAGTATTTAAATTGTAGTATAGTTCTGGCCATGAACGTTAGGGTATTTTTAGGTTAGGTTAAGGATTTCAAAATTAGGTTAAGATTTTCATTCAGATCAGTCGGTCAGATTATCCACAGAGTTAGCCTCAGTGGATCTGAGGCTAACTCTGTGTACTTGAAGCGGAGAGAGAGGCCGCATCTTATATGTGTGCCACGAGGAGCTTCAGTGCTTCCTGGAGCTCCGGACTGAAGAGACTTACTATTTGTATCCCTGAGTCATAGTAGCGATCCACATTAATAAACCAAAGATATATATAGTCGTTAACTAAACCCTGGACTGGAGTCTCACATTTACTGGCCGCATCCTGAAGATTGGCATTGGCACATATTTTGCTTTCATCTATTTATTTAATTACATTATATATATATATATATATAATTGGGCTTGCTTTTTAGAATGGAATAGTGTGTGATTCTTGGCATATTAGTAATGTTTGTTGTTCTAACCTACAGCTTAACAGTAGTTTTCCCTGCCACGCCACACCTTATTACATCAGTTCACTGCGTACTTTCCAGTCGTTACGTTCAGTTCAGTTCACCCTTGCAGTATTTTTCCAAAGTTCAATTCAATTCATTATATAATTTTCGGTCGTTCAGTTCAGTTCGCTTTATCTGTCATTTGCGAGCCAATTAGTTAAAGTCATTTATGATATATTTAAGTGACATTTAGTTTGATTTTTATAACTGACTTTGAACTTTTACTAAAAAACTGTTTTTGGCTAAATGACTGATTAAATAACTGCTTTAATAACACCAGAGTTTTAAAAGCAGTAATGATTTTGAGCTTTCTGGTAAACAAGTTAACAAATCACGTAAATATGTTTAATTACTGCGCTTTTAATTCATACGATTTCGCCCAAAATGTGCCAAATATGCGTTATTATATACATAAGAAACCAGCTAACTATTTTTTGATTTATAATTTAATGTCATTCAAATGAATAGTCGAAAACCAGCGAGCTAGCTTTAGAGCTTATAACTATAAAATATATGGTCATGCAATTTATAGATATATAGTTGATATTCGTGTTGCTTTCACGAATATAAAAGTTTATATTCAAACCTGGACTCTTAAGTTCAGTTCAGTTTGTGTTACTTGAACGTACGATGAACGTTTGTTCACATTCATAATAAGTTCTGCTGAGTTCAATTCAAATTCATTCAATCACAATTTTGCATTCAACTAGTTCGTTCAAGTTCATTCAAAAACAATGAAAATAAGGGCTAGTTCAGTTCAGTTCACCACTTTATGAACTGTTCCGTACAACTGCAGTTTTGAGCAGCACGAAATAAAAGCGTTCAAAATTAAACAATTGTACATGCAGAACAGCATTTAGATTCACATGTATTGTTTGTCATAGTATTATGAATCATAATTTATGATGCCATATCGCTTTCCCCAAAATACAACAAAGTGATATTTTTGTAAGCTATACTGCGAAATCAGGACTAAATTCAGGCTCATCAGGTCATCAGGTGACCGTGGGTCCAATCAGGACAGTCCTGATTAACTCAGGACTTCTGGGCACCCTGGATGTTGACGCATGTTAGATATAATGACTCGCTGGGTTCCCCCAGCTTTATAGTATTTAATATATTTTAAAACACATTTTCAGTGTTTTAAAGAAATACGTCTGGGTTCTATATAATGATTTTGCGCTGACATTTTTAAATTCATGCATAATCTTTTATGAAAATCCAGATGTTGTGATTTCAGTGACTTTTTTTCCGGGATAATTGTTAGCAATTGGGCAACATCAAATTTTGTTAGGGATTAAAGATGTGTGGTAATTTTTTGAAGGTAGTATGTCAAATCATCGTCTCTTCGCAAAGACTTACGTCTCACCAGAGTGGCGTGAACACCAAGGGACAGCACAGCAGCATTCCTTAATTCATGTTGTCATTCTTTCTGGTGATGATAGATAATCTTTCGTTGAATGGGCGCTTGATGTTCCTCATATTATTGTTCACCACGATTCATTCTTTTTGAACTTTTCACAATATTTTTGGAAACAAAAAATTTGTAACTACCGCACCGATTTCACCAAATTTGAATTCCTCGGAACTATTATTATCAGGAACACCGCTGCAACACTTGCATTGTATTATAGAGATCAAAATGTGTCCCAGTTACAATTAAAAGAGTTGTAATTTACTAATAGAGTTTCTATAGAAGCTGAATTGTGTCAATTAGGTGAATAATATCATCAGGGTCATTCCGATTACAACTTTAAGGTATCTTCTGTAATGTCTATGGTACAGTTCAATGGTAATGTCAATGTTATAGACTAATGCTAATGCTCATATTCTATTCCAATACTAGTGTAAATGTTAAAAGTCCGTGCACTGCACTGATTTGGGCAAACTTTGTTTGCATGTGCAGGAAAGTGAAACTTATATTTACAGATTTTTAGTAGGGTAGGGAAATAGAGTTTGATTGTTATCTGTAAAGGACGCATGTCCATACGTCAATCCGTTGGAAAGGTATAGCAAATGCAAGATTTTTTGATAATTGTATCCAGAAAATAATTTTCAGAGGTCAAACGGTTGACCCTGGGTCAGGGAAAATATCAAAAGGCACATCTAGAATGTATGTCCGATTTTTTGGGACAAGTCCCATGTCCGTATGTCATTCCGTTGTTGAGTTGTGCGACTCACAAGATTTTGTAGACGGACGGACGGACGGAAATGACTCGTCTATAAGAAAGTTTCACTTTCTAAAATTCAATGATAGTGCCGGACATTAGTATTGGTAGGCTGTAAACATCAGAGGTTGTTTGTAACATGGGCATTAGCATCGAATTTCATTACTAGAGGGGGCAGTTTGCCATGTGGCAGTTTTGTAGGTGAGAGTTGGCCTAAGATCTCATGGTGAATAGGTGTTACTCCTCAAGAGTTATAAATCAGAGTTCTAAAATGTTGTGCTATATTATTTTCTTGAAGCACACCCTCTACAATGCCAAATGGCGTTGTGTTATAGTTGTCGACGCGCACCTTAAATACTCCATTATCGTAGACTTTTAACGGTCCTGATTAGCTTATGGCTGATTGTGAGCCCAATATTTCTACGATTATTCCATGAGTGCTGATGGTGAAGACAATCAGAACCTCTGGGTAAGTCTATAAACAGGTCAAAGATATTAGAGCCTCTTGATTTTAGCGTACATTGGATGATCGCCAATACACTGAATATTTGGTCAAGACATCCCCAAAATAATTTCAATGAATCCTTATAGCCTTTACCGGTAGCCATTTTCGAATTTTTACATGAAACTTTTTTTCATGTGATGATATAGGTGCTCATAATAAAGGTCTTCATCTAACGTTTATACACTCAATTCGTTCGAAAAAATGAATGTAAACAGAAGAAACTATTTGCCTTCGAAATTATGTATACTGATTGTGAGTTCGCTGCTTAGTTATGGCTTCCTTCATCACCGTTTTCTTCCTCTCACCCACTCGCGCCTGCAGCAGTATTATTGGAAGACTGCAGTTTTAAAGTACTTAAGCGTGAAAATTATTCATACAGTTACTTATTTACCGGATTGCATGTAAGCTTCAGGTTTTAAAAATAGAAACTTAATTGCAATATTACATTGGAATAGTTCAATTCAATTTAATTTATGAAGGATTCTTCTCGGGCGGCGCCCATATCATTCATACACTTGTAATTATTTATAAGGAGAGTATAAGACAGGCCAGGAAAATATTCCTAACACTGTAATAATTATAAATAAATCTAAATATAATTATATATAACATTGGATTACACAGCCTGATTTAGTTGACCCCCAGCAAAATGGTTGGAAGCACCAGAGGGACATTGGGTTTTAATTCATTCCTCTCCGAATTCCTCGGTTTTGTTATTATAATACTAATCTCCTGTAATGTAGTACCTTCGAAAAGCATCGATAAAAACTTTGATAATCGGGGCGGCCCTCACCTAAAAAACATGAAACATTTTAGCAGGTTTGAATTGGAAAAACCGGGTTTTTGGGATACCCCCTTTCAAAAAATTACCAAACATTTGCTTTATTCCCTATGTATATAAATTGGTTTAACTGGTTTTTCTAAATATCAATAGATCGTCTAGAACAGAGCTGCGTTCAAGTTCAAGTATAACTTGAATAGTTCAAGTGCGTATCAAGTTCAAGTCAAGTCAAGTGCAGACAATTTTGTAACTTGGAACTTTAACATCAAGTTCAAGTGAAATTATAATTTTAACTTGAATTTTCAAGTTCAAGTTCCGTCAAGTTCAAGTTAATAATTTATTACTTGGTTGTAAAATCAAGTCAAGTTCAAGTACAATGAATGGAAGTACTTGAATAAAACTTGAGTATAACTTGAGTTTTTGTCACTGAAAAGCAATGTAAGCAATGCTTAATTAGTGGCATCATTGCATATTGCATCCCACTAAAAATAATATTGGGTGTCTATCATCATAATAATGACATCTTTGTATTTGTTTTCATTCCATCGACATTAAAGTCGCCTCCACGATGGCCAGTGGTCGAGAATAATTCTTGTGTCCTATTTCCATACTTTGAATTTTGAATAATTAAAATTTCCGTCTTATTGTTTAATAAAGATGTTCTTTATACTCAGGGTTCTTGTTCCATTATAAAAATGAAGTGATTGTTCACTTCACCTGTTCTGAAGCTAAGAAGAAGTTTAAGAATAATTTATTTTTTCATGTAAAAATAATTTTTCCTGATATTAAACATGATGGCGCAGACGAACAATCTTATAAATCAACATTGGTTAAATAAAATTAACGATGGCAAATATTTATGACTATAACGGCTGGTTACACTCACCAGATGAGTGCAACACTAATGTGAACAGGCCAGTAAAGTGATTTCTAAACTCTTAATAATGCAAATTAGTAAATTAGATTGGACTTCAATGTTTACAGTTATTTGATCAAGTATTTTAAATTTTTTAGAAATTTTAAAGTAAAGAATATCACCTGCATGCCGTTTAGTTTATCCTAATCACGATCTATCCATTATTAGCTACAATAGTTGTGGACGAAATATTTAGTATTGTTTATTCATTTGCTAAAAAATTACTTGAATAATCAAGTTCAAGTACAAGTTCAAGTTCACGTTCAAGTCAAGTTATGTGCCCAACTTGAACGTCAAGTTATGATCAAGTTCAAGTTCAATAAAATGAACTTGAAAATCGAGTACTTGAATACTCAAGTTGCTTGAGAAACTTGATTCATCAAGTACAAGTACGGATACCTCGCTTAGACAATTTTTTCAAGTTCAAGTCAAGTTCAAGTCAAGTTGTCTAAAATAACTTGACTTGAACGCAGCTCTGGTCTAGAAGAAATTCCTATACAAAATTACAAAACCCCCGATTCTCCTGACATTATGCATGCATTTCAAAACTTTCAATGCCAAATTGTTTTTAATTGTATCAACACATGCTTTAAAAATTGGCATCACAAAACTCATACATGTGCCGGTGTGGACTGCTTTTTATTTTTTATGGATTTAATAGCTTTTTCCATTTCTAAAGCGGTGATTGTAGCATGCAGCATCACTTGTGTCAAGTGTCAACATTGTGTCATCACCTTCCGTAAAATGAACATTAAGGCTTTCAAGTTCCAGCGGTAACAATTATTGTAGTATGGAGTGCATTTGTACAGTTTGTATCGATACGCTCTTTAAACTTAAACCAGGGGTAGGTATAAGTATTAGTTTTTAGTCTACCGACGCACTAAAGAGACTGGGCTAATTTCTTTTCTACATCTTTTTTATCCGATGCGTTATTCCTAAATTAATTATCTTCAAATCTCACATTTCAGTATTACTATTTATTGACAACCCTCAATAAACCAATAATTGAAGTGTTATTGATGTGCGCGCACTATCGATTTGTTTGACTGGACGGAATTGTCAAGTTGTCAATAAGTAGCCTCAGAGTAAATTCTCCAACTGAAAGAGTTCGACTATATAGAAAACTCTTGAACTTGACAGTGTCAATTGGACACAGCAAATACTTACATATTTGCAGAAACTAATATTAACCTTAAATAACCTGGGGTTGGAATTACTCCCCTCGTTCATCAACTTATGGTAAAAATAGACACCTCACCTAAACCCCTTGAATAAGACCTTGTTCTCCTGTCATTGTCAACAACTCAGAAACCTCATATTATTAGTTTATTGCTCGTTAATCAAAACTTGGTGTGAATTTTTGTTGCTTCAGCAGCTACGTAATATAATCCCGAATTAAATAATTTTGTAAGTAGTAAATTCATATACATAAATACAATTACATATTAGCTCTATACAAAATTGAATTAATAACTTGATCACCTCTCGAGTACAGATAATAAAGGCGAAAATAGACAAGCCACGGGTATAAACACGAACAAGTGTTTATTTGGAGAGACCCTCCATGTATCAATGTCAAGTAGATGGTTGAATACACAGTGCTAATATTTTTACTTTGCTATAACAGGTGTGACAGCAAATCCTCATGTAAGTATGTACAAGTAATTATACATACATACATGCTGGACATGTGTATCTTTAATAATTATTGTGTAAGTATTTTCCATTATCGAACCTTGGAAATCCCAACAAACCTCTGCTTTAAAGTTTAAACCAAACTATTACAAAAATACCTTCACAAATTCCGCACATTTCCCTATCTTTTAGGATAACTTAATGAAGTATGCATGTTCGTAACAATCCGCATGTATTTATTGACCAGTCTCGTACTGCTTTATTATTAAAATGTAATACTCGTCAGTGAGCTTATAAACGCTGGAAGCTCACATACAAAAACTCATTCTATCCGTCGAATTCACTCAGAATAGAGGTAGGTAACTTTATTAGCGTCCAGCTGATTCTGCATGTATAAGATGTAATTACTTTTAACCCAAAGTTTTGGGATTTTAACACAGATATTAACCACATAATTCCCGACAGTTTGTTTAAAGTTTTATGTTACAGTATAAGGGATTTACTCATTTGTAATGGTAGCAACAAATTTCAGATGTTACTGTCAAAACGCGAATTTTAAACAATTCATGGTAACGATGGGGAATTGTTTTGACGTTATAAGATAAATAACGACTGTTTACTAGGGTTACATTGTAACATGTGAATTTCATGGGGGCCTAGTGAGACCGCTAAAAGGAAGCACGTAGCGTGTAATACGAAAACGTACATAATTCTTCAAGTGATTTTTAGTTTTCGAAGGAATAATATTTCCTTTAATTTCTTTCAAAAATTACAACAGAAGTATAATCATCGAACGGGAATTGATTTGTCGTAAAATTGTATAATAAATATGAAATATGTAAATACTATAAATTTCATGAGGCCTAGTGTGTTGCTACAGCGAGAGTCGACTGTATATGGAATAATCAGTTTTTCAATTCACTTTGTAGGTATTTTACGGAAGCTGTATTTGAATAAAATTGACAAAAATGCACGCCCCAGAGCAATATGAAGAGAATAAATCCGTGGCGCGTCGTGACATCGAGGAAGCCATGACTGACCTTATACCCAGAATGGAGTTCAGGCAAAAAGAAGTAATTTTAGACTATGGTTGCGGGGCTGGCACCACGGGTTACAAATTTTTTAAACCCCTTGCAGAGGAATACGATTCAGTCATCCATGCTGTAGATATCTCCAGTGAAATGATCCAACATGCGAAAGAGAATTTCTCTCACGCCAGAGTGACCTACACTCAAGGGAATATCTTGGATGACGATTTTCCTTTGAAGGATGTTCAATTCGACCGGATATTTTCAGCTTATGTATTCCATTACATAAAGGATTACAAGTAATGTCTTAAAGCACTATGTCGTCATGTTTGTTTGCAATAATTACTTGTTATTGTATTTCAGGTCTCGTTAGTTCATATGAAACAAATTTTAATGCTATTCTCCTAAACAATTTCTAGGGAAGCATTGCGGAGATTTTACAAGTTGTTAAAACCAGGGGGTCAATTTGGGTTTTCAGTATTAGCCCGATCAGCTGTGTTCAAGATGTATTCAATCATTGGAGAAGATCCGCGTTTCAAAAAATACATGCAGGTAATATATACAGAATAAATTTACCCGTCTAAAAGAATGGAGAAAAATGATCATTTGTGAAAAACATATTTTCACAAATGTTTTCTTCCTCATAATTTTTCTCCGTAGAAGCTCCAGACTGTATGGCTAGACTTTGATACCCTATCTTCTTGATTGATATATATGTATATATAATGTGAAAACATAATTTTAAAATTGAACTTTCACTTCCTTCTAAGGGCTACCAACAATTTATCCCCCAATGGTTTGAAGAGAAACAAAGTGCAGAACATGCGAACAAATGTTTTGTGACAGCGGCAGAGGAAGCTGGGTTTGTCGTGAAATACTCAAAAATAAGTTACCAGACTTATTTCCACCCTAGATTTGATACGCTTCTAGGTAACACTTTTTCAATAATGTCTTTCGTGAGTTTAGAAAGCGTGAATTGCAATATTAATGCAACTTAAAAAAGAAAAGGTAATAAAATACAATATTGTTTTTTCTGCAGGACTTTTCATGGCTCTAAATCCCTTTATTAATAACTTTCCGGAGGAACTAATTGAGGAACTTCGGGCTACCTACAAGTCATATATATGTAAAGGCTATGGACTGATTGAAGAATCCGAGTCAATTGAGACTCGGCATGAAATGCTAACATTCCTCGTTGAGAAGCCATTATAAACATGTACATGTATTTAACGGGGGCTCTGTAATACGAAGTGATCAAGGAAAAATTGTTACTTCCTGGTATCTTTAGAAAGACCACAGGAATGCAAATAAATACAGACCTTAATTTGAGATGACGCCCTTGTAATTAAAACAATACCGAGATAATATTTTACACGAGTGGAACTATGAAAATAAAGTTAAAATTTTTCTAGTGAATGTATGTATGTGTGAAGTTTTCCACATCCGCATGTCGGAGTTAAGTGATATGTAAATTTTGATAATGTATTTAAGAGTATTATAACAGTCATATTGTATAACAGTGTTCAATGTCAAACCTTTGCACGAGATAAAACTTTTGACATGTTCAAATGGAAACTGTGCAACAATAAGCGCCAGCAATGTTCATTTAGATCTTAGATTTGCGAACCGCTCCTGGATTTTCAAATTTTTCAAAAATGTTAAACTTTAAGTGATTATTACATGAATAATTACTAAAGTTTTGAAAAATGTTTAAACTACAAAATGGGTCATAATTGCACTGGTAACATCACATGTTGTATTATCAACAGTTGTATTAAGTGCTTTGCGTCCATATTTTGGCGTTAAATTAGCATCAATAACATTGGATTATAAGCAATATATGGATGGCTTCAAGTTTTTCAAAAACTTGGAAGGAAAATGTCAAAACGCATCACATGAAGACTGGTACAATTGTATTTAGCATTAATTATAGCTGATACCCCCAAATCTTATGTACAATTTAGCAGAAGTTGAAAGAGAGACTTTTTATTGCCCTGATACTAAGTATCTGCAGATAATACAATTATATTAAGTGGTTAAGCCAAAGAAATGCTAATATTTTTATTACAAAATCAAAAAATTAAAAACGCAATTGTCATTTAAATGCTGTCCATATATTTGTATTACCCGTACTGTATTTGCAGACGTCACTTTTATCCCTGCGTCAGTGCTTTATTTCTACAATAATGATTCTAACTTCTCACGATTCAGTTCTAAATACTGTCAGCTCTCAATAAATCAATAATTGAAGTGTTAAATTATTGAACGTTAATGTGCGTGAGCGGTGTGCGTCCACTATCACTTTATTTTGATGGACGGAATTACTATCAAGTTGTCAATAAGCAGCTTCACAGTAAATTCTCGTTTACTGAACGAGTTCCACTTCAAATCTCTCTTGAACTTGACAGTGTCCATTTGATACGGCATATGCACATTTACAGACAATCATATTAACCTTAAGTAATTACTTATTCTAGATCCTGCATTACTCCCCTCGTTCTTACAGACTTCAACTATAAACCCCTTGAATAAAACCTTGTACTCTGGCCATTGTCAACAACTCAAAAACCTTTAATTATTAGTTTATTGCTCGCCAATCAAATCTTGGAGTGAATTCATCCTGCTTCTGCAACTTATAGGTTTGTAGTTTAAATAATTTCGTAGATACTTGAATATTAATTATAATTATTACATATTATATATACTATATATTATAGATATTATATCTACACTATACAGAGTTGAATTTATAGCTTCTTGACCTCTCCAGCGTAGATAGAGAACTTCAAGAGAGACAAACCAAGGGTACAGACATTGAATAACTGCTTATTTGGTGGGGTCGTCCGTATCCGTATATCAATAATATCAGAGAGATAAGTACAAATAAATAGTAAAGTAAAGGAGTCATAATTTCATTTCGCTATAGCGATTGCCGAGCAGTGAGTTTATTCGTAAATAGAGAAGATCCTGATGTAAATCCATACATATAGTTGGGACAAACGTATGTGTCTTTATTTATTGCGCAAGTATTTTTTTCCACGTTGGAACGCTGGAAAGCCCATTAAACTATTAAGGTTAAAACTAAATTACAAAGAGTCGTGTACAAGTTCAGCACGTTTCTCTATCTCTAGGGTATTGAGCACGAAGTACTTGATGAAGTATGCTTATTCAAAACAAATATCCACACATTTTTTGACACAGTGTCTCAATACCCTGGGGGTGGGGTACAGGGGGTACACCTGATCCCGTACTGAGACCCCATATGTGTACATGCACAGACTTATGTACCCCCCAGAAAACATTGATATCATCATGTATTACAGAAATTGAACTCACCCTACCCAAATGCAAGAAAAAGAGCAGGCGGATGTTATCATAAAACCAAAAACATACATTTTTTGATGGAATCAATCCAATATTAATTTAGGGACTACATGTTATTCTGTGTAATTGGAACTTCCTTATTTTTAAAATAATTAACTAAAATCGCGGATTCATTCATCAGTGTGGACTTAAAATTTGAAAATCAGCGCGGGCAATTTTGTTGTTGGTTTGCAAAGAATTAAGAATTATTCGAATTAAAATGGCAGGATATAAATATTATTTGGTACACGTCATATGTGTAAGTATTTCAATTCAGTCACAAGGCAAAATAGAAAAGTGAAAATTCAACTGATCCCCTGGATATTAAGATTACAAACTCCATTGACAAGTTTCATGATATTCAATGACTTCGTATTGTGTTTCTATTAAAAATCTTGGTTTGTCAAAATTATTATGTTGCTAAAAATTTGCAAGCAATATTCGATATCTTAAAAAATTATTATCATTAATCTTGATCAATTTTGGTAACATGCATCTAACTCGTGGTAGAAAGCAGATAATTTTTGAAAATGCTAGCTGAAATGCTTTACATTAGAATATTGGCTGGGATTTCCGAAGATATGCAATTAAATGTACCTAGTAAGTACTGATGCTACAGTTTTTCTTACTTCTGTAAATTACAAATTCCAATTTAAATATTTAGTTGACTTTGTTTCGTTATATTTGATCAAAATTTACAGCAAAATATTGTTTAATGTTATTAAATATATTACTTCAGTCTGCATCGGTGCGGTCATTTTGTACCCCCCCCCCCCACTGTACGAAATCCGGTGTTGATCGGCTGTTTTGATCAGTCTATTATAGAGCTTCCTTCGGGTTTCCGAAATCCCGAAGTTCCGTGTTCGGAAACGGAACGGAACAATTTCGGAACATTCTTTTTGATTCCGTCATTGAATCGGGACAAAACCGGAACATGAGCACTTGTACCGATAATATCGGGACCGGGACGGTTCAGAGCATCGGTACGAAAAATGTCCCATATAATTTATTTCACCGGAAAGCGGAATTGTTCTGTTCCGTTCCGAACCGATCCCGGTACAATTTCTGAAGTGTCGCGCCATCGTTCAACTAGAATGGAAACACATTTCTTATCGCTCTGGCTTGTAAGCAGTTTTTTGCCAAAATAACGGAATTGGATGAACACAGTTAGATTTAATTTACGCAAATGCTTATATGTAATGCGAGTATCGTTTTCCATGAAAATCAACAGAATAACTAATTTTGTTTAATAAACATGGGCATGGGCGATTTTTCTTGAAATGAAAATTCTGAAATCGAAATTATTAGCAGCAATGAAGCAAGCTTGCAGGAAATTAACACTTAGGCCATTGAAGTCCACACGCTACAAATATTTATTGCTAAAAAATAATTAATAATAATTTTATAATAGTGCACAGTAGTTCTTTTTATGTGGCCTAATTATTATTAAATATTATTTTATATAATTAAATAATAGCATTCCCTAGCATTCAATCTATTAAAAGTATATCATGCATATTAAGTTTTCAGTAATTTGTACACGCGTTTCATGTATATGTTGTGAAAAATTCCGGGATATTTCGGAACGGAACGGGTTCGGAACGGAAAAACTAGCATAATACGGAACGGAACACAACCTGTAACGGAAAAAATACTTTACTCCTTTGTTTCGAACGGTGTCAGTTCAAATGTTCCGATGTCCCGACAGCCGGAACGGAACCGGGAACAATATTATTTGTAGGTTTCGGAACGGAACGGAATTTCGTACGGAACAAAAATGTTGAACACGTTGGAAGCTCTAGTCTATTATTAAAATGCTGCACACAACTAGAATACATAAATTCCTGTATAAACTCTACTCATTCTACCCATTGAATTCAAGCAGGTTAGAGGTAGGTAAATTTTTACCGTGCAATTATGCACCTGTATTTTACCATAACTCAAAGTTTGGACATTTTAACACGGTGATTTATTAACTACATAATGCAGACTACTCATCCTTTCAATATATACAGTGTAGAAGCATTAAGTTTTGTGCCGTTATAAGGGAATTTCTTATTTTGAATGCTTATAACAAAATGCAGAATTTACTTTCAAAAATTTTGTAATATTTCAAAATATTCCTTGGATATTAAAGACCACAAATAGGAAGCAACGAACAGGAACTTTTAGTACGAAAACATGCATAATTCTTCCCGGGATATTTATTTTTTCAAGGAATATTATGCGAATAAATTTTTTCTAAAATTTGTTTCCAAAAATACAACAGAAGTATAGGCATCGAAAGGGAATTGTTATGGCGTAAAAATTGAATAATGAACAGGAAATGTGTAAATAGTGTAAATTTCATTAGTATGTGGTTATAGAGAGAGTCGACTATACAAAGAGTAATCAGTTTTCAATTCACTTTGTAGGTATTTTACGGAAGCTGTATTTGAATAAAATTGACAAAAATGCACGCTCCAGAACAGTATGAAGAGAATAAGTCCGTGGCGCGTCGTGACATCGAGGAAGCCATGACTGACCTTATACCCAGAATGGAGTTCAGACAAAAAGAAGTCATTTTAGACTATGGTTGCGGAGCTGGCACCACGGGTTTCAAATTTTTTAAGCCCCTTGCAGAGGAATACGATTCAGTCATCCATGCTGTGGATATCTCCAGTGAAATGATCCAACATGCGAGAGAGAATTTCTCTCACGCCAGAGTGACCTATACTCAAGGAAATATCTTGGATGAAGTCTTTCCTCTGAAGGATGTTCAATTCGACCGGATATTTTCAGCTTATGTTTTCCACTACATAAGGGATTACAAGTAATGACTTACAGACTACCTTTGGTCATGGTAGTTTTCAATAAATGCTTCCGAAATTATTTTAATTCTTGCCTTGTATTACTATGTACAGTATATCGTTGGCTAAATTCGAAAAAGTACCATTTTCATTTCACAACCTATGCTTTTTAAACGGGTTCGCAAATGAAAATGGCACCTTTTAGAATTTAGCCGACGATATGTAAGTTTTTTGTATAAATAGAAACATTATGAAGATGGCGTAACAAATATAAGAGATTCTCTCGTGTGGTCTTGAATAGAGTTTGAATAAATAGCCACTAAGTTTAGAAGAAAATAGTGTTAATAGTATAATGTGACGAAATTCTAGGGAAGCATTGCGAAGATTTTTCAAGTTGTTAAAACCAGGGGGTCAATTTGGGTTTTCAGCCTTAGCCCGCTCAGCTTTGTTCAAGACGTACTCATGCATTGGAGAAGACCCACGTTTCAAAAAATACATGCAGGTAGGGTGTTTTCGTTGTACATATTTGCAGAATATTATTTTGTACTCTAGAATGCAAAAGAATTACGACTTGAAACCAAAAATATTTGTAAAAAATTCCGCCTTCCACAATCATCTTTTCTTTGGGAGGGGGCACAACTAAAATTTGAGGAATTGTACTGTAGTAAATATGTAGTGCGCTGCAGTAAATTTGTCATAAGGTTGGTTTTTATCCTTATTGTCCCTCTAGCCTACATAAGGAAGTAATTTACAAACATTTGGTTCCCCAGTTTGTAGGACAACGGTTTCCAGATGTAGCTTTACAGTAGAATTGTTATTGTAATACCTTTTAAATATGCAAACGAAATTATAAAATGACACTTCCTTCTTATTAGGGCTACCAACAATTTGTCCCCCAATGGTTTGAAGAGAAACAGTGTGCAGAACATGCGAACCAGTGCTTTGTAACAACGGCAGAAGAAGCTGGGTTTGTCGTGAAATACTCAAAAATAAGTTACCAGACTTATTTCCACCCTAGATTTGATACGGTTATAGGTGACACTTTTTCAATAATGTCTTTCATGAGTTCGGGAAGCGTGCGTTGATACATCAACGGAATTTACCTTAAAAAGCAAAAAGTAACAACAGATGTTTTCCACAGGACTTTACATGGCTCTAAATCCCTTTATCAACAACTTTCCCAAGGAACTAATTGGGGAACTTCGGGCTGCCTACAAATCATATCTATGTCAAGAGTATGGACTGAATGAAGACTCTGAGTCAATTGAGACTCGGCATGAAATGCTAACATTCCTCGTTGAGAAGCCTTTGTAAACACATATTAGACTGTATAATATGAAGTAATTAAGAAATAATAATTATTATTATTACTTCCTACTGTCATTAAAAGATATCAGGAATGGAAATACGTATGGAGATCTTAATTTTGAAATAAATAAAATGAACACTCCCCAGTTGTATGTATATACCAATGTATTGTATTACGAATTATTGTAACATTCCAAAATGTCACTTCAAATTAGCTCTTGAATTAGACATTAAGCATTTATACATTTTAAATTATTGAGGTAACCGTATAACCACGTCGGAGTATATGTAGTGGTAGTAGTAGTGTACCTTACAGGTTTCCGAGCGAGTCCGGGTCAAGACCCCTAGCGGCACACTCTGGTTTTCCTCAAATGGTTCGCAACCAAGTATGTACGCAGGAAAATTCCCGATAAACAGACCTCGAAAATCATTGTAGTGCACGGGCATTGAGCAAGTCGATCATTACGTTGGGCATGGACCGGCTCCTAATGTGAATACTGTCGGGGCACGAGCTACTTGCAGTTTACCAATTAGAGACAGGTTGGCTGTACTCCGCCTGCTGTCTAGGCAGTGAATCGGGAAAGAGTCAGCAGGCAGGAAAAAATTGCGAAATACAATTCCGTGAAAATCTTCGTATATGCACGTGCTGTGTACTACGGGTGGCTTATAGGGTGTTCACATGAAGGTATCCTTGAACCCCTTGTATGACATCATAAAATTTACTGAATCCGTCCCCGGTTCTAACGCACATTCTAGCAGTTGAGTAAATAGAAAAATACTGAAATAAAAAAAATAAAACGAAAAAATATTCATGACCCGGGCGCTTATGCCAACTGTATATAATTTGTGCTATAGTTTGTCGTGAAGGAATCTATCGAATACATACATTGTAAATACTGTGGGTAATATTGAGGCCAAATATTATTGGTCCACATAATCAATCCCAAAGTATTAAAAAACTAATTTGGGACTAGTTGAGGTGCGGCACGGTCCCAAGGAATGGAGCGTGATAAGGGCTTTCTGTTTACAGCGAAGGCGCTGCCCGTGTATTACGTTCGCAGGAACCTTCTTATCAATATTATAAATAGTAACCCTGAAAAACATTATGTAATATTTCGGCTTTTTTCGGTTTATGGGCCTATTCGGTTTTTGGGGAAACTGTTTTTTGGGGAATTTTCCCCGTCTATAGTGTGCTTCTCATGGCGTATATCAAAGTGCTTTCTCGAACAGTGATCATCAAGGGTGGCCGTTCTCACAAAAAAACACACATGAGGGTTTATGTTTTATAGAAAACATGTATTCAGCTTCTACAAATCTATTACGTTTTTTCTGTTTAACAAGGTATTTATAACTTGATTTTTTTGCAATATATATGCTAGAGCTATGGGCAGTTTTAAATTTTCGCCAGTACCAAAACCTAGATTTGGTGCTTCTTACATATAGTATGGCTGGTTTTGAATCTGCGAGGATATAATTAGTACGTCCTTTACAATATTTGCGTTAAAAGCTGTTTTCTATGAGATTAACAAATTCAGGGTAGTTTTGAACATTGGTAACAGGGACGTTGCTAAGTATATCTATGAATTTTTCAAAATTGTCACCTTGGCAGTCATACCTTCTCCTTCAAATCTTGCACGTTGTACTAGTTTTTGACAAGGATAGTGATACCATACAGGGGAGGTGGCCACTCAGCCAAATATCAGACGCTTGGAAGTCGAAAATATAATTAACAAATAGTACATTAGTTATGTATGAATCGACAGTACGGGTACTCCGATCCACGTATACATATATACCTACCGCTTGGATCTGATTTTCTCCTACTATGTATTACAATAACGCCTAGTTCTTTAATTAAATTAACAAAATAGTTGTCATTCAAGTTGTTTGTACAATGTTTACTTAGCTAGAGTATTTTAAGTTAGAATCATATACAGTTAGGATAGAGGAGGATGTCTGGTACTTCATTCCAATTCTACAATTAAGCCTTCTAATAATATCTCGTCACCTACCAGTCCAGAAACACAAACAAACAGTTCACCAAAAAATAATTTATGAAATTGTGGTGAAAAAAAACAAAAATCAATAATGATTGGCTTATTGGATTTCGTGTTTCACTTTGAATACTGCATAGCACCGGGTAGTGGTGGTAAAAGTTGCAATGAATTTGGCTTTCCTGAAGAACGAATAAATTCCTCCGCTGGCTCTTCCAAGATGATTCGTTCTGTAAGCGGTAATAGTAAATTGAGTGTAATTGGAGAACATAATTGAGTAAACATAATTCATATTTTCGATGTATGTTTCATTCAAGCATATTATATTAATTAGAGATGAAACCTCTTAAGTCCTTATCATTTAGATTGTAAATTGTTCCAATTCCATGTGAGTTCCAGATCAACAACGAGATGGCGCCCGTGTTACGCTGGGAACTGATCTGTGGTGCCCGGGATGACCCTTGTTATGTCGTTGGTGCTTAAACGTGCTAGGGTTGCCTAGTACTGACCACGGATGCTTTGAATTTTAGACAAGATCTTACCGGCAGATTCGTAGTAGATTTCGCTTGTTCTATTTTTCACCATCAGATATCTCTATGTTTTCATCTGAAAACTCCAGTCCGGCTTATTATAGTACAATCATTTGAAAACGTATTTAGGTTTTTCCGAACCGGTCGTTGATCAGGCGACAAGTCAAGAATTCCTTAATAATTTGGCCATCATCCATGAATTTCGGAATTCTCACTTTACGAACATTTATTGGACAAGGTTGGAAGCGCGGGCATCCTCCACATCTGCTGGTGCTTAGCCCGTGAGGTCGAGCACACCCTTAATAGAGGAAACAATCACATATTTATTAACTAGTATGAGTATGATTACACCCGAAATGATTACCACCTATAGATTTGCAACGTTTTTCAACTGCAACAAGTTATTTTGCAGGTGTGTGATCTTAGTAGTTTGTTTGACTTGCGTGACTTCGGATCTGTTGGCCCTTTTCTTCAAGTCGTCGGTCGCTTTGTATGTAACACCAAAGTCGCCTTTAAGAATTGTAAATCCTTAGACAGGTTGTTCAGCGATGTCTTTGAGGTTTTCACATCTACTTGCAGGGATGCCAAAGAGGTTATTGTTGACGCTGAATTTATGTCCAGTCGCAGTAGGAAGTCCATCTTGGTTTGTTTGATTTCATTCGGATTGAGAGTATCCGGGTAGTCATCCTCGACATGGGTGACCTCATCCTCAGACTCTGACATAAAAACCTAACTTAGTGATCTGGTGTACCCGGGTAGATCGAGTGGGTGTTAACGAAAGATTAGACAGGCCAGAAGTGTGGCTGGTAAGATGCTGGAACTGTGGGGTGACGAGGAGCTTCTATGGTAGGTAATTTCAACTGCAACACAGCCTGGTGTATGCGATTCATGGCAGAGGCTGCATGGGCAAGATGACGGAAATGATGAGCAACGACGGACTTCAATGGTAGCCAATGACTGTGGGACTCCATTTTTAGGGAAAACTTGTATGAGAAAAATGAAATGACAGAGATGGGTAGCCACGCGGAACTTCGAAGGTAAACTATACGACGTGGTTCACTGAATCCACAGTGAGTATTACTAGCATTACACAAGTCAAGTTGATTGATTGATGATTGAATACACGAGAAAAGAGTAGCTTTATATACGTGCAAGCGTATTTAAAATAAATTTGTTGTTTTAAAGTTAAGAGAAGTTAATGGTTGTACATACTTCGCATCAATTTTTATTTCACATACTACGTAATGTTTTGTCGTCCTTGAGGTACGTAGTTCCTTGTAACTACTGGTACTTCAGGTATGGATCAATTCCGATTCTGCGTATGCGGTGTGCGTCTACAATTTAGTTGTTAAATAAAGAAATTATAGATAAACTAAAGCCTAAAAATATAATGACCTCTAATGTATATTATAAATATGCTTTTATTATTAATTATTACAAGTTCAACTAAATTTGAACAGTTCTACACTGTGCGTGTTTAGTATACGTTTTATAATAATTATGGATTATTGAAACATTGCCGTGTATTACTTAAACGATCATTTAAAAAATTATTATTATTAAATAAATTATTAGTTCGTTGGTACCAAAGGGGATGCTATTTGTGTTTGTTACCAATAACTTTATCTTAAACCAGTATTTATTAACCATGTTAGAGTTGCATAAGTACATATATACAACTATAAGAAGTGTCATGTCAAAAATGTTCAAATAAAGGTATATTCGACTTCCAATGCTCAATATACACAACGATGAGTCTTGCCATGACATCTGGGGCAATAGATTTTAAGGTGACGAAAGTCTATTCAGAAACTTGTGGAAGTGGACGTATATAAACCTTTCTGTACTGGCACGTATTGATATGCAAATGGACAGTCAAAGACATTTGCATTTTTCATCTATTCTGGGTGCTTATATCAAAAAAATATGATTATCTTAAAAGGCGGAACCACTGTGAGAACTCATTCATGAAGTCTGTGTCGAAAATAACGATCAACGAATTCTGAAAGTTAGATTTAAAAACACCAGCTTAAAAAGTCCAGTACGATGGAAGTCAGTTAACAAAATGCCACTAAAATTGATTACTATATACTGAATATACACTTTATTATAAATTAAAATTGATGCTCTAGTTTTAAACAAGGTATGCGTATATTAATTACAACATGAAAGTTAATAAAGCAATATATGTAAAAATAAGTGCACCAAATTTTATTAAACAGAATCAAAGTGTGCTCACACAAAAAAATGACTTCATGAAGCTAAACCCAGTCCTCGAAATTTCCGATGGGATCAAAAAACTCGTCATCCTCAGCGTCCGTCGTGATGACTTCCGTCAACGCATTCTTCCTAAGAATTGCCTCCACATCTAGAAACACTTCAAATTTAAAAGTGCCTTCTTGAAGAGATACAAACGGCAGATTGTTAACAGGAAACGGTAACGGCTGTTGGGGACTACCTTTCCACCAAATTAACGCTGTCGCCTTCAGAGATCGAAGCCAGTTTGTCATTTGCCCGAAAACCATGTTTTGTTCAGAAGGGGTATCCATTGATCCGAATTATAAATGTCAAACATTAAATACCTCATGGACGTGCACACTGCTAACGATCCACACAATAACACATAAAATAGAATTAATAAACATATTATTGATTACTTACCATTAGCTATAGAGACTCCGAGTTAGAAAAAAACTGATGTATCTTCTACCAGTCCTGCCAATAAATGTACGATAGAGGAATTCGTGGCACCAGTAAGTATTTTAACATGGTAAAAAAATGCGTTTGATCGATTTAGCGACCAGTAACTCTATAAGAGCGCAACTTCACAACAATGTAACTTTATAACCGCGTAACTTCATAACAACGTAACCTCATAACAGCAAATAGCTTATGTTCTTTACGTATTTGCATACTTTCATCCATAGCATTGCAGGATGAAGAAACCACGGCGTTGTGGAAATGCTTGAAAGATGGTAGATGGCCATCAGTAAATTATTACCGCTCAACTAGTTAAGTATCTATACAAAATGCAAATTTTCAAAAAGTTGAATTTTGTAGATTTCAGTTAATCAGTTTCAGTTCAAACAAAGTCACGATATGAGGAAGTGTCTATTTTTGTACTAATCCTTAACGTTCACATCGTTTAGATTTCAGTTCAGTAGCATGTACTGATGCACTATATTTTCTTGAATATAAGCCCTAAGTATAATTATCTACACCATTATAATTTATGTAATGAAAGTTACCAAAGAAAGTACGCCAAGGTTCAGAAAGATTTATAAGGAGGGAATAAATTATTGTGAACGATGCTTACATCAGCGAAAGACGTGCAGGCGAACTACTATCACCAGATCTTTATTCCAAAAAATATAAGCATGGAGATCTCGGGTTATTCCGGATGGATGTTCACGAAACCTAGGTTTTAACATTAACAAGAGAACAAGTGTTTTAGTTGTATACTATCAATGACAAATATTTTCACAATTCTTGTGAAACAACACCATTGCGAATTTAGTCAATGCAAGAAGTTTTTAAACTAAGTTGAAAATCACTGCATTCATTATATAAGTTTGAAAAATGTCTTTACGTACTTCAGAATGACTAGGACCACTTTCGACTGACCATTCTTTGTTTTAGTAGAAAGAGACCAGATTCCTCATAGATTCAACAACTGAACAGCTGATGATTGGATTCTTACGTTGTCATGAGGCAGTATTCATGAGAACCGGAACACCGATTAGTATTGCTAGGATTTCTAGATTTACTAAACCAGCTGTTGATCGATTTTCTGGAAATTTAGAAAACAGTTGTTTCAAAAGGAAATAAAGATGAAACTGCTATCACGCCTGTGAAAAGATAATTTACTTAATATTATATACATGTCATTTTTTTTTCAAATTAAAGTACAAAACAATAGGCTTAGTGATCACGCAATATAATTGTTTACATTATCACCCCATTTCATCAATACTATGCAGCCACTCAACCTTTTCGTTTTTTCCCCTTAACGTCAGAAGTATAGCCGAAGTGTAGCTGGCTTGGATTTCACAGGAGCCAAACTCTACAGATGGCAGGTATGCCCGAAATGTTTGCTCAAGCTAACCTCAAAACGGGCGACAGCTGTAAATATAAGAATACAGGTATATGGGTTCTGGATCCCGAGACGGAAATTGGCTTTCGTAATCGACATGCCTTTGATAAATTATTTACTAATATTGAATATGATGACCATGAAGAGCCAAGACTTGAAACCGATTCTTCGTCAGAAAATCCTGGAGATTCATGCCCAGATTCTTCTTCAGTAACTACTAACCAGAATCCAGTAATACTATATTGTACTGAGTTAAGTATTCCAACTCGTGAGTCTCCTGTCTTCGAATATTAGCGTGAACCGACCACCAACATCTCACTGGCGTTCATGGAAATCTCCACCTCCCGACGTTGCTGTTTGTAGTGGATTGCTGGCAGATCTGCCAGGTGGATCTCCATTGGTTCAATCAACTGGATTTTTATTAGATCTGCCATGTGTACTTGCGTTAAACCCGCCACTAAGTGTGCCATTGGATTTGCAATTAGGTCCGCCCAGTGGACCCTTACTGGACCCACCACCTGGATTGCTATCGGATCTGCCCGGTGGACCTCCGCTAAACCTTCCACTGGGACTATCATCTGGTCTTCTTGAAGAATCTCCATTCCAACCGGGAGTTTCTTCAATTTCATAAATAACAATTTCGGCTGAACAAATACAGGTTATATCGTCGGAATATGCAATTTAGATCCCGTGTCTTGATCCATATATTGGATCGAAATCACAAAACTCATGAAAATGAGAATAGTAAATCTTTTACCTATTTTCTCAAAGGATATAAACGAAGTAAATCAGATTACGTTTCCTAATAAGAAACCACATTTTCTCCTTATTGACGCAGCGGAGTGTTGAAGATGGAGTTGTAAAACATTAAAGCAAAAACATTGAGGCATCAAAAAGGTCAAATATTAATTCGAGATAGGTTGTCCTGGACAAACAAATAATACCACAGTTCAGAGGACATGTCGCACTGCTGCTCTACCAATGTGACGCCAATTAGGCAAAACAAACCAGATAGCTCTAAGGGATTCATGTTCAATTCAATGGGAGCTGTACTAACGGCTTCAACTGTAACGAAATTGAGCCTAGATCTGTTGGAGAGGGGAATGGTTTTAAATAATCCATAATCTCCAGTGAATTTCATTTACATGCGGGTAGGTTTACCAATTGATGTTTATGTATGTAAGTAATTAAGTAAGGTATGGGGAACATCAAAATGTGAGTCGACATTGTCAAATTTCAAAGAATACAGGGTCTGAACAATATGATATAATTTCTTATCATCAAAGAATGCCATTGCATTTTATCATACATGTGGATGACTTGTTGCATTGGATACATGTATAAGCAAACCCGCACCTTCCCACTAATAGTTATTAAATACAATGATTAGTTCACCAATGAATAAGCACGAAAAGAGGCGGTGCTTACAGTTCGATCTTGTCCAGTAGTTATTCTTATCTATTAGTCAGCACAAATTCCTTCAATAAGTTTAATAATTTGATTATTAAAATAAATGAATGAAAATCGTAAAAACCAATAGTAAACTGTTGTGTCAACGTCAGCGTCCAGTTCAAACAGAGTAAGAATAGGAGCTTTGAACTTTTTATTTTCCTACTTCCTTTCACTAACAATTAGATGTCGATACTAGCTACTTCCAATTTTCCGCTGCATTCGCAGTTCTCCAATGCAGATTAAGTTTGCTCCACACTAAGATTACGTTCTATGTACTTTGTTACTTTCCATTGGCCCATTTCCCAAACGCTGACCAGCGTTATCCCAATAAGTAACAAACGCGCGACACTCCTTCGTTACTAATGGTTAGCACAAAACGTGCCTGAATTTTAATGCAGTCGATAGGTGCTGCCATTAGTACAATAGTTTTGAAACGGGACAACGATGGATTTCAAATCGATGCTTTACATGGGTATGACTACATTATAAACGCCATTAGAGGGAAACTGCAACAGATGTTGGCATAATCCTATTGGTAGAATTTTATTGCATATATACAATTTTATCCACAATGATTAATTATGCATTAAAATAAACAACAGTAACTGAAACCTATTCAACAATTGTGTACATTCTGAGTGTGAGTGCAGTGAATTGAAATGCCGGAATTGTCTGTTTTGCCTGTAGCGGTATTTTAATAAATAGGAGATTATTTACTATGTAATTTTAACAGGGCTGCATACGTAAAATCAGAATGATTTGGAAGCCTTTAAACTAAGCAGAGGATACACCAGCGTAGTGAACTTGAAGGAAATCTATTCCAATCGATTCGAAATACCACTCGTTTGCGCAAATCCAATTGGGGTGTGTTTCGTGCCCATGCGAAAATAGTTTTATTAAAGCCTTGTGCGCAAATTTTCCAGTAAGTCCGCTATCGGACACCCCTATTCCAGTCGTCCTTCGAGCTACCAAGCCTTGAGCATCCGTACAATACCTATAAGGTTACTATAAGGTGAACAAATTTCCGAACTTTTTCTACAAATTTTAAAGTAGCAGGGGTTTATTTAATATTTTTGTAAATCTTTTTGGATGCTCGATTGTAAGAACTGTTAAGGGCTTTCCAGGGAGGTTTAGTAGATGCTTTTTGTTGAACATTGTGGATATGACCCGTGAGAACAGAGAACGAGGACGAGGAAAATTATCTGAGAAAAGTGACAAAGATGCGGAAAAAATATTTTCTGCCGTTGCCAATTTTTATAAACACGCTAATATAAATGTATTAATATGTAGGCGATCAAGAAACTATTTCAGATCTCCGTGTTTGTATTAAATTTAAATGGGGATTCATTCGCGAGATTCATTGATGATTAGTAATTTTTGTAAAGTCATAAAGAATAATTGAATGTGGTTTAATAGTAGAATTTATTGTAATACATTTTAATATTATACAAACAAAACAACAAAATTATAGTTTCACTTCCTTCTTATTAGGGCTACCAACAATTTGTTCCTCAATGGTTTGAAGAGAAACAATGTGCAGAACATTCGAAGCAATGTTTTATGACAACGGCAGAGGAAGCTGGGTTTGTCGTCAAGTACTCAAAAATAAGTTATAAAACTTATTTCCACTCTAGATTTGATACGCTCATAGGTAACACTTTTTCACTAATGTCTTTCATGGTTCAGGACACTTGCATTGCAATATCAACGAAATGCAACTTAAAAAGCAAGACGTAACAACAGTTGTTTTCCACAGGACTTTAAATGGCTCTAAATCCCTTTATCAACAACTTTCCGATGGAACCAATTGGGGAACTTCAGGCTACCTACAAGTCACATGAGTCACATCTACATATGTCAAGATTATGGGCTGAATGAAGATTCAGTCAATTGAGAGTCAGAGTCAATTGAAATGCTAACATTCCTCGTTGAGAAGCCCTTGGAATTATATATTAGACTGTATAATATGAAGGAAATAAGAAATAATAATTATTATTATTGCTTCCTACTGTCATTAAAAAGTTATCAGGAATGGAAATACACGCATGCACTAATTTTGAATTAATAAAATTAACATTTCCCTACTGCATGTATAGTATAGCGAATTTTTGTATTGTATCTTTATGTACTGTATAATTATTGAAACATTCAAAAGTGTCACTTCAAATTAGCTCTCATTAAGCACACATAAAGTTTAATTTATTAATGTCACCGTATAGCCACGTCGGAGTAGTGGCAGTGTCAGTAGTATATGGTACCTTCCAGGTTTCCGATCTGTTCAGGTTTAAGCCCCCTAGCTATAGACTTTGGTTTCCCTTGGAGGGAGCGCATTCAAGTATCTACGTAGGAAACTGTACGATCAACAGGTCTCGAAAATCCTTGTAGGGCATGGGCAACGAGTAAGCCCATCATTACTTTGGGCCTGGGCCGGCTCTTACTACTACGCCAAAAGGCTACTACAGTAGAGCCTTTTGGGTGGTAGCAGCCATTACTGGATATAGCTGAGATCTTTGGGCCACGGTAACTCCCAAACCATTAACCGCCACTGAATCCCACTGGGTTACAGCGGTCCATGGCTACTACTCAGGGGACCGTCCAGAGACCCATGCGCAGTCTCCGGAGAACTCTCCTCTTCAGGTCCTCCTACCTCGGCAGCGGCGGTCCGACTGGATCGTTTTCAGGTCGTCTCTGACATTATATAAGTGCAAGCGTGTTTAAAACCAACTGTGCTATACCTAGCTCGATTCTCATGAAATGTAGTTTATAGGGGTATTTCAATGTGTAGATGAAGAAACTGGAAACATTTTTTCTACGGAACTCCAGTTTTAGTATGTTTCAGAGCTGGAGAGGTCAAAGGATGTAATTTATATTGAATTAATTATGAATTATTGAAATTTTGCAACGTACAACTTTAAATTAACTCTCATTAAGCGTTTATACATTTTAAACTATTCAATTCCCTGATACTCTAGGGAATGCTATTTGTTTTTGTTGCAAATGACTTTTTTGGACCAGTTTAAACAGGTATTTAGTATAGCCATATTACATTTACATATATACAATTAAATATAGCTACTATTAAGGTTCTCAACGGATCGGATATATCCGAACGGATACGGATCGGATACGGATAGGATAAAACTGAAGATTATCCGATCCGATATTTATCCGAACGGATCGGTTTTGTCATTCGCATCCGAAAAAAATCCCGGATAGGATCGGATACTACTACATAAAATATCCGAACGGATCGGATAGCGACCTTTTGTTTTTCGGATAATCCGACGGATATCCGCGGATAAACGAATTTTTGAAAACATGACGACCACTCTAATAATTTCTATCTGCTGCAATCACCGACAGGACATTAGTTCGACAATTCTCAAAACGTTTATACTTTTTTCACTTCATGTAGCTTTTGTAGCAAACCTGAAACCGAACCTTACGAATATATTAAGCATGCCGTCAAGTATTTATGTTATGACCAGAAATTCAGTCATATTTTGAATTTCAGCTGCTTATTCTAGATACCTGTTCTTATAGGCTTCAAATTGTTAAAGGTTACTAATAAGTAAATATTTAAGAATACCTGATAAGCGAAAAAAAACTCAATTCTTAAATTATTTATGTTAAATGTTTTGCCAAGCAAACATATACATATGCACGGCTTCTTCTGTCGTTAGAATACGTTATAAACTGACAGAATATTGTATTTAAAACTAAAAGTCAAACTCTAGGATCAATTTTAGCTTCTACAATTGATTCGTGTATCCGCAGATAGGATCGGATATCCGCGGATAGGATCGGATAGCTCCTTATTCGTATCCGACGGCTTCGGATAGGATAAATACGTCATCCGAAAATTTACGGATAAGCTTCGGATAAGATTATTTTTAATCCGATGGAAACGGATAGGATCGGATACGCTTCAGTTTTATCGGTAAAAATTCGGATCGGATAGGATACGGATAGGATAAGGGAATTATCCTATCCGTTGAGAACCTTAGCTACTATAAGTAGCGTCCTGCAAAAAATGTTCAAATAATAAATTGTACTTCCTATGTTTACCATGCACAACGATGAGACTTACCATCCCATAGCTGGCAATAAATTTAAACTTGAAGACAAGCAGTCTATTCCGTAGGAATAACAGAAAAATGTGAATTACAATTTGAAGCCCCCATCAATCAAATCCAAACAAGGGGATTAAAATACGGTGAGAATTCATCATACTCACCCAGTGTAGTGTATTGTTATAATAAATATGTAACTATAATACTAGCAATGACTTTGCTAGCAGATACTCGTATTTGGGGAAAAGATACATATTTTGCTACTGATAAAAGGATTTGAGCAGATTCGTAACCTCTTGAGTAATAATCTATCTCAAGTGACTTATGGTGCAATATGCCCAAAGAAAATATAGAATTCAGCCCTTTATCTAGGAATAGATTTGTGAGCACTTACTTAAAACGCCTGGGCTGAATTACCTACAAGAATAAAATCTCTGAAATGATAAAATCTAAGTGCTTTATCCGTCATACCCTTAAATATTTAAAATGTGCACGGGATTTTTTCAGTACTGTAAATTCGATAGAGCCATTCGTACACCGTGAACAAAAAACAAATCAGAAGCCCGGATTCCAACAAAATGGCTAGCATTATTTTGTCTCCACTCTTACTTCTTGTCATCTTGCAAGGGATTCTTCCAATTCAGACTGCTCAAGGGAAGTCATTATCCCCTTTAGGTAATGATTAATTTTACAATTCGGGCTTAATTAAAATAACTTACTTAATTTTAACAGTGCTCAAATTTTGTTTTAACACCCCTCAAAGCAAGAAAATTAATTTAATTTGACTTCGGAAGGAGCACCCCCTAAATAAAAGAATTAAATTTGTCTTCTGATATAGACGGGTGCTTATTGAGAGATTGTATTCAGTAATGGAATTTTACTTTCAGGACTGTTCGATGACTCCCACGTTTTCCTGACCATAAATGAAATAGCTTCTGTGAACAAATCTACGGGTCAAATTTTCGGACGAGAGTTGGAGCTAAATTGGATGAATTTCGACTTTGACAATTATGACAACCATTTGGTAACATTATTTGATCATGATCCTGAGCAAGATCCATCCTCACCTCTGACGTCGTACGCCGTCCGAGAACGAACTGGCTCCGTAAAAACCAACTATCGCTTGGAAGTTCTGAATTTCACAAATGTGAGACAGGAATTTTGTCTTGCCTGGATTGGTTATTTTCGGTCCGGAGATGTCCGCCCTCACAAATCCAATTGTTTAAGGTTGTACCCCACCTGGATGAATGACTTGAAAGACATTATCGGGAACAAGCCTTTGCGGAAGCTAATGATCCCAGGAACACACGACGCCGGAGCCTGGCTTGTTTACGATGGATCTGTTGCTTCGGATGGTTTAATTGCAAAATTTACATACACGTAAAATCAACAACACTGTCGTACAAATTTCATATTCCAAAAATTTCAGATTTTATATAATATTTTGTGCTCATACTACATAATTCAAATTAAAAATTTTGTTTTCACAGACAAGAAGAAAACATCTACAATCAGCTGGTGTCTGGGGTGCGTTACATTGACGTCCGAGTCGCCCATTACCCTTCTGATGACGGGGAGGAATTCTGGGTGAACCATGGTGCAGTAAGGATCCGAGTGTTGAAAAATTTACTTCAAGATGTGCTCAAATTTGTTACGGAAACCAAAGAAATTGTCTTCATGGATTTCCACGGCTTTCCCCAAGGATTCACAGGCGAAAACATCCATGAGAAACTGTACGAATTTGTGGTTGAAAACCTGGGAGACGTGCTAGCCCCTAAATCCCTCACAATTGACGTGACTCTAAATCAATTACTGGATGCCAAAAAATACGTGATTCTAACTTACAATGATGATTTCCATCCAAAACGTAACCTTCTATGGTCACCTCTCCAGCATGTGAGTTTTTAGAAAATCATGCAAAATTCCTTAAGAATTCCTTCGACCTTTGTGTTATAATAATTTAAATGAAATTCCGTAGAATGGTTTCAACAATTTTTAGATATCTCCAATAATTTAGTATTTTTTACTGATTATGAGAGGCTAATGCAATGGGTTTCGTTACTATCCTTATAGGCTTGGGGGGACAAGAACATCGTTCAGAACTTATTAGACTATTTACCAACTGCAATTTCCCAGTATGGTTGCAGCAACCGATTTTGGTCTGCAATGGCAGAACTAACCCCAGGCTCGAACGATATCATCACTCGGCCCAACTACGGCCTACGTAACATGGCTTCCGATGTGAATAAGCCCCTCAACGAGTGGTACAGGAAACCCGAGTGGTACTCCAAGTCCAATATTGTGTCCACGGACTTTTACTTTGGGAATGATCTCATCCAAACCTGTATCAAAGTTAATCGGAATTCGGGCGTTACATGCTAAAGGAGATAATTTTATATACATGTACATACGTATGAGGAATAATTTCAGGAAAAAAGTACCCACTTAAACAGGCAAAATAAAAAAGATTACAATGCTCCAAGCAAAAGTTTTTAAAATATAGATTTTGAATTCTTATATGGATAGTAAGTTCTAAGTTCATTCAGCAATTAATACATATATGTAATTATGTTTAATTTTTGGTAACATTAATTTTATTGTACAACTTCCCTATGGTCATATGTTAAACAATACTTATTACTTAACATTATTTGCCAAAAAAAGGAAAAATGTAGTACTCTGTAAAAACAGCGTGTTTAAAGAGAGGATGCGTCCTTGTGAGGAATGTTATTTAAAGTAGGCTTTCCTTTGCCCCAGTAATAGTACGGCGGTCCAGAAGTGAAACTAACTCCTGGAGGTTTTAGTGTTAATGAAGGTCCGTCGGCGTCCACCCAATACATCATGTAGAAATTGCACATTTCATCTGCTGCAGTCGCACTGGAAACCAAGGAATTATTTAGTAGACCCCCTTATATGTAAGAATACTTTTCTACCCAAATTTCCTGCCCAGGAATAATATAACAAATAAAAAAATTGGATTGCACAATTGCACTATGTGCAATCATCGTAAAAACTTCTATCGTTCTAGAAGTCCCAGGGATCTTCGACAATAAACACGTGTACGTCTATATATTTTCAAGGACAAAAATATGTGATCAGTGGTTCTTTAAAAAAGGAACTCACTGTACACAATGTCATTTCATATACAGGCAACTCACCCAATTGCCGTAGTCCTGTTTCTGTTACTGACCATAGTACACCTGGCGGCCTACAAAAGTATATTACAAAGTTAATCAATTTAAATAGAGTGCATTTAATATCAAATCCTATAGTTAAAAAGAATTATTGAATACTCACCAAAATATCACCGTCCGAAACTGTTAGAGCCTTTTCCACGGGATAAAACATTTGCGGAAGCATTGGATTCTTTTTCCCAATTAAGGTCCACTGATCTTTACCAGTTTTGTAATTTCGTCTGACACGATAGCCGGACACAACATGACCTGTAAGGCAGGGACAAATATAAGAATACAATGACATTTACTGATGTGCTGAAAAAATTTAATCTCACGTAAAAATACTGCCTTAAAAGTGAAATGTCTCACAATGCCCCATTTTAAAGTTAACTACCGAGAAATAATGCAATCGCCCAAAGGTGTCCGCCTATCCTACATACAGTCCTATTTGTAGGCTATTTATAGGGTGCGAGGATTTTATTAAAGAGGCTTGTAGGCAAAATAGGGTGCAAGAATATACACTTAAACCCTATCCTACAAAATAGGCAGTCTCAGCGGCCGTACAATTATAGGCATAAATGTAGGCTATGAAAGCATGTCATCTTCATTTAATGGCATATGGAATGAAAATTGAAGAATAAAATACTATATATAAGATATATTGTTTTATGGGGCGGTATGCGCTGAAACCTGAAGTGGGAACTTAAGGAAATCTTAAGTGCAGCATCGCGTTTGACGAATGCAATAAAATTGTGGCGCTATTTCCGGCGTAAACCAAATCAAGATCCGTACTATTTTGCTTTTAGGGCTTTGGCCAAGGCGACTAAACTCGAACTATTTTATTTCAACCCCATTTACTTCAAACAGGGTTTTTAATTTATGAGAGTAGAATGCTCCTAAATAGTCTGTCAGTTACGAAAAGCACATAAGATTTAGGAAGGGTGTAGAATTCGTTGAGCTAATTTGTCAGTGAAATGTAGGCTAATATATAGGCTTGGTGGTCCCCATATAGGAAGGATGTATTATAGGCTGATCTATTCGGCGGTTGAAATGTAGGCATATATGCAGGCTCGGTTCAAATTTTTTAAATAGGAAGGATATAGGATAGGCTGAGTCATTTGGACACCTTTGCTGAATCGCCCAATAACTTTAGCACTTATCAAATCTAACTGCACGTCAACATATATACGGATCTGTTTTTAGTATCATAAATAAACTTAAATTATTTTCGATGGAAGTAATTACATATAAGTATAGTCTAAGACTGAAATTTGTAAAAACATTGCGGAATAGTCATTCATACCCAAGGCATGTGTATGAGTGCGGTAAGCAAATGGGTGAAGATCTTTATTTGTGTAGATAATGCAGGCTGTCTCCATGTGCTCTGTCGAATTAGGAGGAATGTACCCGCCGGTGCCCAAAAGGAAAACTGAAGCAGATTTGGGCTGGCTAAACGTTTTGTTAAAATATTATTGCATGCATATATACAAATTTATAGGATTAAAATCAACAACAGTAGTTTAGTTATACATTTGAGTACATCGAAACTATTCAATAATTGAGTACATACGGAGTCTCCGTGTAGTGAACTTCAATGCCGGAATCGTCTGTTGTGCCTGTAAGCGGTTTTGAATAAATACGAAATTATTTGTAATTTAATTTGCAGAAGGGGCCACAAACGTAAAAACATAATGATTTGGAAGCCTTTAACCGTTAGTAAAAGAGGATACATCGGCATAGTGAACTTGAAGGACAACATATTGAGTATCTGTACTCCCACCGACTCGAAATGCTACTCCTTTGGGTAAATCCAATTGAGGGGCATTTCGTGCCCATGCGTAAATAATTTTAGAGCCTCCATTGCAAATACCCGCCCGAGGAAGTCCGCCATCGGACATTCCCCCGCAATTCCAGACGTCCTCCGTGCTACCAGGCTTTGAGCATCCGTACAATAACATGTGATGAGCTACGTTCATGGTGGCATTTGGAGTGAATCCAACTAGAAATTATATCAAATAGGAATTTTTTACTTCGAAGAGCTAAGAAAATAACAAGGAATTAAGACTTACAATGAATGGAATTTTATTCATAATATTTCTTATTTTGATGTCAAACCTACCAATATAGTAATCCTGCTTTGCAGACACTCGTACAGAGGTGCAGAGATACGTCTCAGCCTGTAAAGGAGTCCGTACCAAGATGATATAGTTAATTGTCTTCAAGGATTTCAATATTACAATATTTGTAGAAATATAATATTTCTAACAAATTAAAATAACCTTTTATCAAATCCTTTCACTTTTAAATAATAATAAGCTCCTGCCTTTGCTGCAAATAAATTTTGTTTAATTTCAAAGTCAAGTACTTCATTCTTATCTAACACGTATTTTGACTTCGCGTCTTTTTTTAATTCTAAAAAATGACACTGTTATTGATTTTGTTTTTTTGTAGCAAACAATAGATACTTATATTATGTAAGTATGTATATGTAAGTCTACATTCCATGTACTGGTTTCTTCTGCTTAACTACAATTCATATGCTCATTGACACAATGACTAGGTACTACTCCATTGTTACGCAAATAAAAGGAAGGACATCAGTAAAATAGCAAGTGGCTATACTCAAAGTTATGCAGATTTGATGAAATCACCAATAATTCTAAATGTGGGAAAGAATATGATTTTCCATTAAAATTTAGAAATGAGTTGTGTCTAATCTTTTTTCTCAGACCTTCTGATACAAAATATTTTGAATGAATAATTTTACTGTTTGTGTAGAAATTATAATTACAGTATTTCCCCCGCTTGTAAACATTTCAGTTCGAAGGTTCACAAGGGTTGTTAATTGTTATTGCTTTTAGGCATTTTCAACATATCTTCGTCATCGTTTGGTGTATAAAGCGGGAATTTCGTAGCAAGCAAATAATTTGAGCCTTGGATATAAGTGATAAATCTAAGCACGTCCATGTAATTTAAGAAGTCATAAAACCCGTTCTGCAAAAGTTGCAATTCTGCCAGGCAAATTACAATTTGTAATAATGACATCACAAATCCATGACAATAAATACATTCTCGACCTACTTTGTGTCCTGTAACACTTGTGCTTTACAATATGAAGGTTGAACTGTGCATGTATTAGAGTGTATGGATGTTGGCTGTATGTTTGCATGGAATGGGGGAAGTTCATCTGCAGGTAAGACTAAACTTAAAGTTCAATGCTGTTGGAATGAGAGAAGTTGGAATATGTACATATATGACATGTCAAAGGTAACGCGGATGAGTACTTTTGAAAAGTATTGGAACGGGAGAGGATTTTTTTTCAATTCCGAAAAAAATTAAATAGTTATTCGTATCCAGATATAAAGGCGTTTAGCTCTGCATTTATTATAAGTACAGCTCATAATATCATAATATTCCGTATGTGAAACACTCTACCTTCCACCTGACTTCTTTGGCTAACATCCTCTCTTATTCTGTCAATGATCTACGCACACGTGAGATATGGCTGCATAATTTGGAAATATTTTCTCCCATTTAAATAAGATCCATCAGTTCTGCCACTTTTCAAGGTAAACATTTTCCAGTTCACACTATGGTTCCTATTGAGTTTCAACTGTGCTAAATATAAATGTTATACTTTTCTCAAATACAAACTGCCCGTAGATTAAAGGTTTAGATAAACTAAGAAGGAAAATTTTGTGTGACTGCGTTGAAATCCGACAGCTTATTATCATGACACTCCCTAACTACCTCCACAATTATTGGAATATAATTTTATTCAAGAATTACGACATCTACAATTTATAGTAAGCAAGGGGACCATGGGACTTTCAATAGGAGAAAATAGTTTATTATATAATTAAATTAATTTCAAATTACCTTTTCCGGCTTAACGTGTGGCATAAATATTGGAAACGAATCTGTCGGAGGCGGATCCGCTCCCGACAGTGCACAAAAAACAGCACATACTGTAATCAGAGATTTTAAATAAGTGCAAGAAGCTACAACATTCGCACTACTGCGACGGGTCTTACTGTTCGTTCCCATTCTCGGGATGTAAATGTCAATTCATAAAATATCTGGGATCAGCAGTATTTTCAAGTAAAAACTAACTGCATGACTGTTCTGTAGTTGTTAGTGCTAGTACATGCAAAGCAGAAAATAATAATTATTCACTTACTGACATTCTCACAGCAGGGCGAACAATACTGTGGGCATAAGTTGCAATTAATCATAAAACAATGCCTTGCAACTGATGGGAACATTTCGCTGCTCCATTTAATTGCTTACAAATGCAAAACAAGTTATGCATTGTAATGTATGTATGTATGTACATGTGTTAACTATAACGTATCGAAAAACATGTTTCTGTAGACAAGTTACAGAAGCAAACTAAAAATACAATATTAAGAACAACATTAACCGTGGAACATTGGCGTGGTGGCGTACGATATTGCAAAATTACAGTGATACAACTTGTGCTGTTGCGGAAAAATTCAAAAATATGAAACATAAATAGATTATTTGCAGTTATCACAGATCATATCCTACTAATGAAAAGGAAATTACCAAATAGGGGTTTGCAAACTTTACCCCACCGTAAACGTCCAGTGAACAGCACCCTCTGCCTAGAAATACCAACGTGAAAACGTGGTACCAGGTTTATCCCAAGCAGAAGTGTGGAATATTTTGATATATTGTATTTGAAATCTTATTCGAAATGCATTCCATATTTTGTAAATTGGTATTTTTCTCGCTGTAAATGTGTTTTGTATTTCGTCAGCACCAAAACTTCGACTATTTTGTCTTTCGTATTTTATAGATCTACGAACGGGATGGTATTTTGTATTTATTTATACTGTAACGTTTACCCACCCTGTATGTCAAATACAAAATATAATTTCAACATACGTAGCTCTGGCAACTGTCAAGGTCGTCTGTAACACATGTTCAAATGAATATTTTAAAGGTAAAAACACTAATTTGAAACATTTTGAAACAAATTCTTTCAAAAACGTTTTTGGCTGGTGTGAAGTACTTACTCATTGGATAAATATATAATTCCATGTATGTGAGTGGTATAAAATTAACTAAATTAGTGATGCGGATATGAAATTTGTAAATAAATTACGCAGGAGTTATAAGGTTATCCATTTTAAGGAAAACTATTCTGTATTTAGGTTCATGCTAATCTACTTTACTTTGATCTACACAAATACACAACCTTACGTTTGGTGAATAATTTTTGGACAGCGAATTATTCGGTCAAATCATCCGAGGTACTTTGAGATAATAAACTTGACATACAGATACATCTTTCACATTATTTGTACATACTAGGGAAGCTCATGGGAACAGGACCAACCCGGGTATTTGGGTACAGGAACAGGAACAGGTCCAAAATGGGTACAGTTTAAAAGTACCCAATTGTAACAGGAACAATACAGGTACTTTTATTTTGTACCCAGAAACCTGTGACCACAATCACCAACAGGTAATTACAGGAACGAAAGTCGTTCCTGTTTGTCTGTTCCCAATAGGAACAGGTCCACACTGTGGAATGACCCATATTTAAACTTGTGGACCCGGGTACTTTGACGTTTTTGAACTTCGATCATTTCCAAAGCACCAATGAACGCTCGAAATGAATTTTGAGTGTGGCCTGATTATAAGAATGCGAAAATTGTACATGCATAGCTATGAATATCATTTGCCATGCTCGTTAGTTGCTTTAAAACTAATTATCTCATTGGACTTATTTTGCATTAAAGTAACTATTTCAGTTTAAACATGAATTCAGCAAACAATTCCATTGAAATAAATCTTGATAGTGACACAGAAGAAAATGTGAACTCAAAACAAAGGTCTGACGTGTACAGTCATTATAAATGTGACATGGAAAATCTAAAATTCCAGTGCAATTACTGCAAGTAGGTTTTACTGTAATATAAAAATTATCCACTGGAAACATTCGAAAGCGTTTACGAAGATAAACTTAGCAGCAAAAAGCTTAAAAGTAAAGTTGCTTTTCCGTCCTTAAAAGTAATAAACAAGTTACGGTACAATAAATATTTTACAGTACAAAAATATGCAGGAACAATGAAATTATTTATTGAAAAAGCACAAAAATAGTAAAAAACTTTTAGCTTAAATTCATATGTTTAAACTAAAGTACCCGGGGACGCACCCGGGTACTTGCATAACTTTTGGGAATGGGTACACGTTTTGGGTACTTTTCAGGAACGGGTACAATTTCAGGAACAGGTACAAGATTTTGGAAGAGTGAACAGGTACAGGAACGGAAAATTTGTACCTGTAAAATTTTAGCATAGGTACAGGAACATAAATTTTGTACCTGTATTTATGGGTTCGTGTTCAGGAACAGGAACAGGAACCAAGTTTTTGTACCTTTGCGCTTCCCTAGTACATACTGAGATAAATTTGAGCATTTTCAATATGTATTTTGATTTTCAAATACGGTATTTTCATTTCGTATTTTCGGGTTTTGTTGGAAGCAAGGTATTTATTTTGTATCTTGCCAAATTTACTCCGGGTATTTTATTTTGCATCTTAACTAAATTACCCTTATTTGCATTTAATATTTGAGTTCTAAGATTTCTGGAAATGCATTTGCATGTTGTTTTGAGTTTTATGGTTTCTGGAAATGCATTTTTATTTTGTATTTTAATAATACATTTCAGATTTTCCCCACCTCTAATCCCAAGTACCTAGCTATTTATTTTTTCCTACAATAAAATACATTTGTACACATAATTTAATTTAACGACACATACATCGATGCTAGTTATATAATTATTAGAATTAGTGCTTCATAAAACTTCAAACCCGAAATTTTTGCAAACACGCAAATTAATTTGGTACTAACATTTAAGGAGTAGCAATTACGTGTTTCTTACTTTAGAAAATTTTAACGGACATATTTTGTTAACTGTGAGTACGTGTCCGATTTTTTCGTCTGACATTGTTTTATTTCTGCATAATTACACAACAATATCCTTTAATACATTATAGCAAGATCACTTTAATTTAATTTTTATTTAAAATAAATGTAATGGTCAAACAGTACAATCAACCCCATCCTGAAACTTATTAGACAGCATTACACGTGTCAGGGTGACACCACACGCGCAAATGTAATGCTGTTCCTGATTACAATAAGCCACACATGAACACCTGTAATTTTGATGCACGTGGAAGGTAATTTACAATACCTTCCAGAATTGCATTTCCTCATTATCATATAATTACCATCCATTGCTTCCACGAAATAATTATGCAAGTAGGATTTTGAACTCATTTTTGGCATTCCTAAACATGATGGGCTATTAAGCCGGAAATAACATTCATCCGTCCTGATTTAATATGCAGAGCTACAGGTTCATTTGTAACAACAGAAATTCTTACGTCTGAAAGCGACGTTGATAAGCTAATTTTTTGTACTTGCAAAAATTCATGCAAAAGAATATCATTTCATAGTGTGATAATTAAAAATGCAACAAGCCTGATCCAGGTATCATGAATCAGGGTTATAATACTTGAAATATATAGTAATTACACATTCATTTAACGTTGAATCAATCCTTAATAAGGTTTCGCATCTGTAAACCTTTTGGGTATTTAAACACTTGTGAAATTTGGTGAAGCGTTTTACTGTACTCTTTTAAACGTTCACTGCAACATCACCAGAAGAGATTTTGCTGTAATGAAATTTATTTTGGCAATTGTTTCTCTTCTGACCTGTGTCTATGGCCAGGATGGTAATTTCAATATGCAATTTTATCTACAATATACCTGCATTTTTATTCAAACCTGAATGTATAAATTACTATTTCACGGGCCTTTCCAGATATTCAAAACGACATGCTGAACAGACACAATATTGTCCGAAGAAATCACAAAGTTGGGAACTTGAGGACCAGTGCAGATGTAAGTTTTAAATTTAAACTCGCCAGGAATGCAAACATAAGAAATCCCCGAATGCCGTATTCCATACCGGTGTTTAAAGCAATTTCGGGAACATTTCCAAGGAGTATTTTGGAAAACGTTTTCAAAATTATAGATTATAATACTATAAAGCATTATTTCGCCGTCTATCGGATTTTTAACAGCGTAAAAAACTCTAGAGAAATTAAATGTTAAAATATGTGGTAATGAGGTATAATTATTACTGAATGCTTATTTTCTCTTTTACTGAATAGCTGATACGGAGAGCCCAGTTCTGCGCAAAGGACTACGCCGGAAGAGGTGCAATTGATCACAAATGTAGTCAAAACAAGGGTGTAGGAGAGAATCTTTCATGGTCAATGAGTAGTAATGGATCACCGAAACCTCAGACTGCCACTAAACAAGCATTCGACGGTTGGTACAACGAGAACCAAAATTACAACTACAGAAACGGACTTTCCGGTAATGGTAAGGTCATTGGACATTTCACTCAACAAGTTTGGAAATCTTCGACGGAGTTGGGATGTGCTTGGGCGGCTAATCCAGGTGCGAAAAGTGCATTTGTCGTCTGCTTGTATAATCCCACTGGGAATTTTCCAAATCAATACACAAGTAACGTCTTCCCGCCAAACTAACTAAAAATTGGCCTCCAAGTTTCTGGATTGCCCTCGATTCGAGGAACAATTTTGAGGAACTGCATGGATTTTATTCCATTTTTTTCCAAAGCCAGAAACGTTCTCTGGCCATCCCTACATGAGCTCTTTTCCCATGGTAATTGCATCCCTCAACAAAAGGGCTGTAGATGCAAATAGAGAATACGTTACCCAAAAACTGACCATGAATTTGCCCATTATGAGCAAATTCCGAAGACCTGCCTTTCATAATTATCTTAAGCTTCCCCTTAATAGTAATTATTACCGTGTACTAATGAGATTAAACTTAAATTTAAGTATCAGTGTAAGTTTAAGGATTCACAAATTCCTTACACACGTGTAAACGGGTAGTGAGATTTCGAATCAAGTTCAGCTTCAGCATAGTTTATTGGATTTTCTCACTTTTTCTTCGTTAAAAATTAAAAGCGGTCATCTACTTCAGCTTTAGGTTAAGCATGATGATTCCCTGAATGACAGTTATATGGGATTTTTAAGATTAAGAGTTAATTACTACTGCCAAAATATCCTAGATTATCCTGTAATTAATAATTTATATAATTTATTATTGTTAAATAAACTTGTACATGGTGTCTCAACTCCATTCCTATACCCCGTAGTCCATATAAGGGACAATGACACAAAATATTTATTCCCACATTTTCATGCAAATTTTTTCCCAAATTTTTCCAAATTTGTTTTATTAAGATAAATCAAGAATTGGGGTCACAATCGGCGAATAAGTGAAGCAGACCTTTTTTAAAGATTAAATTGTTTTTAAGGATAAATGTTTGATTTGGTGAGTGAGGAAGGTAATTATAGAAATAGATAAATATTTTATTTTATATATCACTTGTCAATAAGACTTGCTGTTTTGTGTCTGTACATGACAGTCTGTTGAATGCCGAAAGTTTGCAAATTAAAAAAGCTTATTGTGAAATAATTGTCCATGTAATCCTAACATAATATGGATAACATTATTTTATTTTATCCATTTTTCTGCCTTTGATAAAAATATTTCAAAACACGTTTTAGAACATTTTAAACCAATTAAAATTACTTCTTCTAGTCCTAAATAGTTTATTTGGGAGGGGGGGGGGGGCTATTCTACTGGCATTACAACAGCTCATTATCATTATGACTTTTTGAAAATTCATTACAAATTATTTTTCCGACTTAAGGTGTGGCATTAATATTGGAAACGAATCTGTCGGAGGCGGATCCGCTCCCGACAGTGCACAAAAAACAAAACACATTGTAATCAGAGTTTTTAGATAAGTGCAAGCAACAATATTCACACTACAGCGCCAGGTCTTACTGTTCGTTCCCATTCTCGGAATATAAATCTAAATTCATGCAATTTCTGGAATCAGCAGTATTTTCCAGTTAACGTACTGTAAGACTGTTCTGTATAGTTGCAAGTGCTAGTATTTACGAAAAGGAGAAAATAATTATTCGCTCACTGACATCTTCACAATCCGCCGAACAATACTATGGGCATAAGTTGCAATTATTTATTAATAATAAAACAGTGCCTTGGAACTGATGGGAACATTTTGCTGCTCCATTTAATTGTTTACAAATGCGAAATAAGTTGTGCATGGTTATGTACATGTCACTATTGACTTTTACGTATGGAAAACATGTGCTTCTGTGCACAAGTTATATGAGCTTAAAATAAAACTACGATTTTAAGTTTTTACAACATTAACCATAGAACGTTTGAGTAGTTAGGATACGGTTTTGCAAAAGTAGGGGGTGTTTCATACCCTTCTTCTGGCTCCCCGGCCCACACACGAGGGATAAATTCATAAACTATTTAATTCCCCCAGTTTTTAGGAAATAATTTTCCAGATTTTATAATTTTAATTTTTAATGACATCGTTGATTTTTTTCGGTCACAGGGGTCACGGACAGGAACCGCGGATATGTTTACGGAATATGAATTCAACAGTTGTTTATTTTAGCACAAGCTTTTGTTTGCAAACTTTATTTAACTCTCTTTGTAGAAAATTTTATGGGTTTTCCAGAAAGCAGATTTTCAGATAGATCTCAGTTTTGAGAATTGTGGTGACATGACCCGTAAGAGCAGAGCCCAAGGTTGGGTAAATTTAGCATTAGGAACGAACGTGACAAAGATGAAAAAAGAAATTTCAGATGTTGATTGATTTTTTTATGGAAGGCGCGTTGTTGATAAAGGCTTTTTTTTGCCTGATATGCAGCGCAATTCTTGTGGATTCATCTGAGTCTAAGCAGGTTTTTCCAAGTCAGCAATTGTTCTCAGGAGAACCAATTAAGTAAGATAAGATTAAAACAAAGAAAAAATATCTGCTCTTTAAATCAGTAATTCATAAACCTTGGCTGTTTTTTCGCAATTTTTGGCCCAACGTTGTTCACTGTTTGTATGACTCATGACCGACCACAATTCTCAACATAGAAACCTGTTCGATAGCTACCTGGAATGCTCATAAGATTTCATAAAAAGAGCGCCCAGTAAAGTTTGCAAACAAAACGCTTGTGCGAAAATAAACAACTGTTGAATTCAAATTCCGTAAACAATTCCGACTGTGTTCCTGTCCGTGACTCATGTGACAGCAAATATTGAACGAGGTCAACGAAATAAATTTCTGGTAATCTGGAAAATAATTTGCTAGAAACTGGGGAATCAAATATTTTATGAGTGGAACCCTTATGTGGGCTAGGGAGAACCAATATAAACCACCCTTTAAAAAGCGAATATTATGCGCAAAAAATTCATTTCAAAGTATAAAAACAAACATGTATGTATATTCTTTTGACCAAATACAAAATATCAGATATGAATTATTTACAGCTGTCACATCTCATAGCCTAATATTGAGAAGCGTACTGGAAAACAACTGAGATTTTTTCTTAGAACCAAAATAGAATTTTTGAAATAAATACCAATAAGTGACTTACAAATTTATCATTACATGTCCCACAGTAACGCACGGATCTCTCTGCCAGTAAATACTTAAACTAATGTCCCCAACAAATGCAAACGACTTCCTACTCTCGAAATAGATGTGAAGACATGCAAATAAATAATCACATGGAAAATATAAATTTTAAAATTTCAGCACCTACTTTGAAAAATAAAAAGTTAATGTTTTGTATTTATTTACACTGAATAATCTGTTTATAATTTTCAATTTATACCATATGAACAGGGAAAGCGTAATGCTTGTTCCTTATACTTTAATTATATGTCATTGGTCCCAGCAATGTTATTATGTTAATTTAAATTGAAGAGATACTAAATGATTTAAAATACGTTTTAAATTTGCATACACTCTCACGTAAGTATCTATGTAAATTCTGCACACTTGAAACCTATGAAAAAACAGGGTCTGCAGTTTATCCCAAGGATCTGTTTATTTCCTGTAATTAAATAATTAATTGTATACCCATGTAAAATAACAGGTAGACACAAGCTATGTAATTATGTGAATTATACAATTTTAGTTTTAAAACATTTACAGGACGCAAATTAATCTACTATTATTATTTGAGGAGTAGCAATTACGTTTAACTTTTAAGAGTCTCATATTTTAGAAAATTTTGTCATATTGTGTTCACTGGGGTTACGTAGAATTTCCGAGTGAGGCACGCTTTTATTTATGCATAATTACATACGGACCGGCAGCATTTAATGCTCTACAATAATAATACAATTTAATTTAATTTAAAATAATTGTAGTGCTCAAGCAGTACAATCAACCCTACCCTGGGACTCATTAGACAGCATCACACGTGTAAGGGTGACACTACACAAGCCTGCGATGCTATCTCTGATTCTGATATAACAATGGGCTAAACATACATATGCATTTATATTTCATGCCTTGTAATTTGATGCACGTGGAATTTTTTTTACAATACATTTCTGAATTGGATTTCCTCTATATGATAATTACCATCCATGGCTTCCATGAAATAATTATGCGAGTAGGCATTTCAGCTCATGCATATAGCAATTCTAAACATGATGGGGTATTAATAAAAAATAATTCTCATTCTTACTAGCTGACGCAGTTCTATTTAGAGTAGCAAATATTCCTACATCTGAAAGCGACGTTAATATTTTGTATTTGAAAAATGTGATGAGATTTATTTGGGTTATCGTTTGTCTTGTGACCTCTGTCTTTGGCCGGAATGGTAATTTGAATGTGCAATTTTATCTAGAATATACCTGCATTTTTTATTCAAACCTTGATGAATAAATTAATATTTCACGGGCCGTTCCAGATATTCAAAATGACATGCTGAAAAGACACAATGCTGTTCGAAGAAATCACAAAGTTGGAGACTTAAGGACTAGTGAAGATGTAAGTTTCAAATTCAAACTCGCCAGGCATGAACTCATAAGCAATCCCCGAATGCCTTATTCAATGCCGATGTTTAAAATATCTTTGGTAACATTTCCAAAGGAGTATTTTAGAAAATGTTTTCAAAATTATAGTTTCTAATAAAATAAAAAATATTTCTCCGTTTATGGGATTTTCAACTGCGTAGAAACTTTTAGAGAAATTCAGTATTAAAATATGCGGTAATTATATATAATTATTATTACTGGATTCTTATTTTGTCTTTCACTAAATAGCTGGTCCGGAGAGCCCAACTCTGTGCAAAGGACTACGCCGGACGAGACACAATTGATCATAAATGTAATCAGAAGAATGGTGCAGGAGAGAATCTTGCCTGGTCAATGAGTACTGATGGATCACCAGGACCTCAAACTGCAACGAAACAAGCATTCGACGGTTGGTATAAGGAGAACCAAAATTACAACTACAGGCACGGACGTTCCGGTAATGGGAAGGTCACTGGTCATTTCACTCAACAAGTCTGGAAATCTTCGACGGAGATGGGATGTGGTTGGGCGGCGAATCATGGTCGAAAAAGTTCAGTTGTTGTCTGTTTGTATAATCCCCCTGGGAATTTTCAAAACGAGTACACAAGGAATGTCTTCTCACCACACTAAGGCAGCGCGGGATGCGGACTCTTTCGGACATGTATAGTTATCGGACCATCCCGATGTAAGAGAATTTCCGATGTAAGAGCATATTAGTAATTATTATGTTTGAACGGATTTCTTATCTTACCATAGATTTTTGTATGTTTTAAATGCCGTAAAAATTATAATTCCAACAGTGTAAGTAAACATTATGTGCAACAGAATTAAAATATAATGAGAACAAGGCCTGTGACTTGTTTCGTACTTGATCGCCAACATTAAGATTTGGGTAAGCAACAGCATCGAGTATATATAATACACACATTTTTTATAGAATCAATAAATAGCTCTCGAATAAGCTAAACCACCATGAAAGGACATGGTACGTACGGTACAAGTAGCCGAACCAATAGTTATTGCAAATTTTGGAAATTCATAATGACTCCCAAAATCCGCTACTTCGAAATTGTGATCCCAGGTCAACATGAACTAAAAAAGTATTCATGACTTTAGAATTCTAATAGTTTAGGACAATCTACCAATAATTCTTGGTAGATGACATACCTGAAATTTTTACTCCCTGTTGAAGAAAAGCATTTTTATAAAGTTCAGTTTTTTTTTGAATTTCCCGCAAAATTTTTAACCAGGACATTGAACCCCAACAAATTAGTTATCCTGTCAAATGGAGATGGCGCTGATCCCATAGCGAAAGAGCAACCTCTGCGATGAAAACCAAACTGCATGTCAAGGAACTCCAGAGAAAAGCGTACAATGCAAGCATTAAAGAGCTGTCTGTGGAGAGCGCCTTTATCCTCCTAATTTCTGGCTTGACCTCGATTTGAGCATCATTTTTGAGGAATCGGATTTTATCCCATTTTTCCCAAAGCCAGAAAAGTCCACTGGCCATCGCTACGTGAGCTCTTTTCCCAAGGTAATTGTATTCCTCCACAAATGGGTTGTAGAGGTAAATTGATACTGTGTTACTCAAAAATGGGTCGTTAATTTTCCCATTATGAGCGAATTTCGGATATTTGCCTTCCATAACTTTCTTAACTCTCCCCCAATAGTATTTCAAAGAAGACGAGGGCACAACAAGTGCCGTTTCCTCTGATATGAGGTCCCTTTTGATGGTTGAATCTAATGCTGCATCCTCAACGCATCTGTATTGTTTTGGGGGTTCGTATCCCAGATATTTTGGCGCAAGCTTAGTAGTAGTTCTTGGATATAAAACAATGCTGTCGCTATCACGGGAACTATACGTGGCCTTTTTCTCAGAGCAGGCATTCCAGTTATCAACCTGGCCGAAACTAAAATTTTTGACGGACCCATGAGGGATGTACCAAATAAAATGTGGAATTTGGTCCAATTGGCTCCATCTAGTGGTGAATTCGTTCTGAGTTGAGAATGCTGTTTTCAGGAGACCCTTGTAGCCATTGGACATAATAAGGCAAGTCAGGAGCCAGCTCAGGACAATCCAAACTCTTAACTTTAACTTGAAAGTGTCCCCTTGAATTTTTCCAATATCCCAACTTTGCTCCACTGAGGCAGCAAAAAGGTTAAATATGACTTTAAAATAAGTTTTCCTTGACAAACCATTGGACAACAGTTCAGAGGACAGGGCTGCTGCCACTCCCAATGTGGCGGCAAATATACAAAGCCAAACAGCGAGCTCTAGCGGATTTGTGTACAAACTAATTTCGATGTGTTCTGCACTAACGCCGTCGGCTGTTATAAAATTGAGCACTGTTCTGTCAAAAACTGGAAATTTTTCAAATAATCCATAATCTCTAAGGAATTTCATGTACACACTGGGAAAGTTTACATATAGATTGTGATGTAAGTAATAATGCAAGGTACGGGGAACAGTAAAATTCGAGTCCACATAGTCAAAACTGAAAGAATACAGGGTTTGAAGAAGATTACAGAATTTCTTGCGCTGCAGAGGACTTCCACGGCACGATTGGGGCCCGGTTTCAAAATTATTTACCAACATTGATTTTGATCTATCGGGTAGGATTTTCCTTCCAAAATTTGTAACAGCATTAAAAACTTCCCGCATTGACTCTACGCAGCTGGCGGAGGAGCACTTAAATCCAATCATGCAGTTATCAGAAAACCAACAGGCGTAATACCCAGAATATTTTCCTTCCTGTGACCCAACACCTGGGAACAAAACGAATACCTGCGCATGAAATATGGTATACTTTCGGATATTTTTCGCAACGTTGATGATAAAACTTGTGACCCTTGAATTGTGAGTGATTACTATAAACAATTGGTTGAATTTTGCCCCGGAATAGTATGTCTCAAAAACATAAGTGACCAGAAAGTTTTCATGATTAAAATATTCAAATTTTGATCTACCGATAAAGTCCCCGGTTGTAATGAATGTAGCATTACAGGCTACATTTCTCATCTTGAAAGAACTTCCTCTACGCAGGATTTGGGGGTGAATTGGGGTAAACGAATTTAATATGGAATGCCAGTCCGTTTTGCTATACCTTTGCATGACTCCTTGCATTGGATACATGGTCAGCACAAAAGGTGTCTGGATTTTACTGTAGTCGATAGGTGCTGCCAATTGAAAGATGAGTACAATGCAGTTTTGAAACTTGTCAGTGATGGGTTGCAAATTGATGTTTTCCATTGTTTCGATCGACAGGCACAAGATTACATGATATAAGAAAACGCTAATTCGTATGAGACGTTTCATCGCAAAAAAATATTTCAGGATTTTAGACAGTATTGCGTCGGTCAAGTAAATATTTGTAGTTCAGAATGCGTTTAGCGGGTTTCAAATTAAAGAAAGAACATGACTGTAAAAGGTATCGGGAATCTTATGGTGGTTGCGATGGTCCAACGGTTGGTAACCGCTATTGCGGCGAACGATCGAGACTACCAGAGGTGTCAGAAATTTACAACTCAGTACAGTAAGTCCGCAATGGGTGATGAGCTAAGGTGAAGGAGAGGCTTCGACGTGATGTGTGAAACCATGTTCTGTGAGCACACTGGAAGTCTTTATGAACATTTTCCTCTCATTCAGCTTCCGTTGTGGAGTTGCGTGGATTGGTTTCTCAATTGTAACTTCTCAAGGTGAAAACATAAGAGTACGCCCTGATGACTGCCTTCAAAAGAACATGAATAAAAGTGCCCAATTATTAATTATCTGGAATTTTACAGTTTACAATTCGAAATCCTTGTTTCAAGTACTTTGCGTAATTTGCTTGAAATAAAATTACGCACGATAAACTGATTATTCAAATTTTACTCGAGTGCTTAGGAAGTGCGGGGAATTTGTTGAAGTAGCTGAATAAATTAGAAATAACGAGCGATCTTATCTGGACAAAGGCTTTAAAATTGAGTTTTGTCACTGATATAAAATTTATTTCCGCAATACCATTTCATTACGGCAATTGATTTTATCAATCTGATATGGTTTTTTCCCTTATTTTCTAGTAATTGGTACTCAAGTAGATTTCAAATCTAATGGGGTTACATAGGGTACGTGTATTATATAATGATTTCGGTTTAAGTAGACTAATTATAGCAGGCACTCCGGAATAGGAGAGGACAGGGGGCATAATGTCCCCACAAAAATAGTAAGGGACGATCAGGCTATGCAATTTCCACACCCCTGCCCGTACTTTTCAGGAATCAAATTCACGTTTTGCTGTTAAAATTGCAATGGCACCACAACATTTTACAAAAAAATTATGATATGCTATTCATTGTATTTAAAAAGAAATTACAGCATTTTATTTCTTCTAAACAAATATATGCTTACACCTTATTAGAAATGTTTTTCGATATCTAGCTCATACAAGCAAGAGTATGTAGTCAAAATATACGTGTGGAGATTGAATTATCAACATAAATATCAAAATTGTATGGTGATAGGTCCGCAAGCGAATTTAATAAATTGGTGTCCAAATATATCAAATATACATTAAGTCCGCCTGACAATCAGAAGAACATAAAATCAAAAATATTAAGGAGAATTTGTACATGGCTCGATGTGTTCGATAATTAAAATCCGAGTGGAGCAGTGAAACCAACTCTTTCTGGAAAATGACAACTCATATGATTGACAAGTCGTGCTACCACAGTCCGACATAAATTTTTTAAAAGCAATAATTTCACCCATGATAATGTTTTTGATTTTATTTACATCATTTTATCTTTCCTTTCCAAATAGCTCACAGTAGAACCTGGAACACTTCCGGTCAATCAAAAAAGGTTGGTCGAAAGTTTGAACATCTGAAAAAGTATGTTCTAAAGTCACGTCAGACTAAGGAATCTGTACCAAAATTTTGGGCCAGACAAATATGACCATATCTTTGTACGGATTAGCCCGGACAATTTGATGGAATGAAATTATAAACTCCATGCGGGCTCTTGCATGCTGTTACTGTTGACTACTTGACTATATGCGTTTGGTGGAAAATTAGCTTCAAACAATCCATAGCCCAAATATTTGTTAAGTTAAATATGGTATCTGGTCCAGCATGTGGATCAGAAAATGCAATAATTGTATTCCTAACTACTAATTCATTTGCTGTCTTTTGTGAAACCTTTATTACTGCTAGTTATAACTTCTTGCTGAAATTTTGCTGTACAGACAAAAAGTGTCTGCAAATATATTCAAGTATCTCTTCTTTAATTACAATAGATCGTCCATAAAAAAATTAACTCCTGGACGCCTATAAAGGGAAAATTTGAAATCCAAAGAATTAAGTTCATAGTGTGCACACACGTATTCAGATGCAAAATAATGATCCACTTACAATTAGTTAATATTACAGTAAATACTAGGTCATAGAGCAGGATGAGCAATTTCCCATTTAACCTTTCGAGGGAAAGTATATGGCGTCAGTAAAAATAGCGTCACATTTTGTACTGACCGTATTTCCCTTAATTTCCTTGAGGTTTTGCGTTCTTGGGTATTTCCCAATGACGACATTTGCAGTCGTCATATGGACAAGCCCAGGCGTTTTACAATCCCGACAGGGATCTTCATTTAAAAATAGAAGCACTCAATTTATTTTTAATTGATTCATTCACACGTGCAAACTAAACTGCCCCAATGTGACATCAGCATTGGGAGTACGCAAATCCGCACAAATATTAATGAATAGCGCAAGTACTGGCAACTGACACGTCATAATATGTTCTTTGCACATTTTGCAGACTCATCCCTTGTATGTCACAAGCATGGGATATAATTGACAGAATAAAACTCTAGTAGTGTTGAAGAATTTAAAGACATGCAGAAAATTGTACGACTCGTGAGGGTAAGTAATGATAATATGAGGCATGAGTATAATTCCAAGAAATCTTGAACAAGTTCAAAGGATTTCTGGTATCTCAGGGTCAAGCATCTATCTTTTTGGATTCATGACTCCCGACCTCTTCTATTTACGACGCACTAATGAAAGGAAGACTATCCAAAAAATTTGGCTTCATATCTGTCCATCCACCGGTTCAAGTCTGTGACTTATCCAATGAATTTAACTTCAGTTGTGGATAAGGTCATTGGGGTCACCTCTCTTGTCTCCACACTTGAATTAACCTACATATAAAAATGTCCTCATAACTACATACATACACAAACTATATGCATTCACTATATTAATTTTTTATGATCACTGTAACATACTCTTGAATTAAATTGATTAAAAGAGTCAATGTTACGCAACTCAAATAAATATTAGATCCCAGAGTTAATCCAGATTCATTTCTTCCTTAGCATCATTTAATTCATCATAGGCGAGAGTAATTATAGAAAATGCTCAAGTTCGTATTGTTTTCCTTTGTAGTGTTCATGCTCCATGAACAAAGTGGGGCACAGTTCAGGTCAGAATTTGTTTATTGGGCAAAAATATCTTTAGAATAAATCCTCATTTTAAAATCCAGGAAATATTTAATTTTGTATTGTAAAATTTGTATAATTTGAACTTGTATTTGTAACTCACAGCTTCCAAAATGCTTGGAGACAATCCGTTCAAAAGTTGGAGAGCATTACACTTCCCCCGATCCGAATCGGAAATTTTGACCTGATCCCCGCATCCCAGAAGAAGACTGACGAGGAGAACCAGGTACCTGTCTCGGACTATGAGGACTTGTTCGATATGCAAGAGGTGACAACCCCAGGCCCTGAACCAATCGTAGAAGAGCCCATTGAGAAAGTTGATGTACATCAAGCCTTCGATTCCAAACCGTCCCAGATCCAGCAAACGGCGGAGATCTCCAAAGATGATCAAACCTTGATTGACTTCGTTGTTCAGAAACTTACTTCGATTGACAGCAAAGTAAATTATACGATTATTTCAATCTTGGATTTAAAACGCTTATTTTTTATAAAGAAAATAAATGAAGTGTTCAAAAATTGCTTTACCAAAATTTTACTAGGTGGATAAATTACAAGAGGAATTACGTGACGCCAGAGAGACTATCCAGAAACAAGTAATAATTCTTTTTTAAGTTTTGTATTATTAAAAGAGTGTTTATTGAATTATTGTTGCCATTAAAAATGTGAAGATGGAAATTAAATTTAAAGTTTTAATAATTTTTGTGATAATTTATCAGAACCAGATACTGGAGCAATGTCCATGTCAGCAGGGTTCAGTGACTCAGGTACCGCCGGAGGAGGATCTCTCAATTTACGCTAGAATTGCAACTACGCCAGCACCCTTGGTAAAATTTAAAAAAATCCATAGAATCAGGATTAATTAGTTATGAAGGTCCTACAACTTTTTAAATTCTAAATGAAATTATACAAAATTCTTTGAAATATTTTGCAGGACGATGTGGAGTGGACATCGACACCTAGCCAGCACTCAGCTTATCAGCTTGTAGGTCAAAGTAGACAGAGGATTCAGGTAAAGATTTTATATTTTAAATGCTTTTGTATAATTAGTTAAGGGCAGATTTTTTTTTTGTCAAAATGAAATGTATGTGAAACTGTATTTTTCTGAATATTGCAGCAGGATGTGACCTCGACACCTAGCCAGCCGTCTGCATTCCAATATGCAGGTCAGAGTAGACAGAGGATTGAGGTAAAGAGTTTATAATTTTAATCATTATATTTATTCCTGTAGGGATAGATTTTGTGAACGAAGTGTTTGAAATATATTTTTTGAACGATTTGCAGGAAGATTTGCAGGAAGATTTTCAGGAAGATTTGGACGTGACATCCGCACCTATCCAGCCGACAACATCCCAGATTATAGGTCAAAGTAGACAAAGGGTTCAGGTGAGGATTTAAGGATTTTCAAGGAAGGAATAAATCTTGAATTTAGGACAGCTTTTAAAATACTACAAATGATCCTTTATTATTTTGGCAGTACCCCACACAAGTCCCGTACCCTCAACTCTATTTGTCTCAGGCAACTCGAGTGGCATCGACAGCTGCCCCTGTCCACACCGAAGATCATGACAGTCAGTGGTTCCGGGAGCATTCGATCGTCCAAGTCTCTGCCAACAGATACCCCCATAATTTCGGACATATCGGCCAGCAATACACCGACTCCTCCGAAGAATTACAAGGTCGATATGTAAAAGGGGTTTTTTAAATATAGTTGAATTTTCTTACATTCCAGTCAACATGGTTAGATTGGGCTTCCACGGGTTACTTCTAATTATTCATATCTTCCTTGCAGATATCAGGGCTCATGTCGTCCAATAAAATTGTCCTGCAGAAAATAAAATAACTTTTTTTTTGTGTAAAATAAAAGTTTTCCCTATGTTTTGTAAAACTATTTTTGGGGATAATCCCATATCATTTATATAATACCAATGAACCAATTGGGGGTTCCTGGAAAACGCCAAAAAGTTTATGATGCATTATAAAAGTGACCTTGTGCTCAAAGCAAAATCAGCATTTTTATTTTCGAATTATTTTATATTACGCATTTTAATTTTTTCCGCATGTTTCAAATAATGTTAATCTATAGCTAACTTTTACGCATTTTATTAATTTGACGACTCAGTCAGAAATTATTGACTAGATTTTCTTAAGCAGCTGGAATAGAGAGACAAATGGCTTCCCCTATCTCATTGCACACAGCAGATCTCAAGTCTGTGAGAGCCGTATACATTTTATCGGGGTTATAGACTCCATCAAAAACTACCCAAGGAACTTGTGTGAGAGGAGGGCTAAGGCCATTGGTTACTTCTCCATTCTCAAGGAGGTACTTCGAACCAGATTTCCCATTGGCGCAATCTTCAATTATGGACAAATCCAAAGAATTATTTTTAGCACAGTTTTCCTCAATTTTTGGAATTCGGCTCTCAGAGACGGCCATACAAGAGATGTACTTCAAGGCAATACTTTTCCTGAAAATATGTAATGCGCATGCGTGGATTTTATCTTTGTAACACTCCTTCGCACCATGCGTGCATTTGACGGTTTCTTCAGCGCCGGATTTGATGGTCTGAAAACAAATGGATAATTGGGCCTCATTTATAGCATTCAATTGGTTTTCCTGAACTTGGCCGTGGAAAATATTTTTAAATAGACAGGTGTTTAAAGAGATTTTAAAAACCATTTCTTACATTAGCTGTTCCATAAGGTATCATCTTCAAGTGGACGTACTTGCTCAGAGGGGAGTCCATCAATGGTTGAAGGAGATTTTTAATGAATTTCTTAGAGTAAGGACACATGGAGTCGTAGTATAGTTCTAGTTGAGTAACTTTCCGTGAATTTTCCATGTTCTAATTTTTTCAGAAAAGAACATCACGACATTTGAAAAAATGAGAATTTTCATGTGTATTTCATTTTAATGATTTATAAGGTTACCCTGTTCCTTCGACCCTCCGTTGCATATTCACTCACGATGAATACTGTCAGTATTACCAGAAAAATTTTCATTTTAGGAATAATATATAAGGATATTAGAATTTTGGAAAAAGCTCGTTATTCAATCTAGACAGTTAGGCTTATGTTATTTTGGTTTTGCTGTAATAATAATTAGTTATTTTCAATTTAATTTCCAAAGCATGCAGAATTAAATTTTGTGTTGGGTTAGTAAAATATTTTAAATCAAATTTCTTTGTAAAATAAATCAAGCTTAAATAATTTGACCCACCGACAATTTTATTTGAGGTATGAAACTGTAAATGAAAGATAAATAACTAAATTTAAAAGATATTGGCAAACTTTCCATATAAACTGGAACAAAAACTATTACCGAATATTTAATGACGATATAAATTAAGTGAAGTCCATAAAAAACAAATCAATAATTTAACATTTACTGGGTTTGAAAAAATCTAACAGGGTATAGAACTATTCATTCCAATTATTAACAATTAAACTTCCTAGTGCTCTGAATTATTACAGAAGAGTGAATGGGGATTTTATATTTTAGGATCCTTTAAGACTTGATGTACATTTTTCTCGTGATTTCTCAAATTTCTCTCTTTACTTTTGCAGAATGTGCTGTTGCTCATTGTCAGTCAATTTAAAAAATAAAAATTACTTCAATATCTATTGTTAGAGCCATAACCAACTGTAAGATCAGCATGAATATCGAGAGAACCCTCAAATGTTAGACCATTAATCAGAGAAATACAAAGGGGAATAAATTTGAAGACAGTAAGCACTGGATATTCTTAATAACCCTTGAATATAATTAAGTTAAAAATAGTAATTACTTTAACATTGAGGTTAAACACATTCCGAACTCAGGACTCGTGTACACGTATAATACGCAACTACATATAGTTACATGTCTTACGCAGGGGAAAAAATACTATGGAAGAGGTTCTTGCAATTATAATTATTATACTTTTGGTTATAGCCTTAATAGATCAATGGCGGGATTTTTGTGGGAAGACAGTGAAGATTCTTTCCAGGGAAAAACATTTTCTGAAAGGGAGCAAAATTTCATACGCAGAAGGAAAAAAATATTTTTAATGAACAGGGACTTTGAAATTGACTGACCTTCCTTTATTCCTTTTAGCAGGAATTTTCAATATTATTAGTGACTTTTATGGAAATTTGTTCTGTAATCAGGGGTTTTGATTACAGAACAAATTCTGACCCCCTGGCGGACGGATGTGCCCGGAAACTTTCAAAAATCCAGTTCCGGATTACCTTTTACAGTCAGAGTCTCAACTTACCCCTAAAAGTAATTCCTGTCAATGCAAGTCCATACATACATGCATAATTACAGGTATTTTACGTAATTACCCATAAGTACAAATATGCTTAGAATCAATTAATTAAGGAGTGTCTTTTATAAACAGAAAGATAAATCAAAGCTATACTTGTAGCTAACCAATGTACATACATAGGTAACCGCATAGGAAAAACAACATTGGGCGTTTATTGGAAGCCCAGCATATCCGGGAATAGATTATGCGTCAGGTCCTTCATCAAAACAAAAGGGAAATGTATTGAGCAAGTGCATTTTGATTTCATATTCATTGACGTTGGACTAACTGCGGACACCTGCATAATTACTGTCATTTGCAAAAATGCAGACATTGGAAATTATTTCATTCTTTATAGTGTCCCATAGTCAAAATTGTAATAAAGCTCCCAATTGAGTAATCCAAAATTTCGGGTATAATTCTCTGAAAACCATTCGCAATGACTCATGAATCACTATCAGAACTTATAATTTAATCAAAACTTATTTTGAAATCTATAGATATACTTACAAATCTAAACAAAGCTTAATTTTAATAACTCTGCGGTGAGCCCATCATCCGTAAATAGAGACGGGTGAAAATCTCTGACAAAACAATAGTTGCTCGGCAATAATACACAAGAGAGGTTTCATTTTCACTGAAGCTCCTTTTCTATGTACATTCAATATATGTATGTACATGTAATACATACGAGTCCCACACAATGATAATAAGTATCTTAATCCGTAATGGCCGTTTTCATGGGGGGATTGTTTCCCATATGATTATATATCTACACACACACATGACTGGGATAAAAACAATAATGTCTGAAGCATTTCTAATTATGATGTCATGCTAAATACATCTCTCCCCGCAATACGACAGAACATAGAGTCTCTCTCCTTGCATGGATTTAGCATTTCCAATCCTAACGTTTACACATTCCATTTAATTTTAATTTTTTACCTTGCAGAGATTTATACCAATGGAGCTGTAATAAAGAGTTTTACTAGAAATTAACGATAAGTGCGATTGGAAGTTTGTCTCCGTCTATGCAATTCTGACACGGGGCTGATTATACACAACAACGAAAGCTGTTAATTCCAACCAAACAAATCCAAGGAATGTGACTCGGACTGTAATAATGTCCTAGCTGTATAAAGTTTACATAATATATATATAATTATTTATAGCTGTACCATAACAGTAATAAATATATTATATACGGTCGATAAGTCAAAATTGAAAGGTATGTCATTGGAATGAATGAGGAAAATATCCCAAATATTCCCTGTCAGTTTTCACCTTTCACTTACAGTATTGTATCGTCTTCAGTCGACATAGAGTCCTATGATTAATACCGGCTAATTTCACACTCGTTTAATAAACACAACAGCAGGACACTTAATACATCATACTTCATTATATCTTAAGGGCTTCCCTAGCCTTTGGCTCTCCTAATGGGAATTAAATATAGGAGCTCTCAACACTTGATTTCTGTGGAGTCTCAATCCCAGATCTCAAAAGATGAGCTGATGAAATGAAACAAAAGACAATTTAAAGATATGGATAATTACTCCACATCCGATCAAATTACTACAATGGTAAGATCTTCTCCTAAGATATTTGGATCTGAAATGAGCAGTCAGGAAGGAGTGCAGGGTAAAATTAAAGGCTTGGATGAATAAGTTACCTCTCGAAATCTCTCAGTTTCAATAAAAGTTTCCACTTGAAAAAATTAAAAACTCATAAAACATTTTTATGTGCTCTGACCAACAGCAGCAATTTATTTAACAACAAGATTTCCTCACTGTAACTTTCAGTAATTACTCATAATTGACAGTAATATGGCTTCCCTATACGAAATATTCCTATTTTTCTTAATTATTCTCACAGTGCCCCAATCGAGACTTTCCTTCTGAAGATTGTCCATATTTAATTTTATTACAAAAACTTCCCCATTGCTTTCCCAATGTCTAGAAAAATCCGTATACTTTTAGTGCCAAAAGATGTTCTGATCTTCAAAACTCCTGTGAACTCTGACTATATATATCAAAGCCCTCTGCTCAGATCATGTTTTCAAGGAACAATAATTATTATTCTAAAAAAATGTGACAGCAATTTACCACAATGTTAATTTCTCCCCTTATAAGAGCACTTAATATAGCTATAACTGTAGAGTGTTATATGCTCCTCCGTAAAAAAAAATAGCATGGGGATTATACGCTATGTAAAATTTTATTTCCAATAATAAGGCCGACAATTTTTTCATAAATAATTTGTCAGAGGCAATGTCAATAGTAAGGATGAGAGTCAATGTCTGGTATAGGAACTGGGTTGAAAAACAACGGGAAATGAGGGCAATTTAGACCGTTTATTGTCTCCACTCAAATTTGCTCGTGTGAGGACTGATTACTATTTTTATTCCAAATTAAGGATAAGGTTATATTCCCGGGGAACGTCCCAAGCTCATGATTTCCCCTTTGGATGAAAATCCTAAGAGAGACCTACGGTATTTGGGACGGTGTGACAGTCATTAGCAGGATTTTTATAGCGAGACAAATAAGAGGAGACAAAAGGGAGAGAGAAGTGAAGATGAAAGGAGCTGGGAAGAGGTTGTTACAACAAGCAATTATTTGTTGAGCAGAATGTGGGCTGAATTAAAGTTTCCATCAATATTTTTGTATACCTTCACGATTAGCAGGATCCGATGAAGTGTGTGTGTTCCTACAGTGTCCTGTCAATATAAGAGACGAGCCCTTATTATTTACGACACTCTCTGGCTGCTGGGACAACAAAATTTGTCAGCATTGTCAATTGTCACACAGAGTTACCCCAATTCGCTAATTTTTAGGGGCGTATTGAGACGAAGTTATTTTTCCTGTTCAGTTTTGTTCAGTACTTAAATACAAATTCCCGTGTTAAATTTACAGCCACATATTTTGGGGCAATGTGGGATGCTGTTACAAAAACGGTGTACTGTATACATATATATAGGGCTGATGCTGTGCCGTGTCGGTGTTCGTTTATGTTTGATGTAAACAATGCAATGGAAGAGGGGATGTGAGGTGTATAATCTCTATAAAAAGGCATTAAACGATTTGTAGTCTTATTGATTATCATGATTAATAACTCTCCTGGCTTTTCCCCATCTTCGCTAAGCTAAGAATTGAGGAACAGGGTACCTGGTCCCATAAGGCACGTATCTCACCTATACATGTATGACAGCGTCCTTTGCATAGGTAATTATACATACAGCGCTATGTACGCCTAGTACTGTATTGGCTGACTCCGAGCCTAACTTTAAAGTTCAGCTTTCTTTATTTTTTCTATGTCACCTCTCTGGGTTCCCTAGAGATTCGGTGGGTTTATTATTATTATTGCCCTCATGTATATGTTATATGCAAGGATGCATTATTGTACAGTGCACTCGGGCTATTTAAAACCCTATAAGAATTGATAGGTTTCATAGAGCCAAGATTATGCACATATTCCCATTTACTGCAATGTTAATAATTATTCTGTTTTGTTATTACCAGAGCTTGGAAGCTTTTAGGGGCCCAAATCTTCGTACTTGGAGTATATACATATGTACATAGCTCCTATCATGTATGTATGTATGTATGTACATATGTATAGATCCCTATTATGGGCTGCTGCTACAGTGAGCATGCACTATAAATACAGGTAATTATTATTAACTCTCCGTACAATGGACGCCGTTGTGACTTATGGGACCAGCAGGTCCTCCGTCCTGAGTTTAATACTCAAGATGAGGTAGAGATGCTTAAGTGAGGATAATATACCTCACATCTTCTTTGCTTAAATTATTACACTAACCTTCCTCCATGCAGTTTGACAATTGGGAGATCTTCCTTTTCCTTTCCTTTCAAATGGCCTAAAAATGCGGAGGCAGAAGCCACCCCTGTATTTTCAATTGCTATATAAATCCTCCGAGGTCTCTGCATTTCCTCAGTTCATAGTCAACGTCCTCCACAAGTCTCATTTGTGTTCCTTCCACCGTCCTGTCAAACTTTTTTATTTTCTTCGTATTTTTTTTTTTTTACATCTGTCTAGATTTGTTTTTGTTGGCTTGAGATTTTTTGTGAAGGTTTTTTTTACAAGGTTTTTTTTTTTTTTAAGTGAATGATATTTTCGTAGTTTTTATTTTCCGTCTTCATTCATCCTACATTTACATAGAGAGTATTTTCTCCTGCCGGATCTGCCGGTTTTCCTATTATTTCATTTCTAGAATTTTTATATTTGAAACGAATGCTCAGAGTCAACATGAGGGTTTGTTATCTCCTCGTACTTTGTGCGTTCGTGAGTGGGAACCGATTTCCTCAGCACAAATACACCAATAACCATTATGTGGCTGCGGCGTCTCAACATGTCCCACAACAGGTAATGGTAATAATTCAATTTAATATTATAATTTTTTTTTATAACCGACAAATTATTACAAGCGCCGAACTTTCCTAAAAAAATGTCTCTCATTGCCCCAAAATAATTTTAAAATTTTATTTCTCTACCTGGGATGTTTCCCCAGTGGTGTGATTACTCAGAGAGTTAAAGCTATCTGTAAAATATATATTTCAAAACACGTGTAGTCAGAAATCTTGCTATAATATAAGTACCCTTAAAATTTCAAAACTTTAATTTTGAACTAGTGCCCGCTAATTTATTGGAAATCTAAGATTTTGGGAGATCACAATAGCTCTGAGTAAATTTGCTGGTACTGGAATAGTGCTTTCGGGAAAATATTTAATAATTGTAATAATTATTTTTGTAATTTATTGGAATACCAGGCCCAGGGTGGTTACAAATATCCTGCTCCAGTAGTGGCCTCAGGAAACGCCCCCCGACCCCTCACTGTCCCTTACCCAACTGGAGCATCAGCCCCAAGCTCAATTCGCCCCGTTGACCCGCAATTGACCCAACAAGCCAGTAGTGGGGTCTCCTCCAGTCAGCAGCCCCAACCTACAGTTACGGTACTGGTAAAGACAAATATTTTTAATGTCTAGTTTTTATAGTTTTATGATGACTCTCCTGAATGAACATACATAATTTAAGGATGGACAAATCCCACATGTTAAAAGCATTGGAGTGAAAGTAATTATCTCTAGTACACATGGGGTCATAAAGAAACAGTAATTATTTGAGGACGTCCATATCTATACATGAGGTACACATGACAGTGATGCTTTCAAATCCCACTATTTCAGAGCTCATCTTCATCATCCGTGAGTAGTGGGGACAAATTACTCACAGCTGCTGACACAACAGCTGATAGGGAGAGACAACTTCACGCTCATCACTCCGCACAAATCCAGAAGATTGACGTCGCTTGTGGGAAAGAGCGGATGACAGTTCGTGTTACCTTTGACCAGGCTTTCAACGGTATCATTTATGCAAAGGTAATTTTTGATGGAGATCCCTATACCTAACAGAACCCCCATGTCTGCCTATAAGGCAGTAGCATCATAGCATAATTTTTATTAGCTTGCTACAATAATTACTACAACAAAATATAAATAGGATACATATCCGTATAAGAATTTTTACCCTTTGAGCTCAGCCCATATGAAGCTACGTATCTATTTTTTTAGAGTGATATCCTTTCATGTATATCTTGATTGAATATAAATTAACCAAAATAATTGGCTCTGGCAGTTCCTATATAAAAGCTGACCTGCTCTCTGCTAATTCCAATTTGGAATCCTAATCCTTAATTAAATCCCAATTTAATTGCCATCATCCTTAGATTAGAATAATTTTGCCTATACACATTTTGGATCATACATTTCAGGGTCACTACAACGATCCCAACTGTAGATTTGTGAATGCAAATGCGGGACAACGGATGTTCCAATTTGACATGACTGTGGGCTCCTGTGGCGTGGCCTTTATTGACTCGGGACTTACGACAGGGGGCCAGGCCTATGTGGAGGGACTTTTGGTCATCATCCTCGAACAGGGTGTCCAAGAGGCTTGGGATGCGGCTCGGAGGATCCGTTGTCTCTGGGAAGGGAATATTGACCAAACCGTAACATTCCCTCTATCCGTGAATATGTTGGATTCCCAGACTTTAACCTTCAGTGGAGATACGGCTTCAGCCTCTCTTGAGATCCAGGTAAAAAATATTCTGAACTCTTACCTTGAGCATCATTTGATTCTTCTCATCTTCAAAATTCTGTCAACAGTCAGATTTGCAAAAATACTAATAAATTGTAGGGACGAATTTTATTAATAGGCCTAGATTTAATTGCCAAGATTGCAAAATGAGACACTCACACAATCAGTACAGAACTCCTGTCACAGTCAAGTGCTTATAAGGCACATGGGAGCTCTTCCATGCTTTTCTTTTTTGTTTATTGGCTATTTATGCAGGGTTTAAAATTCTATTGAAGGGCTCATTTTTATTTGTAATTTGATCAAGCGTAAAGAAAAAAAATGTAGGAGAGGAAAAGGATATCTATAATTATGTACATGGATGAAGTTATTTTATAATTAGTCAACTGGATTTCCAAAGTGAAGAATACCAAATGGTTGTAACTGGGTCTTAAACCTTGTCCAATTAATTAATAAGAGCCGCAGTATCTTATTAATGGGACTCGGGCTGACATGAACAGGGATAGTGTTAGAAATTATATGTGAAGCTTGTCTAGAGCAAATGTGTATGCATGGTTTGATCTGTATTGGGAGATGTTTATACGCATTTCCTCCGATATGGGATGTGTTTATAGGGATAGTAACATTTTGTAGGTAACTGTAGATATATAAATAGTGTAGGAATTTGTGCGAATTTTTGTTAGGAACATACATATGCACTCCACATGGTTTCTTTAGGGAAGATTCGTATTTATGATTTAAGCCTCAGCGGACAGACATACGTATGTCACAGAGTGTTAGAGATTTCAAAGGCGAAGGTTCCACATTTGTTTTAGTGCATGTACATGGGATTGTATGTAAAGGAATGGGAATGTGAGCGGAGCCGTTACTGCTTAAGCGGAGCTAATATGGGCACAATGATGATTGACAGGGAATTTAAAGAAAATAAATCTCACAATGGAAGCCGTTAGAAATGGGTTGTAGGAGCTCTTTGGAGGATCAGCATGCATATATGAATCTGCCTCAACATAATGATGAGCTAAAGGTCGCTTCGTATAAATGCAAGGGTCAACACACTGATTTTTTATCTCTCAGAAGTTATTCTTCCTGCATATGCTGCCTGAACAACTGGCTTAAGATTAGGGTACGATTTCGACAATAATTACAAATTGGCAAGAAGCATATGGTACACACACGGGCCGTCTTCGCAGTTTATTCGTCTTTCAAAGATTGACATTCAGGTCTTGTTGACGAGCCGTGGATGAATCTTATCTGGGTTTTATTGGAGGGAGCTAATAAAAAATAAGAAAAGAAAAGTGTCCTCAATGCTCGTACGTATGTATATCCGTCTCAGGGAGACTATAGGGCTTAAAAATAGAAACACTTTTCAATTGTTGATGTTTGGTTGAGGACTATTCGGGCGGGCACGATTTTAACCCTAGCCTTTATAAATGAAGCTGTGAATACTAACTAAGATTTATACTGTACTTGTCTGAGCTTTACTGGCACATGAATATATCCGCTTTCGATTTTTACTGCACGCATTTGCCACATCAGACTCATATCTTATACTCATTCAAGTGTTTTAAAGAATTATTAATCACTGTGAAAATTTTCTGTAGGGGCGGTACATACATACATATGTACATACAAGTCTATGTCAAAGATTGGAATTTTTAACAGGAGAAAGTACATATATGTTTACGCTTGGCTAAAAGAGTAAATAATATTTCATGCGTGTGTGTGTTCCTATTTCGATATGTAGATAAGGATGGACATGTGCTAAACAAACTTTTCCTCTTAGCGCTCATACTTTTGGGGAATCATTTATCTTCCTGTTTTTTTATAATTTTCCGTTGTTAGTTTTATTGTCTCAAAATCTTTTCGTACGCAGTAGTTTGGGTCTAATGTACCTTTTTTTTTACCTCAGACCCTACAATTATTTTTGAGGAATAATTCATTTTAATGCTTCCTCGCTCCTAAGTTTGGGTTAAGCTCGACCAAAAATTTTTACGCAATATTTTATAGCTCCGGAAGAAAATCTCACATCTCACTGTACTTATGTACATATATAGACTCAGATATTAAGTAGCCATTGAACTTACCAAGTGTTTTTGGACTAGAGGTAATCTCCTGAGAGCTTATTTGATTATCTCAGGACGCATGTATGTAGGAAATCCAAAACCAAATCTGCCTTACAACATAATGCTATGGTTTACACTTGAAAGTTCCAAAAAATCTCTAAAGAGTACTACTAGCAAAAAAAGGGGAAGATTTTTTTTTACAACAGCGAGCACTTAAACACTCACGCAATTTACAGGGTGGTACGAACTCCCCAGAAAAAAAGAATTCTGTATCATTTTTTACACTTGACAATTTTACACCTTTTGGAGAAATTAGTTTAACTTTAATTCTTTAAGATAAGGCAAGGCTATATAGCAAGTGAAGTGGGAGCGATTATTTTGTTAAGAGGGAGAAATATAATTAGAACAGTCCATACAAGATTTAGAGAACTGCAGGGGTTTTGTGAGACTCAGTTAATCAAGTTACTATTTAACTACAAGATATATTATGCTACTCTAAAGAACAGCATGTGTAATTGGAAGGGATTGAGTTGATGACGTGTAAATTAAATTTCCCTTCATTATTTATTTGTTTGGAGAGAGAAATGAATTGGGATGAGGCCCAGAGCTCGTGTCAGCATTTAGTTGTTTGTCTTTAGCCGGTGCTAATGACATTATAACTGTTTTTCCACGGTCGGATCCCATTATGTACATAGAGACCTACAAGGCTTCATTATGAGATTGGGACGATGGTAGCTCAATCTACTACCTCGGAGGGTTTCAGGGCTTTGGGTCAACAGCTAATAAAGTGATAATGATAGTGCAGTTTGTATTAACGACTCTGAGGAAGATTAATTCCTTGTGGACATTTCGGATGGGAAGCTTCTGCCAAAGGCCTGTCAAATTTTTTTTTTTTTGATACTTGTAACGATGCGTGTGGTTTATTCTAAACGTCAATCCCATCCGACTCTTCTTATACCATCATCTCTCAAAGGCCCACAATTTAACTCCTGTGATCCGATCTTACTTCAGGAGATGAATGTTTAAGTAGTGTTCCAAATGCGTTTGCTCCTGTAAAAAAATCCTATTACAAGAGCGTCTCCTATAATCACACTGCACTGTAGTAGCTATACTTTACAGTCAGACACTAGACATGATTTATACACACGTACATACATATATGTATGTACTATTTGTATTGAACCCAGTAGTATTTGGTATCTTGAGGGAAGGAATAACATTGTCACAAAAAAGGCGATGGAGAAAAAAGATGAAAATTGTTTAATTATCTTTTGTCTCACTCAAGTGGGGATCGGCAGGAGCAACAATGGACCATTGTCGGCCCGACTAATGATGACTTGATGAGAGTGAGTGAGAATGGGAGTGCATATGGGTAAAATGACAGGTTAATTGTTCTCTCCATGTGAGTTATCCTACTTTTTTTTATATGAGGCTCTTCTGAACTGAAGGCTCGCCGATTACCATATTTTATTCATAGCCCGCTTCCTTTCCAAAGGTAAATAAATATACAGTGATCTCTGGTGCAAACAAAAAAAAATTCACTTGCACTCTTCCAAATCCACACCAATAAAACTTACTCTCCTATGGTTCTGTATATGATACACACATATGTATGTATGTACGTATCCATAAGGAAGAGAAGGAGACAGGATACGAGATTTTTTTTTAATAGAATTAAAAGTCTGCCGGTGGATTTTTTATAATCTACTCCGTGGGTATGGGATTGCGTCTGTGATTCTACTTTCGACTCTTATTGTATCCATTCGAGTGTAATCCTCTGTCACTGGGCTTAAAAAACATGTATATATGAATGTAAAAATACCTCTAGTATGGCTAATTATATTTTATATGCATTTGATAATTTGTACACATTTGGATAATTACAGTGTGGATAAGTGCCTGGGTTTAATTACATACATACATATAGGTAGCATACATACATAGGTACATATATACAGGGATCTGAGAAGGCAGGAGTTCATATTTATTCCCTAATTTTTCAATTGTTGTTGTTGTAAGGACTCCTTGAAATGGCTATATTTAAAAGGTCGTTAATCTTCCTCCGAAAATTTGCATGACGAAAAATTCTGTATAGCTTTTTTTGTTTTTGATGGGAGAACAATTAACGACATCATTTAGCAAATTATGGGTCTCAGTTTCACTTGAGCAATTAAAGGAAACTGAGAGCTTTACTGTGTCGAATCTGGGAATTTGGTGTAGGCTTCTGATTTTTTTAAAGATTGATGTCGCCTTTCTTGAAGGAACTCTCAAGTGTTTGCGTGAGGAAAGTAAAAGTGGGAAATGGGATTTGCACTTGTGTGTGTGTGTAAAGAAGGATGCTCAATGTTTGACTGGATGTTTAAAAAAAAACTGTTGTTGTTAAAAGCTGAAGGGTAGCAAAAAAAATGTATGGTTGAGTATATATAATTTATTTAAATGTTAATTTGTACAACTGTGATTTTGATTACTTTTTTTTTTGCAGACTGGTCGTGGACCAAGAGCACCGGCTGTCCAAGGATTGGTTCGTATCGGAGATCTGCTCACTGCTGTCGTTACGGTCGTTGGGGATGCTGACTTTGACCTCTTAGTACGTAATTGTGTGGCTACTGACGGGACCCCGAACAATAGAGTGATTCTCAGTGACAAGTAATGATGGAGTCAATTTCCTTTTTTTAGCATCCTCTAAATATATTCATTTTTTTATTACAAGATTTGTGTTGAGATTGCTTCAAGCATGAAATGATCCTTTAATTTATTACAGCCGAGGTTGTGCCACTAAACCCAAACTTATGGGAGGATGGCTCAAGCAGAGGAATCCTGGGAATGTCCTTGCCTATTCTTATCTGAGTGTAAGTTCAATTTGTTTAGTGGAACAGTTTTTTGTTCATGAATTTTTCTAAAGGGGACTAATGAAATTTTTATGTGATTTTGTAGGCTTTCAAATTCCCTGATCTGATGGATTTGTTCCTGGAATGTACTGTGTCCTTATGCAAGGGAGCTTGTGAGGAATGCCCGAAAGAGGAGTATCACGAGGTAAGTTTTGATCAAACTATGGATATGAGGATATTTCGACGAAAATATCTGCAAAAAATCAATTGAGTTTGACCGATTGAGTCGATGCATATCGAGAAAATGCTAATATTAAAGAAAATGCTCTTCTGTAAGGGACTGTAGCATTGAGAGCTAGCGCTGTATTTTGTAAAGCCGTTACTGGATGATGATATCTCTCTAATATTTTAGTTGCACGTCCAAAACCATGGATCTGATGACCAAACCACTGGATCAGGAAATATTGATGTGAGGTTGAGCACTCGTGCTAAACGTAGCGTTGAGAATAGTACGATACCAGAAGAGTCCTTGAGACTTCGACGTGTTGTTCACGTCGTCAGTCCTGATGACTTCCCAGAATTCGTATCAGCACCTTCCAGCAATACTGTTTATGGTGAGTTTTTCCACAGTAAAGAAATTTAAATCAATAATTTAGTAAGAAAGAACTAGATTCAACTGTGGTAACCACATGCTCTTATTAGAGAAAAAATCAGCAGCATTGGGCTGAATCGGAATGATCTTAAATTTGATCTCCTATTGTAAAGCATTCTCCGTTAAGTTTAATTAAAGGTTTTTGAAGCAGAAAAGTAATTGAATGAAGGTCCTAAAACCGTAAAATTTACTTAAATAATTCCGAGCATTTGGGTAACAATCGACTTCGATATTTTCAGGTGGGCCGGGATCAGACTGCTTCTCCCTCATCACTCTGATGGCAGCTGTGTTCATAGCACTCCTGTTGGTACTGACAGCTGCTGTAGTCATCAACATCTTCAGACGATCTTCAGCCAACCGAGCAATGGAAAATCCAATGAAATTTTACGGCTCAGGGCACAGACCTTGAATCTCATTTGTTATCCCTTGTGACGATTCACCGTACAGTATTATGTAATTTGGACGTTTTTGACGCTACGTAGAGTGATTTGTGCAACCGTGTGGCACACGCTGACTTAATATTTTCTATTAGTTATGTACATTGTCATCCGCTTATTTGATTATTATTTTTTTTTAAGAGAAAGCATCTCCATTCTGATTAGTTTCTGACGAGGAATACAAAGCGCTCTGCTGCAATTTGTTATGTGCAATATCTTTATAATTTTCGTCTGTTGTATATGTGTTAGAGTGTACACAGATGCGAACAAGAAGATCACTATGATATAATCCTTTTAAATGTATTACCAAATACTTAGCATTTCAGTGTAATGCTAAAGCATATGGAAGTATACATATATTCGCTCGCATTTTTTACAAAAAGCGGAGAAGCGAGATTCTATTTTGAAATACAATAATTAACTATACCGAAATGTTATCTATTTTTTTATTTCGGATTACTCGATCCTGTATGCGTGCACGTGCATTATATTTTTCCATTGTCTTGATACAAGTATCTACTTATTATTGCATTGCTTATCTACTTATGCGTATATGTTGATTTTGAAATAAATAATAGTCTTTGGATTTATTGTTAACTAAATATTGGTTTGCTCATACATACACTTAATTTTTAATTACATGCTTCTTTAAAGCTAAATGTATGTCCCAGTTTTATTGAGACATGGTTAAGTCATAAAATCCACCTATGCCAAAGCAACACTACCAAACGTTTTCCTCTTAAATACTCGTAGATTACTGACTGCTTTCGAATTAATGTTATTGCAAATGCTTACAGAATAAACCCAACTAAAGAGTAGACCAGCTTTCAAAATTCCGCAGAATGACTCATAATAGGGTAAAAAAATTCCCGAGCAAAATTTTCCTTTCACAAAGACTTCTCCAACTAAACCTCCAATACAGATCGTAAGAGCTACAAAATAAATGTAAAAAATTAAATGGACGTCCGAGTCCGTAAAAGATAATGGCTTTGCAATCGCACTATCTTCCAGCAATAAATAGGTCTCATCTGGTCCAGCCCCTAAACGCTCCCTTTCTTCCCTATCCCACAACCAGAGGATCCCATTTTGTAACAAAGTTTTCATCCGATGAGCAGCCCAATTGTGATAATGATCCATCCCAGTTGTGATGTATACTCCGGAAATAGATGTCAGGCCGTCGGTCTTCACACGTCCATTGTGAGAAAATTTAAGTTTAGAAATTTGCATATATTTTCTAAAATTCTGCCAGTAGGAATTGAGTGTTGTGGAGGATGTTACGAGTGCTGTCATGGACTCGTTCAAATATGTCCGAATAATATATTCCGTGTCATTCTTGCAGTAGTAAAAAGTATTGTAAATCCTGTCATACAGGTATTCCGCTTTCTGCTGGTATTTCTCCTCCGCCATGATTTTATAAACCATGTAGGATGCAATCCAATCATCATACAGTTTCAAATTTAAGTTGGTTAATTTCATGTTTTTCCTGTACATGTTAGTATTTTGCATGTAAATGCGTCTTTCGTAAGTGTACCACTCGTCGAATTCCGGGAAGGATGGACAAGACTCCAGGGGGAGGTACCACGTGAAATTTTGCAGCTGGCGTAGCTCCGTGTAATTAGTCTCGAATGGGAATGGCAGAGCAAAGTTGGATTTCAAAATCCCCTTATATCCGTTGGTTAGGATGGTTCCAGCGAGTAACCAAACAAATATCAGGATTTTGAGAGACCTTCCCACAGACATTTTGTCCTCTTCCCGGACCTTGAATGGGAAATCAATCATCTCTTTCTCGACGAGACAAGCATAGATCCAGAATAAAATCTCCAAGGAAGTTGTCATACAGGAGCCTACACCGAAGCAAATAGTTATTCCGATGCAGAGCAGGACAGTAATAGAAGCCGAGAGAGAGACCCCCGCCCACACTCTCCACTCAAAGGGGGTGAGGAAAATTTCGAAGGTGGTTTTGACCTCCCGGACACCTTCTGAGGTGACAAAGTTGAAGAGGTTTTTCGTTCCCAGGGGGAGGAATTCATTGGATTTCAGTACTGCCGAGTACAAATGCCTGGCATCTGCATTGTCTTGGAGAATTACTTCCGATGTGATCGTGAATACTGGACATCTCTCACACGGAAATATGCTTGTTGTGAGGATATCCTTGGAAATTGTTTCATTGTTGACGAATTCGTAGAAAACAAATGTTTTTATTCTCTCTGCTATGTGAAGCTCATCATGAGCAACGAAGAGCCATTGGAAATTTTGGGGATTTAAAACTGTGATTTCATAAGTTGTCAGAAGTGTGGTCATACAGTTGGGGGAGATACTGCAGTTGAATTCGGTGATAATTCCGATGGAGTCTTCCAAGGAAGATCCCTCCCCTTCTGAGGGTATGCGGCAGAATGGACAGAAAAACCATCCTTCTTTTACAAAGTACATCGTATTTCCTCTTTTGCCAATTTTCGTGTATTGTAGCAAGAAAATGGGCGAAATTAATCTTGCAGCTTGGGGCACATTCCTATATTTCCCGCCAAAAGTTCGGAATTTAATGTCCCGAAAAAACGTGGGGTCATCCCAGTACAGGAAGTAGAAGTGTGGCTTAAGGACTGAAGACACCTCCATTAGTAGTTCTAAATTCTGCATGCCATAGCCCCCCATGTTGACGAAAGGATTACCATGTACGTACAATTCGTCGAATCCTTGCCAGTCTGACAGAAGGATAAATACGAAACATTTCATGGACATTGAATCATTGCCGAGGGTCCGATGAGCCAGTACATTCAAATCTCCTTCAATCAGTTTGTGTTTCAATGGGTAATTTAAAATTTGAACAGGCTGGGATAGTTTTGAATAGTCGAATAATATCAGGGGGGTAAAGGATACCAGGCGAATTAAGCAGGATTCGTAAGTTTCAAGAATATTCGATATTAGCATGGGGTCATCCTTTTGACCCTTTGCTGCACCAAAATTCAGAGCCATTACAGAGATAACAAAAATACTTTGGAACTCCATTTTTGAACAAATATTTCTGGTAAAAAAAATGTGTATTGTACTTTAAAGTAGTTCAGTTTCAGTTCAGACTAGAGCAGTAACTGTAGATCTGATTTTGATAGTATTTTTTAAAGAAGATGCTTCCTGCATCAACCTGTTCAGGAAATACGGAAAGGCGGATTAAACTGTTTCCTTGTTTCCTATCAAAAGTTTACGTCTCAAATTATTTCCTATTTTTAAGCTATTCCTGATTGGACGCTCTGCTCGACTGCCCTGTTACATGTTACATGCAATTAAGTCATCCCATAAAGTACGTATGCATATCTAAAGTCTAGCATGAAAATATACAAGTACTACATTATTCAATGATAACTATCCACTTTTTTTTGAATAGGAATTTTATTGATTGAATAGGAATTAAATTGAAATTGAAAAGGAGTTTATGAAAACCGGAAATTAGATTTTCTCAGCTGTGCTTATACCCAGTTGCGGAAATCGACTGGTTGATATCAAGAGGCCAAGTCTGGCTAAATTCTTGATAATATTTATTTTATTCTCGTAACTTTTGGAGGTATTGTAATAATTATTATTGTAAGTTAAGTTTCTGTCTAATGTACATATGTATTTATATCACACCAATGGCTTCCTGGTGTTATGTCTTCTCTTCCTGTATCGAGACAGACCAGAGGAACTTGAGAGACTTGCAGTATGCATTTACACTGTGTTTACAATTTTGCTCCTTGGAGTCTTTAGCACTCGCATACATTTACATATATGAAGGCTTTGTGAGTCCATAATGTGAATTAAAAATTTTTTTCATGAAATCATATTCCGAAATAAGTTCTGAATTTCCTGGAAATCCGGACGCTTCTCTGGTTCAGCATCCCAGCAACGGTAGTAAAGCAATATGTTCCTGGAAGCTAAATCGCCATGAATCACCTATACAAATAGTAATTTCCAAAGAAGGTCGTGTATTTGTACGCAATTATTTTTTGGATTGATGTATGAAAAGGATTATTGCTTAATTATTTTAATTTTTTAATAATTAAGTTGTTCTGGAAATATGGTCATTAAGCGACTCTACAAATCTTGCTAACCAAAATAATATTTGGCTTCTCCAAATTTCAATTTCAATGTTGAGTCTAATGAGGGGTAATGTGAAAATACGAAAGCATTTATTATTATATGACTAGTAAAAGCCCTGTGCTTCACAGGTACAATTATTACTTGAAGAGGTGGTAATGTGACTGTAGAAATTAAAAGCCAAACGGCTTACGAATCAAGCCCTGTCGTAGAGACTTGTTGTATGCCTAATAAATCGTCCGTGCTTATATTAAGAGTAGCGCTTTAAATAAACTGATAGGTAGTGCTCGTTAATAATAAGAAGTGCTTGGCATGCCACCTTTTGGGCGTTGTGTGAGGCCATTGAACTATGAACGCGCGGAACTTTAAATAAACGGACAGAAAGTGCCCTTTAATAATAAGGATTATTAAAATATGGAATTCTGGGCAATTTCCGGGGCATTTTCAGGGGAGTATGGAGATAAGCCCTCCGACATTTCCCCTCCGGTGATAATCCCTCCGAATATATTCCCTCCTGCAGTTGGAGATTATCCCTCCGTCGCATGGGTTGGTAGTACGACAGCAAGAGTCACTTCAACTTAGATTGTAGTTGCTATAGCAACTGCGATTCCTAATTATTTGCACACAAACCATAATGTGAATAAGAAACTACGGGTATTCTTATTTCGCCAATTTCAATGCTCTATTGACTGACTCATCAATCATGTTTCAATGTTTTTATACAACTACTTTAAAATTAATTGTTTGTGATTTTGATAGCATATTATGCACAAATAAATTGCAAATGTTTCTTTTCCCGTTTGATTACTCCCGAAATGTAAACCTGACCCTAAAACTAACCACCGAAACTAAATAAAGCTACTGCTATTTGCAATAACCACTGTAGTCTTAATAATCGAACTAAATATATTAATCCAGCGTTGATTTTATTTATTGACTACTTAGCGTTGCCATGGAAAAATGCTTCTGTTGTTTCAAACAGAGGAATTATCTCCATTTTTGGAGGGATTATCTACGGAGGGATTATGTCAGAGGGGTTGTCTCCGTAGGCAATATCTACCGAGGGAATGTATCCGACCACGTTTTCAGGTCATTTTGGTAACTATTTGGGGCATAGTCCGAACATTTTAGTAAAGATTTGGGGCATTTTCAGGTCATACCGGAAATGTGAACAGACGGGCGCAGTGCGGGATTCTTTTAAAAGTTTTGTTGTACCCTGTAATTTTAATTAAAGTGATGTCATCTTACAAAATCAAACATAAAATGCAAACATTTATAAAAAATTTAAGTTTCTGTGGAAATTTTGGACTGTAAAGGCACTTATACCAAGGCATTTTCAAAATGTCAATTTCACACTAATTATAAAACAAGTGTAATAATCGTACAAAGCATGTGTAATCACTCAAAGCGTAATTTTAACAAATTAGTATCCACGAGGATTAAGTCATATATGAGCCTACTAGTGGAATGAAGGAAACAAGACCTCACCTTCTTCTGTTGTAGATATTCCATCCCAGAAGCTATCTGAATTGTCCAAATGATCGTATCCTTTATATGCAAAAATTCTGATGTCTCATAACCCAGCACATTATAATTAGACGCTGTCGGGAGGTCACAATTCATGTACCTTCTCTCAAATGCCTTCTTATCCATTTTCCGAAGATAAGACTCCAAACAGCCCATTGGACAGAATTCAAACAGAATATATACTCGTCCTATAAACATTTTAAATTTACTTATATTTTGAACGAAGACGAACTTAAAATAAGATTTTAAATATTTAAAGTATAATAATAATTATTATTATTACCTTCTCTTAGGAATTCAGTACACGCCCCTATTAAGGCTACAATATTGTCGTTCGTTTCCAAATGAATCATCACTTTCAATTCTGATAGCAAAGCCAGTAAAATTGATTTATCAAATCCGGGTTTCACTGTTTTTATGGCAACTGTTCTGCTTCGCACACCAACCAAAGATCCTTTAAAAACAACGCCGTATGCACCTTCCCCAAGCTTTGTGTCATCTATTTTAAAAAAATATTTTTCAAATTCCCGGAACTGATGTTAAAAATAATTTTATGCTCGTGAAATGATTGGAGGAATTTGAAACTAGTTGCTAAAGTCATTATCTGCAAACCTAAAAGCAGTCTTAGATTTTTATGAATGGATCATGGCGTATTCACGTACTCCTTAAAGGTTAAATTCTAGTTAACAGCAACTGACCATATATTTGGAAATCATCCCATTTGACCTCAAAATCCTTGTTGTAGGGCAAGAACTGGGCGTTTTCATGAGCGTAATTGCCGAATTGGAGTTCCTTTACGTTTCCTTGCTCAAAGAGTTTAATTTCCATGGATGTTAATCGACCCTGTGTAATTAAATAAAATACTAAATCCAATGTACACAGTTGCTTTAAGATGAAATAATATACACAAGTGTACAGATTTGAGTCTCTCACACGTTGAGAAAAGAATTTCCACACAAGCACGATTACTACAACAGTTAGAGCAGTAATGACTCCCCCGGAAGTTCCCAAATAAATCCACACGAGATTTTCTTCTGAATTAGATTGTGGATGATTAGAAAATAAATAAAAAATGTTACATGTACTTAACTGCATGTATTTTTTTTAATAAAATCTAAAAAATCGGATTTTGAATGGTTACCCCTGTGATCACGAACGTTGAATATTTTTCGTGCCTGACCACGCATGTTTTGCGCCACACAAGCGTACTCTCCCGACATTCCTGCTGCAAATCTCGCAATTTTCAATACAGACATTTTGGAGCCATTGTGTTTGGATTCCACGATTTCGTAAAAGGGTTTTGCAGAACTATAGGATTCCGGAAAAATTATTTGACCGGATGTTTATGACCTCCGAAGTTGTTGGTAAAAACATTACCTGCTAATGTTTTCACTCCCTTGGTTGGAAGTACCATTGATTTGGGCCATTGGCACCTCCCAAGTGTACTTGGGCTCGGGGTCTGCAGTATCTGCTGAGCAATTTAGTTCCAGGGATGCACGCAATTCCATTACAATAACCACACGGTCTTGTAAAAATCGGGGGGCTACGCTCTCCTCAAATTCTGCGTAGAATGTAAAGACAAAAAAAAATAAGGGTCAATCAGAATTTAAAAATCCGAGGATTAAGTTTTTATTTTGTAAGGATTTGCGTATACTACTTAAGTGCTTCCAATAAATTTCTACGCAGCTGTAAGTAATAATGTTAATAATTTTTGAGTTGGACACACACCAGCAGTGGTGCGCATTCAAAATTTCAATGCATGCAAAATATAAGAAAAATACGTTTGCACCTACTTCTAATTTTGATGGGTAGACGAGCTGCTGCATTTCTTTCATAATTCCAGTAGTCACCAGTGCAAGACACCATCTTTATTCCAAGCTCGCCGCGGATTTTTATGTGGGAAGATGAAAGCGGCAAGGTCTTGATTGTATCCATGTGAATCAGAACTTTCTTTTCCTTGGTAATCGCTTCAAAAAAATATATGTATATTGTATCTTTGGCAACGCCAGATCCTCAAGTAATTATACTGTCAACGCATATACATTTAATAAATGTTTATACTATTGTAACTATTCATACAATCATAAGAGCTAATATCTCTTTCAGCGCCATTTTCGAAATGGAGCAACCATTTCATATTTGGAATAAGAAAATGATGTAAGAATTGACACTCGAGCCGGTGTTCCTCAGTCTCGAAAAATGGGGCTTCAATAAACTGCGGGCTCGCGGGCTCACGGGGTCGCGGGCTCCCTCAATAACATGCGGCGTGCGGGCTCACGGGCTCCCTCAAAAAAATTAAACTCACGGGCTGCGGGCTCAAGGGCTCCCTCAATAAATTAAACTCACGGGCTGCGGGCTCACGGGCTCCCTCAAAAAAAATATACTCACGGGCTGCGGGCTCCCTCAAAAAAATTATACTCACGGGCTGCGGGCTCCCTCAAAAAAAATTAAACTCACGGGCTGCGGGCTCCCTCAATAAAATGCGGGCTCACGGGGTGCGGGCTCACGGGCTCCCTCAAAAAAATTAAACTCAAGGCTGCGGGCTCCCTTAATAAAATGCGGGCTCGCGGGCTGCGGTCTCACGGGATCCCTCAAAAAAGTTAAAATCAAGGCTGCGGGCTCCCTCATTAACATGCGGCTTGCGGGCTCACGGGCTCCCTCACAAAAATTAAACTCACGGGTTGCGGGCTTACGGGCTCGCGGGCTCACGGGCTCGCTCAAAAAAATTACACTCAAGGATGCGGGCTCACGGGCTCCCTCAAAAAAATTACACTCAAGGCTGCGGGCTCTCTTAATAAAATGCGGGCTCGCGGCCTGCGGGCTCACGGGCTCCCTCGCAAAAATTAAACTCACGGGCTGCGGGCTCACGCGATCCCTCAAAAAAATTAATTTCAAGGCTGCGGGCTCCCTCAATAACATGCGGCGTGCGGGCTCACGGGCTCCCTCAAAAAATTAAACTCACGGGCTGCGGGCTCAAGGGCTCCCTCAATAAATTAAACTCGCGGGCTGCGGGCTCACGGGCTCCCTCAAAAAAATTATAGTCACGGGCTGCGGGCTCCCTCAAAAAAATTATACTCACGGGCTGCGGGCTCCCTCAAAAAAAATTAAACTCACGGGCTGGGGGCTCCCTCAATAAAATGCGGGCTCACGGGGTGCGGGCTCACGGGCTCCCTCAAAAAAATTAAACTCAAGGCTGCGGGCTCCCTTAATAAAATGCGGGCTCGCGGGCTGCGGTCTCACGGGATCCCTCAAAAAAGTTAAAATCAAGGCTGCGGGTCCCCTCAATAACATGCGGCTTGCGGGCTCACGGGCTCCCTCACAAAAATTAAACTCACGGGCTGCGGGCTTACGGGCTCGCGGGCTCACGGGCTCCCTCAAAAAAATTACACTCAAGGCTGCGGGCTCCCTTAATAAAATGCGGGCTCGCGGTCTGCGGGCTCACGGGCTCCCTCGCAAAAATTAAACTCACGGGCTGCGGGCTCTCGCGATCCCTCAAAAAAATTAATTTCAATGCTGCGGGCTCCCTCAATAACATGCGGCGTGCGGGCTCACGGGCTCCCTCAAAAAATTAAACTCACGGGCTGCGGGCTCAAGGGCTCCCTCAATAAATTAAACTCACGGGCTGCGGGCTCACGGGCTCCCTCAAAAAAATTATACTCACGGGCTGCGGGCTCCCTCAAAAAAATTATACTCACGGGCTGAGGGCTCCCTCAAAAAAAATTAAACTCACGGGCTGGGGGCTCCCTCAATAAAATGCGGGCTCACGGGGTGCGGGCTCACGGGCTCCCTCAAAAAAATCAAACTCGCGGTTATCGGTAACTCGTGCTGCGGGCTCCGTCAATAACGTTGTGCTCACGGGATGCGGGCTCAAGGGCTGCTGGCTTAATAACAGTATATGGTTGCAAGCAATTGATGGCTGGGCAGTGCTATATTCATTGGATCGCATCCGTTAAAATTATTGTAAATCGATGTTAGCATAACTATATACATCTTAAGTCAGGAGTCATTTATATATTGAATCATTTTAATCTAATTAAAGTATTGAAATATTTTTGCGATATTACAAATTTATTATAACCTTGCTATGATGCATGCTAAAAATATTTTTTGAAAGGGCTTCACACCCAATGCAGCTATGCATGTATTAAAGCTGCCCAGCAATACACAGAAACATGTTTCGTCAAAATATAAGTGCTTAATTTTGCAATATTGCGAATTAATGCTTAGCTTGTTACGATGCATTTAAAAAAACATTTTGGAAAACCTTCACATGTAATGTCGAAGCAAGCAATGCAGCTTTCCATGTAGTACAGCTGCTCAGCAATACACACAAACATGTTTGGTCAAAATGTGAAAAAAAAACTTATTTTTGCATTATGATGGACAAATAGAGCAGCAATATTTTTCTGTTCGTTATATCTTTATTGACACCTTATTCTGCAGTTTCCCGAAAACAAAATGTCCATGTTATTGTTACAGAATACTGAATGCACGTAAAGTGAAATCATTCAAATACAATATCGTTGGCCTCAATGCCGTTTCTGTACTTGCAGCAGTTGCGACACATGAAGTAGTCATTAGTAACCTCTTTTACATCAATGCAGATCCCATGAAACCAACACTGGCAGTACACACAGCATCTGAAACAATTCTTGTTCCATGTCTTCCAAACAATCGGGCGCACTGCACTTGACCCAGTTCTTCTGACTTCCCCGGCATTGCTCCAAAACGTGCTGTATCTTCGAAGCCCTGGTGACTTGCCAAACTCGCCCTTCAGTTGTTTGAAACTTTGACAGAGCATTTGTAATGAATGCTGGGGTGCACTTTATATTCCGGCTCGCAACTTTGGAATCTCTTGGGAATGTATCAGGCAATTCAGAATCCAACTCCTAACCCGATCAGAGTCCCCAATTCCTATGTACTGCTGGATTGTTATAATGCTGTAAGCGTAGAATATGACATAAATGCCACAATCGTAGCCATTCGACTGCCTGGGTGCTCGGCTGTCCAAGAAGATTTTCCACTCTTTGATGTTAAATTTTACATGCGCCAGAAGATAACTTGCTCTAACAAAGTGTAGAAACCTCTGTTGTATTTGCTGTACTCCGTGGGAAGTCCAATGAGAGAGTTTACATCTCTTTCCTCTTCAACAAAATGACGGGCAGGATGAAATGCAGTTCATCCGCGCAGTTAATGGGAATTAAGGTTATGTCCGAATTGAAGGCCTCAATTCATACAGCAAGGCGGACCGCCGATGAAGTTAAAGGCTCCTTTCAGCATTCCGTTATTTCCGACGAACACACCATCGATACCACAAAGTCCTTTACAAAATTCAAAATCATTTTTGCTATCAAGTCGTTCACAATATCATCGTTGACGTACTGTCCTTTTTTAAGGCACTTGTACGTTGATGATTTGAACCTCCCGGCTGGGACACAGGAGAGCTCAAAGTTGTCCCACGAAAATAAAGGCGATTGCGATTCTGGCGCAGGGACACGTCCGACAAATGCGATGCACAGGACTGTGGTCTACTGATTCGGCCACTTTGGTCCACATCTTCTGTAGCCCCGTTGGACGGACGGGCGTAGTAATGTTTGGTGTCCTCCAGGTCGTCGTCGCTACTGGAAATTATCGCACTGTCATTTCCTGAAACGCAAATAGATACGTCGGAATTCCCAGCTGCGTCAGTATCGACATTGTCTTCTTGTTTCCAGTTTTTCTTGGTTTCTCCGTTTAAACGCTTTGATTCTTCGGCCACTGATTCAAGTTCGTTGTCGGTACGTTTTACAGTGGAACGAAAATCATCTTCGTCAGACCCTAACGAGTCTATTCAATCCAAATTGTTAAACTCTTGTCAAAGACTCGAATCCGGTGCTTCGGTAACATGAAATGTGTATGTCCTGGCTTCGGTTTTTACCGGTTCTCCTTTTATATGGTTTCGTGTTTTTACGAAGAACAATCAAGCTGTAGTTGCAATAATCAGTTGGAAGATTCAGGTCGTTAGCATAGAAAATAGTCATTCTATGATAACAAAAGCCAGTTGACTTGCACGTACGGGTGAAAGTCTCATCATCCTTCATCGACAACAGATGTCGAGTTCCGGTATAAACCCCAACAGCAATGTAAGATTTCGTTTGCGCATCCAGTTTCACCAGTCACAAATTACACGCCATTTTTGCTAATGCTCGTCTGGATTAGTTGTAGTTTTGTCCTTTTTCTATGTTCTCGTCTGGCTTATATATGCCGGCCTTGAAAAATTCGAGAAACCTTTCCTCTGTCCACATGCCGTACTTTAGGTTTTCGAACGGAGCAACACAGTTCTTGAACAGCGTCTGGACGAGCGAGCTTTTTTCGCAGCCCACAGCAAATGAGCTATATTTTATTGAAGGAGCCAGCAGCCCGCGAGTTTAATTTTTTTCTAGAGAGCCCGTGATCCCGCAGCCCGTGAGTTTAATTTTTGTGAGGGAGCCCGTGAGTCCGCATGCCGCATGTTATTGAGGGAGCCCGCATCCTTGAGTTTAATTTTTTTGAGGGCTCCCGTGAGGACGCAGCCCGTGAGTTCAATTTTTGTGAGGGAGCCAGTGAGCCCGCAGCCCGTGAGTTTAATTTTTGTGAGGGAGCCCGTGAGCCCGCAGGCCGCATGTTATTGAGGGAGCCCGCAGCCTTGAGTTTAATTTTTTGAGGGATCCCGTGAGTTTAATTTTTCTGAGGGAGCCCGCAGCCTTGAGTTTAATTTTTTTGAGGGAGCCCGTGAGCCCGCAGCCCGTGAGTTTAATTTTTCTGAGGGAGCCCGCAGCCTTGAGTTTAATTTTTTTGAGGGAGCCCGTGAGCCCGCAGCCCGTGAGTTTAATTTTTGTGAGGGAGCCCGTGAGCCCGCACCCCGCGAGCCCGCAGTTTATTGAGGGAGCCCGCGAGCCCGCAAGCCCGCATTTTATTGAGGGAGCCCGCGACCCCGTGAGCCCGCGAGCCCGCAGTTTATTGATGCCCCGAAAAATGTAACGCTCGTGGTTCGTGTAGTTTGTTCCGTTACTGTAAGCCTTTCCATCTGGTCATCTTCTTGAAGCTGAATGATGTTTTTATCCTCCCATATTAGTGACATATTGTCATGAACTGGAGAAATACGAGGATTCCCCATTACATCTTTAAGCTTTCTATGCAGTATAAGGGCGTATGGAGTGTCTTTAAAAGTATGGAAGCTTATGGCTTACAGTTATTAGTAATAAACATTGAATTGAGGTGAGTGTTACAAGTCACATACACAATTCACTGGAACAGACAACCGCAAGCACCGCACGAATATTTGTATTACGTTTATTTATAATAATTAATTTCCTACATTGCAGCGAATTACATTATTTTTACAAGATGATCACCGGTAATTTGCACTTACTTGTGTATCCGTCAATGGATGTAAAATATTCCAACGTGGCGTTCTTATCCCCGCTTGTGCAATGAACCAGGCCGTGAGGATTCTGGATGTGTGGGAATAAGCTCTTGCAGGATTTGATTCCATGTTCAAAGAGGCTACCATTTTTCCAGTTGTTATTTTGAAGGTAGCAAAAACCAATTATTTCGCTAAATCGCCAATTGGGGCAAACCTTATCCTTTAAAAAAATTATAGAATATCCCACCGATATTTCAATCACCGAAACATCACCGAAACATCACCGAAAAATCATCACAACATCACCGAAAAATAATAAACCGAATTAAAAAAAATTAAAACACCATTTCAAATTGCAAACCTTGTTCGGTAGACACAACCCAAGTAATTTATTGTGGGTTGGGGTACTTCCCGCCGCGCCTGCAAGGAACACTGGATTGCTTCCATTGGTGCCACATTTGATTTGGTAATTGGATACAATAACCTCTAAAACTGTGCAAAGCTAAGGGTTAGAAATTAATTCTTTTCAAAGGTTTAGTAGTTAATATATCGTAGGTACATGACTGTTCTGATATGCAGATCATTTCCCTGAGGTTTTCCTTGGCACTGACAGGAATTTATATCCTAGATAAATTCGATGGGGGTCAAAATATATACAAAGTATTAAAAATAATTGCGTAAAGGCTACGCGTTCCCTATGCTCATAAGGGTAATGCAAGAGTATCGCTCGGAAGTAGTGTTTCTGAACGGTACCAAAACATGGACTCGACCCTACTAGTTTTCCCGAACCGAAAGAATCCCAATTCTGTTCCCAAAACCGGAACCGATATTTTCGAGTCCGGGACATTTTTGGCTTCCCGGAACCGATCCGGAAAATAAAAGCGGTTCCCGAACCGGTTCCGGTTCCTTTCCGAACCGACAGAAAATGATATGATTCATTTTTATGGAAGCCAAAATTGTGTCGCCTTTTCAAATGATAGTTGACAAATGCTGGCCAAATGCAAGTTTCGCGTTTTCATCCAAAACGGCAGCTTTAACAAACCATTCCCGAAAACTTTCGGTTTTGATTTTTGTACCCGAAACCGTCCCGAAATTTGACGGTTCATAAACCGATGACCCGAAACCGGACCGAACAGTAACGGTTCTTTAAAATGTTGACCCGAAACCTTACTGGAACCGAAACCGAACCGGAACCTCGGGAATTCCCGATACCGAACAGAAACACTACTCGGAAGAAAAATCTCAGCCAGAAGTACGTTTTGCCAGAAATGTTTTCCATATTGTGTGGATTGGGTTACCTGCGTCCTCCTCAATTTCAAGAGCAGAATCGTGACCTTCAGTTGCGGCTGGAACGTCAAAAGGCACTGACAAGAATTGAAGGTCAATTGTGATTCTCAAAGAAGGATTACGGGGGCAGTAAAAAGTGTAATTATTGGAGAAAGAAAATTCCGAAGCGCACGAAGAACTCCTGCGCAGATTCTCCCGGCCCTCGAATCTTATTATATAATCCTCGTTACCGTCAAAGTGAGTGTTACCAATCGTAAGATCTAGGTTAGCCTGAAATCAAAGGTAAATTAAAATCGAAAAAAGTTAATAGAAGTTGTGGTTACATGGTTAGAGATTACATTTTCGGTTGGGGCATGATAAATGTGTACCCGGATACTCGGGTATGGGTACGGGTATAGGTACCAAATAATGCAATACCCTCACTTCGGGTACGGATACGGGCACCGATTTTTCGTACAGCACTGGTCAAGGCCAGCGAAACGCTTGTGGCAACATACGGGTGTCAGCGTTTATGCTGGACCTTTTCGATTACTGTAGCACAAAATGTTTTTGAAGGACATCGTGTCATTCGTTTGACCTCAGAAAATTAAATGAGGTCACGTATAAACTCATACTAATACATATGTGTTTACATTGGGGAGTACAGCTTACGCCATCTATTGTAGGATTTGTTGTTCACCTTGAATTGTGTGTTCTAACCACCGGTAGAGGTCGGGAGTGCTTGTGCATGGTGTTTTAAAATCGAATATGAAACGTGTTGCACAATTTACTATATGCGTACTAGGGTTGGTAATACCGATATAACGATACGATATTATCGCTAATATCGTTCAATTTGGGGGAACGATATGCTACGATAACTTTCGTATATTTCACACGATATATCGTGCAATTTTAATATCGTTCTAAGAAGGTATAATCGTCAAAAATTGCATGTTGGGGCCATCTGATGCATTTCATGCCCTAGAAAGTGTCATCTTAACCGGAAGGAGTGTTCGGAATGGTTCAATTCAGTTCAGTTTTTTCCCAATTCCGTTCAGTAAAAACTAGTTCAATTCATTTTAGTTCAAAATTCTGAACTAAATTGAAAACAACGGTTTCCGCCGATAAACTTAAAGAATACGCGTTCTAAAAACGACAGTAGTATTTTCCAAGCGTACAACAGAAGTAAGTTAAGATAAGGGAACAAATCATTATTTGGAGTATCTGGAGAGTTTGTAAACGGTTAGTTTGTTTCTAAAATATTTGGGGCAGAATGATGCGTTTGAGCTTTAATTCAAGGACAACGTTCAATTCAAAGTTATGAATTGAATAATTCAATTCACTTTCTTGAATCAAATCAAAAAAGTAGTGAATTGAATTGAACAGAATTGAACTGAACCGAAAATTTCCAATTCAGAATTTAATTTGTCCCAGCACTAGAAGGTATGGTTAAACAATCATTTCGAAAGTGAATAAGTGAAACTGAAGCATAATTTCGACTTATTTTTATTGCTTATGTAACTTTTAATCAATTAAATATTTAACCAATACTTTTTACTGCTTAAATTCCTTGTTATTTCAGTTTATTTTTTATATCGTTATCGGGTTTATATTTATGGACGATAACGATATTAACGATATTTCAAAAGTTAACGATATGACCAACCCTAATGCGTGCTGAATATAATACCACATACAAGGAAGCACATGTATTGTTACGTCCCAAAAGGCACACCTGGGATACGTGACAGGAAAGGAAGGCTACGTGACAATAGATCGCGTTTATGTCACGTTAGCATAAATAATTATCTCACATCTGCAGATCTCAAAGGGAAGATTTAACCTTTTGAATAAGATCAGCACTTCTATTCAGCAGAATCCGCGAGAAGAACGGATGTGAGACAGGACGTAAAAGACATTAACGTCAATTCCAACCATTGTTATTACAAACAATGATTATGATGATTATGTTATAATGTAAGTATGTACATACAAGGTAAAATAGGTTAAGATCAAATCAGTAGGTTAAGTACAGCAAGACAACGACACTTCTTGGGAGGCTCTCGGATGGACCGGATCAAAGCTCACGAACCAGATCCTAATCCATTCCGGCCCCTGGCCCAAGAATCGAAGATGGACAGCCCAGCAGTGAGTTACACTAGGAAAAGATCCTTGGATCCTAGTGTAAATCAAATGGACTTCCACCGGAGTAATTAGGAGAAGAAGATTATTTTATAAGATCCTTTTGTCAACTTTATTTACATTTCATCTTTACATTTGATACGAATAAATTAGATCCAGATTATTATCCAGTACAACTCTATTCTTATCTACGATTCTTTTTATTATCACCAAAACACTACACATCTTTGTTTGACTCATCCGAACTTGGGCACGAGATATACCACCACAAACAATCTCGTAACATGCTGTTTGTGCCAGGCCTCCAATTTTCGGGGAAAATTTGGAGGATCCCGAACCCTGGGATGAGTCCGAGTCAACAAAATCACAGAGATTTTCGAGACTAAATCAAGATCAAGGGTACTATACTATAGTACGGGACTACACACAGTATGTACATAAGACCAGCCCATGCTTGAGTTTCAGCAGTTGAGACTTACAAGCCGGAGATTTTCGAAAATATTTCAACACAACCTTGGAAGTAAAGATCTTTTTCACAGGATAACTGGGAATACTCATAGCACTGTAGAGTACCAGTCAACGGAATTTTCGAGACGATCCATGGATATTCTCGCGAGGATAAGTGATGTTACTTACATAGACCCAGTAAGCAGGATTTCGAATTTAGTTTTTGTGGTTCCTGAATAACAACGTAAGGAATTATTCCACCCGGAATGCGATTTCTGATCAAGATTTCATCCCGAGTGCAGCTAAAACGAGGACCATTTCCAACCGGAAATTCTGGAAGGAAGGCGTCAACGAAAGCTAAGTACCAAAATACATTTTTTGGGGATTTTAAAATTTTAAGTGCATATAGATACAGGGTATACGGAAAATTTTACGAGGAATTTTTAGATTTGGAAGTCATGAACCCAGATTTATATTTTTTTCATAGGTTCAAATTTTAACAGTTAGGTATATATATTTTCTTCTTAAACAATGTCGACATCTTTAACTATCTTTTTAGAAATCGGGAGGGCCGAGGCAGTGAGCACCGATATAAATTGTTCTGTGAGTAGTGTCAATTACACTTTTCCTTTTAGGCCGATTTAGGGTTTAAGGAACAGGTTGTGATTTCTTTATGTAAAGGAATAATTTTTGATGGGATATCAAGTAATTTTCCTGTGGCTTAGGAATAAGGTAACTTTTCTGAGTGAATTTTCGTGATGCGTCTAACGCGCGGGAATTTCTGTAAAAACTCTTTTAAAATTTTTCTTCCACACAATGAGCGAAGGATAGCTATTGTTGTATTCGAAAATTTCCCAAATTTTAGGGTTCGGTAGCTGAAAAGCCGAACAGATTAAAAGACTATTATTTTTCCTTTACACTCAGTTCCACCCGTACCGAGGTACTGATGCGGGGTAATTCGGAAATTACTGTCGAGGTACTGACAAATTAGGTCTCAAATTTTACCGAGTGAACCGAGGTACTGAGTTCATAAGGCATTAGATTATTCCTCGATTTTGAAAATTGTAATCCGAAGTACAGGATTTAATAAGGTTTTAGAATTATTTCAAAAGGTTTTCGTAGTTTAGGGTTGGAAAGGCCGAATACGAGCGCCAACATTGTCGTATTAGATTTAACGTCTGGTAAGGTATCTCCAGTAGGAACGATTTTTCCTGAAGTAAGATTAGAGGATATTATGTTATGAGAGATAGGAATTTGTTGTGACATATCTCTTTATAATTTTACGGAATTATCGGATTTTCTGAAAAGCCGACAGCAAGCAACAATACGCCTAGATCCTGTTAGAGGTAATTGTAGAGGCTACAAGTGAGCGCAGAAATTTAGGTTTTTTATTTGTGCCCAGACTTAGGCGAGTTGGTAACATAGTACAATACCCGACAGTTTGGAGGGCCAGGAAACTAGCTAGGATAACAGGGGCAGCGGATCCAAGTCACGGAGATGCCACTTTAAACCCATAAATAGCCGGACTAGCCATGTTAGACATGAAATGGTATTTATGGGACTTTCATCTTTATATATGTTCTTCTAACATAACCGGGAAATGGTTATATAAGTTAGCCACCAGGAAGGAAGTCGCAGTAGTAGAAGTGGGTAGGCATAAGCAACCACGGAGCTGGTTTAGGGAAAAACTTAGGACACCAATAATTAGTGACTTTAAGTTTTGGGAGTAGCGTATGCTTATAGTCTTTGGTAAGAGCAGGCTTATTTCAAGGAATAGCTTAGGGTTTTAGAACACAATTTCGTCTAAGGGACCTGACAAATTGGAGCGGATACAGTCTTGTCTGAAATAGAGAGATTTCATTGTCAAGGAGTATTAGGGACAATTAGACTACGTCGACTCAAGTGACTGGAGAAGGTGTAGATAGTTTTACAAAAATAAAGGGTTAGGTTAAAGAAGATTTTCAGCAACAGTTAGGATTAACAAAGGTTATTTTAAGATTAGGTATAGCCTTCGCTGGGTTACGCGTAGGGATACCACCGAGAGTACAGGAGTTCATAAAGAGAAGAGTAAAATAAATTTTTTTCGGAAAACCCTCTCAATTCTGAGAAATCAAAGTTTACAAAACTCTACGTTTGCGCACCTTTTCTCATCAACATCTAGAAAGGGAACGCATTTATTCCCAAATACCAACATCAGGGAATAAGGGCTTAAATTTCCCATCACAACATCTTAAAAAATTCAAGCTCATACTTTCAGCTTAGACCAACGGAAGCATTGAAAGTTTATTTCAGAGGTCATGCCCAACAAAGGTAAGAATGACCCCCAGGAGCGACATCCCAATACGCTCCAGAATAGGACCAATACAAGATCAGCAGGTCCAGTGGCCGAAAATGAGGAAACATTAGACGAGCTAAACGCAAGACGATTAGATGCAGAGAAACAACCCCCCGTATTACAACCCGCTAGTACAGGAATCTCAACGAGCACGAGCTCTAAATACAGAACTGAGGACAGCATTGGAAAACGCGGAAAGACACCAGGTGAATCTTCAAAGACAACTGCAGGAACTCCGTCAACAGGTCCAAAAGTTACGAGTGGATCTGCAGACGCTGAGAAACAATTATTAGAAAATACCTATGACACCTCCACACGCAACCCCTCCAAAACAAGACAATCAGTCGGAGGCCGAATTGAGAGCACAGATAGCACGAGTCACAACAGAAAACGTGAGACTTTTTGCCCAAGCCGAAACGGTGAGGAGAGCCTTACCAAGAATTCAGACAGAAATAGACAATCTGAGACACGAAATATTAGCACTCCAAGAGGAAATAGCAGAGGAGAACCGAGCTTTTCAACGCCGGAAGGAACAGGGCAAACACTGAATGTCAGACAAGTCAAGTCACACGTCACCCCCAACATCCCCGGAAGTCACAACGCCAGAGCTCAAGCAGGCGGAGGTGACTCAAGCTCAACTCCGGAAACAGTTGGAAGAGACAGCGGAGAAATTACGACAAGCTCAACAAAATCAGAGAGAACTAAAGCTGAGGATTTTGGAACTCCAGAGGGAAGCTCAACAAAGGAAGTAGAAAAATCTACAGAAGAGGAACCCAATGACAGCAAAATCCCAGCAAAGGATCATACGAACAAGACTCATTCAAATCAGAGAAGAAATAGTCACCTTTCAACGGCTGATAGAGACCCAAATTCAGCAGTTGTTATTGACAACGGAAATAGCGCAGGAAAGGATACAGATACTACTCAAGGAGGCACAGCAATACAAGGCAATTCTCAACCCCAAGCAACACTCAAAGATAGTGAGAAAGAGAGTGATTGTGAAAAAAAGAAAGTAGCTTCAAAAAGATACCCCACCCGCCGGAGGAAGGCACCTCAAAGATTTGGTTTTGAAACCGAGGTATGAACTTCTATTACCTTCACAACATTCTAAAGTGTTCAGATCCTTATCAGCAAAAGCAGCGGAAATATTCAGTAGGAGAAATCGTCAGGCTCTCAACCACACGTTATTTTGACGGTTCAAGACGAAAGCACATAAAGCACATAGGATTATTTTACATTGACCAAGAATTTGACAATAAATTGTTCAAAGTCACCCGACTAGATGGATCAAAACGATCAGCAATCATCCACATATCGAACAGCAAGGAATGAGTCATACGATTCCCCAGGAGAGGATGATGACTCAAGACGCCCGTTATATTGGAAGCAGTACGTGAGCACTACGGAAGTTCAGAGACCAACATCAAAGTTACTTCCGAATATGGATACTCATCGCCTAGAAGCTGTAACCAGTCTAGACGGGAGGATTGGAAATAGAATTATCATCCGTATAGAGTTGAAAGACGAAGTCATTTGTCATTCATTTTTCATTGGAGCATTACGAAAGGACCATTCACTTGCAAATTTTGACTATAGGATTCTAAAAAGAGATCCATACTTTTGTAGTTTATTGAATTTCCCAGAGGAGGATCAAGAAATCCGAGAAGGAAAAAGAGTACCAGATGATATGGTCTATCTGTTCAAAGATCAACCTTTTGAGCCAACTGAAATAAATAAAGTAGCCGTAACAGCTGGGAATAGAAACCGCCAGCCAGGAGACCCATGGAAAATTGTACCTTTCAAAGAAGAAAGAGAGGTATCTAAAACCATGGCCCCATGCACCGATTTTCTTAGAGCACCATGGGCATCATCACCTGATCTTAATGAAGAGAGGAGATCCTATACCTTTGACTCATCAAAAAGAATTTTTACAGCTGACCCAGCCTGCAGGCTCACAAAGAAAAGATTGAAAGGAGTGAGCGACTGGGGTCCAGAAGATCCAAAAGCAAAGAAGCCGGCCACGGCTACCAACGAAAAAGATGACACAGAACGAGACAAGAAATTTAAAAGGTCAATAACAAGTGGAAGAGGAGTACGGAAAGATAGACAGTCAAGTGATAGCAGGGAAGATCGTGAACCTGGAAGCTCCAGATATAGTTCCAGAGAAAGACATGGATCAAAAGACGATCGTGCAAGAAAAACGGAAGAAAGCTCAGATCACACACCCAAACGAATGAGATCAAAAGAAAGCACACCGCCTAGATCAGAAACTTCCACAAGTAATAGCAGGTACATGGATGACTACCACTCACGAAGACATAGATCACCTGTAAGAGACCGTGAACGCAGCGGGAACAGGTCAAATGAGGATGACAGGAGACGTGCCCGCCATTCACCCGCCAGAAGTAGGAGTAAGGAAAGAAAGTCCATACTCACCCCATCAATTGAAACAGCAAAGGCCAGCTATAACACTGTAACGTTTAACTCAACACAGAGCACAAATAGACCGAAAACACCTCCACAAGGAGAAAGACCGTGCAGTCCCAAGGATTCCACCCGAAGGGACGAAAAACCTTTACCACAACGAGAGGCCAAAGCTGAAAGACGGACAAGAGGAGAAGCTTATCCTCCCACCCCACTCACACCAGCGAAGCCTAGTACCAGCTTAGGACCTAATACAGCGCGAGTGGAACCCACAATACAACCCACACCTCAAAATATGGAAATTAATGTAATACAGAAGGAAGATGCCAAAGGAAAAATGGCAACTTCTCTGGATATAATAGTAACAAAATCATCAGATATACAGGGAGCCCAAACATCGGAAACAGTACCCAAAACGCCTAGTTTACCAGACATTATGATTATTGAGAAGGAAGTACCTCTACAACCAAGACAAAGCCCAGGGTCGACAACAGATAATTCAGCAGTAAGCTCGGAAGCTGAAATTGAAATTGTAAAACAGATCAGCTATGTCAGGTGCGTACATGCCAAATGCAAAAGAACCAAACACATTCCTATGACGTCAACAGAGCCACAACCACAAAATGGGGAATGCGAACATCATATGAAGAAACGCATAAAGGCCGAGAGATCAGCAAAGAAAAAGGCTGAGGGGCCCAAAACCGAGGCTGAGATGGAAATCATTTTACCAACACTAGACCCATTGCAACGTGCAATCCACATTATAGATTTGGATTCAAAACGACAATCTCATTATGATGAAATTGTTCGCAACTTACAGCGTGACAATCTTTCTATTCTTTTTGCCACCCACAACGGAAAGGATCCAGCTATTTTTGAAGAAATGCGGGACTATGCAAAAGATCAATTGCATAAGATACGCATTGACTGGAGAGCATGGAGAATAAAACAATTTTCCAGCCATATGTACACTCCTAGGAATTAATCCGGATTCAAGAAAATTCCCGGATATGCCCTTAGAAGCACAGCAACCCCCAGAGATGAATATAATGGGAGCAAGTTTTCAGGGACCAGCCACAAGAGCGGAAGTCCAGCCACCCACAGGGGAGAAGGAGTTACCCACCCTGGAGACCAACGTCAGCGGATCTCAACTATTTGAAACCCAGCCGGACTCGGAGACAAACATGATTCCAACTTTGACTGACGAGATAGCAACAGAATTAGAAAGATATTTGGAGCCAATTCAAATACACACCAACAATCAATCATCCTCTTTATCAGATTTTGCTACACCACCACATGACATCTCACTAAGTATGGATACCGAAGAGTTACCTATAACTCCCAGTCCACCACGGGATGGTACCCCTCCACGCAGAGAAGGAGGAGGAGGACGAGGAGGTCCGATCCCAGCCATCCATAACAACCTCTTTACCTTCATGTTACTTATGGGATTAGTAACAATGGGATTAGGTATGGTACCAACTACATCGTCGCCAGGACCCGTCACCTCCACGAATTATTTACACGGACGGGAAGGATTCCAGCACTTAATGAAGTCATTCAATGAGACCGCGAAACATGATGACTTCACATGCAACAATATGGAACGACACCATAGGCTACATACTAGGGACAAAGAACCACCGCCACATAATTTTGGAGAACGTATAAGACCTTTCTTTGCCAATTGGATTCAAAGATTCAAAGAATCTGAAACAGCAAAAGGATGCGTAACCATGGTAATGATTGCAACAACTTGGGCCCTCATGACAATGAGTTATGTTCTACACTTTGGAAAAACATCCTATGGACAACAGCCAGCCATTCCCGATGATTGGATTATGGTAAAATACGAACTTGAGGACGGAAGACCAATGTGGATTACTCTACCTATTGATACAGCAACCATGATGGAGATGGAAAACACCCTAAATATCCAAGTGCCAATCACAACCACCACAACGACTACATCATCACCATATGTACGAAAAACCATTTCTGTCAGAGCCAAAAGACAGGCTGAATGGTAAAAGAACACAACAATTTCGCAGATCTGGAACAAAGCCATTTATGTACAAGGAGAAAATCACAAAGAAAATCAACTCCAAGAAATTGATACACCCAGTGGAATTTTGATGTTTTCAAGAGTCATGCGTGACGGATGGAAACTTTCACCGCATAAAATGTTCCAGCTTTTTGACATCCTACAACAATACACATTACCAGGGATCTATATGAAGACCGATTATATGGATACCCTAGGAAAGGCAGTAGACAAAGGCATCAATGAACATTTGGGTGCCAGCCTAAAAATCGTTTTGGGCTACCAACCACACAATAATAGGACTAAGAGAAGCATTATTCCGAGGGAAGAATTGTCAAAGATACAAAGACAAATCCAGGAAGATCCACACAGTTTAACAAGAGGAGAAGATTTCAAACATCCAGACAGAGAAATCTTAGACGGAGAATTAGTATTCTTTAACACAGCCATTACCATCCATGAGGCCAATATGACCGTTGCCATGTTAATCCCTATGATTTACAAAGGAGTAGATCATATTGAGGAAGACAAATTCAACAAATGGGAGATCGAAGCACAAGCAACGGCTTTCAATAAACGAAGACTTTTTCGTCGAACTACTCTCGTTGAGGGCAACGAGCTTCCAAGAGGGGAGTAGGAGACCCACATACGACGAAAAAGAGAAGCATTCCTAGGACCTGACAACTCATGGACACCTATAGAATACAACCAAAAATTCATACGAAAGCAGCTAGAATTACTAAGGGCCATGGAGAAGGAAAGCGGGAAATCATCAGCAGCACCACGTCACTCAGGAATCATACAAAGTATTGTAAGATTCATTTTCAGAATGTTTATGTACATTGGAGCCGCATTCGCTATGGATGATGACGAAACACCACCATCCATCCTGAAAGAAACGCCACCAAATACTGATGTAGAAGCCGCACAAGAAGAAGAAGAAAAAGAGCTAAACACACCATCACCATCAACCCCTCCAGAAGAGGAAGCGGCACCATCTTCCCCAACCCTGACACAGGTTAATCAACCCAAACCACAGAAAGAGAAAGCAGGGAAAACAAAGTCACGTAAAAAGATAAAACAGAGATCAACTTTTATAAGTTTGGATTGCCCAAGCTTAGATGTCATGAAGAAAGGAGATGAGTTGTTTGGATTCCTTGCCAGAGCTAATAGAGAGGCAGGATGGGATCCACCTTTAACTCCCGAAATGTTATGTGGAAATCCAACAGAATGTACTTCCGTAGCAACTGAAAAGGAATCAACAGAAGAAGAAGCCGATGAAGAAGAAAGACAACTCGAAAGGAAAATAGAAGAAGCTATGAGGGCATCACTAGACGAAACTGAGTTACGAGAACAAGAAAGATTGGTCAAAGAACAAAAAGACACAATCAGAAGGTTCAAAAGAGGGTACGATTTTGATTCCACACCTCAACAAAATCACACTGTACGAGGGGAAAGAGACCTTACTATCACACGGATTGACGTGTCACACCCAAACTACGTTCGGAGTGGGAATGACATAATAGTGAGGAATAGCCCGGAGGCAATAACTCAGGCAACTGTATTTCAGAACGTGGATAGCCCATATGCAGTAGGGAGAGCCGAACGCGAACGAAGAAGAGAAAGGCAACTTTCCCCAGAGATCCCAAGGGAAAGGCATTTCTTAGAGAGAAACCCCACACTTGATGCGCTAAGGAGAATAGGAAGAGATTCATCTCCAGAGGGGAGTGTTAATGATAGTTCCACCTTTTGGTCAGGACGACCACCATGCCGGGTATGCAAAGGACACGGGAGACTACCAATCCTCGATAAATGCATGCACTGTAACCAAGTGCCTAATCGTGACCCGGAAAGATTCCCATGTATCACAAGGCCGGACCATGACGGATCAAGAGCTAATCATCTCTTTAGATGGACTCATCGAATGCATATGGAAACCATAGAAGCCCGAATTGCCAGAAAAAAAGGTGAAAAAGAATAGACATCCAAAAATCAAACTAGAACAACTGCAGAAATTACTGAATCAAGCAAAAAATCAACCGGAACGAGAAACCTTTTCTTATGAGGAACACCTGAATGACATAGATTCAGGGACACGAGCAGAGACAGTCAGGGAGAGACGACAACTTATACAAGAAGCCATGAATCACCCATTAGAATACCAAGCATTAAATCCAGTAGAACGAGACGTGGCCATCCTTCACAGAGAATCACGTACACGGATATCTTTCACTGACTCCAGGATAGAAACATTAGCAACCGACTTGACCATACCCCAGGCGAAATGATCACACAGTTATGGCCCACTCTACAACGCTCGTCACCGGAAGGAGACAATGTGACCCTACCAGATCGACTTAGATGCCGGGAACATCAAGGAACCTTCCAAGGATTGACGGCAGGAGACATAAGAAGACTACTCATAAGAATTTGGAACGACCTAGGAAACGAACCCACTTGGGGAGAGCAAGCTTTTTGGATGGAATCCTTTATCCATCGAGGCGAAGCCATTCCAGTACGACCGGAAGCAGCACTTCAAATGTTATCAGAGTTACCTCCACATTTACTTTCATTTGGAGAATTTCAACCCATGGCTCAACGACTTATTATTCTTTACAAGCAGAGGGAGGCAGTGGACCAATGGAAAAGTTGGACGGGTGAATCCCTGAGATCGGAAGGGGAATCTTCACCAATTGCAGAAATCCTGTATGAAATAGACCAATGGGAGGAATGGATTTTTGACTTATACAGCACTACGATAAAAATTTATCCCCATACATTACATGTAGAAAACTCGGAAGGAGTCGTGTTTTCCATCCGGAAACCACAGCACCAAATATACATCGAACATTTGAACGAGCTTAACATTATCCATTGTTGGAGACAAGAACGCTTTAAACGATTAACTCGGGCAGTAGAAGCCTTACACCAGAGCCTACGGACACCACCTAGATTAACGGAATTACAACCGGATTACGTACCAGGAGTCACGCATTTGTCATTAGTCGCTCAAACTATTAGACTGAATTTAGCGGATACATGGAGTTCAATAGTAGTAGAAGTTCCCGTAAACACCGTAGACATTCTCACCCCTCTATTTGAAAGCAGACAGATACCCGAAGCCGAAATTATAATCAGAGACCCAGCGAACCAATTGCTAGAAGGTCGGAGAGATGTCGACCCGATCACACCGCAGCAATTTTACATCTCACAGCTAAATATCTCCAACGAAGAAGAGTTCCAAAGATTCGTAGAGGAACTAGGGATCAAGGAGAAGCACGGGATAAAATCTGGACTAGGAACAGGAGATCCAAGACTGATCATCATTAGCTTCAAAAGAAAACCAGATGCCCCAGAGGACGATAAGGAAGGAGTCTTGACAAAAGATCCACCTGTCAAGCAAGAATAGATAAAAACACACTAACCAACATTACGGTCAGACTATTTATTTAACATCTAGATAGTCGACGAAAAGGAAAGAGAGAAGTAGTTAAGAGGTAGGATAGAAGGCAGAATAATAACCCTTGTTGCACATTCCGCCGGCGCTTCGCCGCCTAGTGACTTAGCACGTAGTGCTGGTCACAGATGATTTTTAGTAGTTGTTCAAACCGCTCTTTGCAGACATATCAATCCGATGAGCCTACCATGCTTTAAATTTTCCATTATGACTTAATCCATACCTGAATACCCACACAGAAATCGCAATCATAAGAGGATGATCAGGGTTGGCCAATTGAAAATGCCATGGGATTTTGGAAATTTTGGCTGCTGAAAATGCCCGGGCATATTGGGCATTTTCAATTCATGTCATTTTCGGCATCTATGGCATTTTGGGCATTTTTTGCATAATCCGCGTAGGGCAGGCATTTTGGACATATTCGGTCATTTCTTGGGATACTTCTGCCTAGGCTCTTTCTATTATTTCTTCAGCAAGGTAAATTTCTATACATGTTTTGTTTGAACCAATGCAAATATCTTTATAATTACATACCTGAAATTTCATTATTGTAGCTTGCCGCGTGTCTTGATTCACTATACTAGCATTTTTATTATCATTATTTTAAATCTCATTCCATTTTCTTAAGACCATCGTAAATATCCTTCATTATTGACCCCGGCGGATTCTTCGCAAATATAAGTTAAACAAATATAATGTCTTCTTTCAAGATTCAATCAAACCATTGCTTGCTGGCAATTATACCTAACCGAATTTCGCTTTGAGATTTTCCAATAATTTTAATATTTTCCACCTTTTCGAAATGGAAGTTATCGTCTTTTTGAACTGTGCGTGGTGACACAGGAATATACTGAATACTAATGTTCATGTAAGCTGCGCTGCCCTCCGCAGCAACGCCCCTTTGGGGGTGCCCTAAATCGCTGCGAAGCGACGATTTTTATGCATATTACAGCTCCCTAAAGGCACCAAATTTCTTCTCGCCATTACACTTAAAGGGGAATGAAAATTGCTGAAAAGGCCTGTACACTTCAGTGTGTTAACCAGAGTCTCTACCGAGGCCAAGAAGAACCCACAGGACAACAAAATTGACCATACAGGAAATCAGGTCGGGACGGGGGCAACAAAATTGTAATTTAGTTGTAACTCCTGACTTGTCCTAACGCATTCATTGAAAATGTGAAGTTTTAAGGACATTTCGGTAGAGAGCTCTAGTCTTGAAATGACTAAAGAATAGATGGAATATATACATTAATATGCTTACCATTTCATGTTCCAACATTAGATCCACAGGATATTTCTCCATACAATAAAGGCGAAAATCTGTTGGAAATAAATTTTCATTTATTTACACCTTGAAACACTTAAACATGAAGTCTTACGAGCAAGGGATTATCTTACCAACGTCCGAAATAAGCTGGGGATGTATGCTAACAACGGTTCCTTCAGGGCAGTCAATATCAATATACGAAAATAAACTACTTAATGGGTGATAGTTGATGGTGCAAACTGGAATCTCTTTAATGGTTTGATCCAATAACTGAATCGAATGTTTTTCTTCATGTGCATACACGTTATCAAATGATATCCGACAAGAAAATTTACTTTCTGCCCCCGCAATAATGCAGAGCAATAAAAAGATAACCACCTTTCTACGAGTCATTTTGAGACTTGCAAAAATTAAAACATTTACAAACTATTCATTGAATGAATAGAAATGGTATTAATGCTCGCAATTTCTAGTGATATAAATATATTGTATTCGTAGGTAATCTATTACCGTACCAACCGCAAATAATATCCCACCGGAAAATATGCATTATGAAGTATTCCGTTGAAAAACCAATTAACAATTAAACGTAACATAGTATCAACTCCAAATATCAGTACTGGAATTATTTAACCACTGAAATACTTTCCTTCTAACAACCGTTCAAACAACAAGATGTACAGATATCATTGAAAAATATTATGCAAATATCGTATCATCATTTGAATGTGTCGTGCATGTATGTATATGCGCATCCAAACAGAAAAAGCTAATACAACAGTTGTATGTGATAGGGAAAAAATACAGTAATAATACAGTAAAATAAATTACATATGAGTTAATTATAATTTGGGAATTACATAAATTCCTTGAAAATGAGCTCTGAACTAACCATAACCACACGTAGTCTGAGCATGTGGCCAAGTCTCAGATGATTTCTTCTCGACAAAAAGAATGTGAAATTTTGGTAGACAATCGGTACATTTGAATATCCCTCCCAAATTTCCAGTATGATTTCAAAATGTCTGTCGAAATGATTTTGTATTTTAAAATAAATCGACATGGCTTAATGCGACATCCAAGTCAAAATGTATTCCAGTTTTTCAAATTTTGAAATCCAAACCTCTTCCGAAAGTTTGAAGGCTAATGAACATGAATTTGATTTCTTTAAAATTTATTCAAAAATTTCATCGACAGATAATTTGTCCTCAAGATGAATCTAATTCTCAATAATTTGACCGAATTTTTGTTTGTGTCTGCTTATAACAACAGCCCCTGAAATAAGTGTCCACGCTACTCGCTGTGAGTGTGTTACACGTGTCACACACTCACTTCACACTCACTTCTCACTCACACGATTGTTGAGCTGAAGAGAGTCCAGGGTGTGACATCCAGGGAGTGATGACGTCAGGGAGTTGATGCTGGACCTGCGAAATAAAAATTAAAATGTAGGTCATAGGAGAAAAGTGTAAACAAGTAGTTTGCATTTTTCTCCCATGAAATATTATTCCTCCTTTCATATCTGTATCCCCAAATAAATAAAATGTAATAAAACCCTTACCTTATGTACCTTCCTTGAAATCCTTGTAATTGGTATTTTTCTCGCCGTAAATGTTTCAAGATATTTTGTATTTCGTATTTTTTCAGCACCAAAATTTCTACTGTATTTTGTATTTCGTATTTTGAAGATCAACGAAAGTTATTATATTTTGTATTTATTTGTCTTGTAACGTTATCCATCACGTATTCCAAATACAATATACAATTTCAAAATGTGTAGCCCTGGCAACTGCCAAAGTTGTCTGTATCACATTTTCAAAAAAGTCTTTTAAAGATAAAAGCACTAATTTGAAACATTTTGAAACCAATACTTCAACGGGTTTGGTTTGTTGCAATACTTACTTATTGGATAAATACATTATATTAATTGTAGATATGTATGTATGTGGGACCAAAAAAAATTAGTGACGTCAACATAAAAGCACTGATGTTACCCAGGAGTTATAAGTTTATTCTGTTCGTTTTTATTTCTGTTCGTATTATATTTGTATTTTATTTTGTATCTTAACTAAGTTGTTCCTAGTATCTATATTTTATGTTCGTATTTTAATGTTTCTGGAAATATATTTGTATTTTGCATTTTAATAATTAATTTAATGTATTTTCCACACCTGTTTATTTCTTATTGTGTACAATTGAAACAATTAGCCGTGATGGCACTTTGCGTAACCCAGATACCTCCCCCTAGTTATTGTGAATTGAGAACAGATTTTAAAATTGATAATGTTGTACATACTAGAAGAATAAATTTAACACTTACACAGCAAATGCGTCAGATTTCTACACCACATCTCCAAACGTCTTCAACAATCTTCTGGAATTAAATGTTCCCATCAGAAAGGCTTCCCCGACAAAGCTCAGTGTGCAGGCGGACATATCAAAAATAAAAACGTAGAAAATCAAATGGACATCCGAGTCCATAAAGGATAAAGGTTTTTCAAGAGCATGGTCCTGGAAATAATATCCCTCATTTGCTGAAGCGCCACTTGCTCTTTGCTGCCTATCCCACAACCATAAGATGCAATTTTCGAGTAATGTTTGCATCCGCTGTCGCCCCCCATTAAGGTGATCCAGACCAGTGGTGATATACACCCCAGCAATGGAGGTCAGCCCATGTCTTAACCCTACCATTATGAGCAAATTTAAGATTAGATGTTTGCATATACTTCCGGAACTCCCACCAGTAATAACTCAATGTTATGGAGGATGTGAAAAATGCTGTCAGGGACTCGTTCAAATATGTCCGAATAACGAAGTTCGTGTCATTCATACAATAGAAAAAAGTTTTCGAGATCCGGGTCCGAAGTTCTTCCGTTTTTTCCTGATATTTCCACCCTGTCAATTCTTTGTAAATACTATGAGATGCGGTCCAATCATCGTACAGTTGTAAATTTACGTCGATTTTTTTCATGCTCTTTCTGTACATGTTAGCATCTTGCATATAAATTCCTTTCTCGTAGCTGTACCACTCCATGAATCACCGGGACACGGGGCAAGATACCAGTGGAAGATACACCATACATTTTTGCAACTGTCGTGGCTCCGTGTAATTAGTCTCGAATGGGAATGACAGAGCAACGTTGGATTTCAAAATCCCTTTATATCCGTTTGTTAGAATGGTTCCAGCGAGTAGCCAAACAACTAGCAGGATTTTAAAAAACCTCCGGACGGAAATCCTCAGTCCCTCCTTCACCTTGAAAGGAGTAGTAATCATCTCCTTTTCCAAGAGACCCGCGTACATCCAAAATAAAATCTCGAAACTTGTTTTCATACATGACTCTACTCCGAAACAAATATTTATAACAATGCAGACGATTGACGTGAAACAAACAGACATCAACACCCCGACCCAAACTGTCCATTCAAATGGATTGAGGAAAATTTCGAAGGTGGTTTTTATCTGTCGAACGCCCTCTGCGGTCACGAAGTTAAATAAGTTTTTAGTTCCAAGGGGATGGAATTCATTGGATTTCAATCCTTCTAAACCAAAATCCTGAACATCTGTACTTGGACGAAGATTAAAAATGGATGTGATAGAAATTTCGGGATATTTCCGACGCAAATGCTGAATTGTGGTGACGATCTCGTCGGAAAAGTGTCATTGTTGATACCCTCTTGAAAGACAAAAATCTTTATTTTGTCTGCAATATGAAACGCATCCTGTGCATCAAAGTACCATTTCACGTTTTGACGATTCGAAGCAGTCCTATCGTAAGTTGTCAGAAGTTTGGCGATGCAATTCGAAGAGAACTCACAGTTAACTTGAGTAATGGTTCCGATGTGTCCGGTCACTGTAAATCCCACCCCGTCAAAGGGTTGGTTGCAAAAGGGACAGAAGAGCCAACCCGCTGGGATATAATACGTCGTCTGTGTCCCTAAATTATTTTCAAGGTACCGGATCAAAAAAATAGGGGAAATTAACCTCACGGCTTGGTACATTGTTTCAAGGTTGCTGCCATAGTATCGTGTTTTAAAGTCCCTCAGAAACTTTGGGTCATCGAAGTACAGGAAGTAAAGTTGGGGTTTGATAACCGAAGACAATTGAACAAGAAATTGTAAATTCTGCCAGCCATAGCCACTATTGTTGATGATAGGGTTTAGGAGGTCGTAGTCTTTGTCAAATCCTTGCCAAGCTGAGAGTAGGACGAAAACGAAGCATCTAATGGATACTGAAGAGTTGCTGAGGTTCCGATGCGAGAGTATGTTCAAAGTTTTGGTATTGAGCCTTTGCTTTAATGGATAATTGAGGGTTTGCATTGGCCGGGCAAGCCCCGAGTAATCAAACAATGGCGCAGGGGTGAAGGATACCAGGCGAATTAAGCAACATTTATAAGTTCCAAGTACGCTTTTTACGAGCAAGGGATCTTCACTGCCACTCTTTGCCCCTCCGGCGCCCAGAATAAACAAAATTATGAAATAACTTTCCAACTTCATTTTACGAAATACTTTTGGAATACAATATAGATTTTGCTCTAACAGTGGGAAGCAGTTAGCTGTGAGCTGTAGTTGTGTCTTGGAACAATATGCAAGGAAACGATAGGTCATGTTATTTTAAATTTATTGTTCTAACGAAGATTTAAGTATAATTTTGCGGAAACGATGAATGATGAACGGCGGTTACAATAATTGTTTCTGAATTCAGTTTACGGAACTGAGTCTTTTTTCCTGTGTTTGCAAGGCTTTTCTGATTTTGATTCCTTCTATTATACGTTAAGTTGTATCTATGCATATTATGCACTTATCGCTACTTGAAAGTTCGACGCCTGTATAATGAAATAAATAATTGAGCATCCAAGCCCTCGTTGACAGTTTTTAATAAACAAAATTGTTCATACCTTCCTGTTGCCGTTGACTTGAAAGTGCCACTTCTTAGTTTCAGGAAATCGAATTTTGTAGTAGGAAGGTTTGGTAATCGAGGGATAGTAGATATATCATCTTGATTTTAAGGTCATAATATGCTCTCAACAAATTGTCTACCTACTTGTAAAATTTTACAAAATTTTGCCTATGGCACCGTTATACATACATACATTATTTTAGCAGGGAAGTGTGTCCTGATTTACTTGTAAATATACATACATATAGGAATTGTTGACAGTGTTATTGTACGAAATATTGATTATGCTCTAATAATCTCTATATTTCTCTTGAATAATACAATAGATCTCTAACTTTATTCTCTGATTGATTATTATCGATTATTGTCCAAAGTCACAGGTTCATCAGCTTAAATAACATTAAGTAGTCCAAAGTTACATCAAAATGAATTTAGCATCTAAATAATGTATAAATAGTAGAGGAAGTTTCATCATAGGAATTTGTGTCACAAATTCTTATAGACCTTAAAACTATAGACTTTGAGCTGGTCTTGAGTCTTGAGTCAGTCCCGAGTTTTATTGCTGTCATAAAACTAGCAATGTGTTGAGTCAGCATAGTCCAATGGGTTGCATCCTCGGTCAAGTTACTTCTCTCTTGAAACTCTTGCTTGAGATGTGTTAGCCCTTAGTCATCACTTTCAGTTCCTCTTTTCATACTTCATGATAAATACTTTATACATGACAAAATCATTCATGATACAAATCATACTTACAATTAGTCAATTTCCTTAATTCCTAAATGATTTACCAATAATTTCAACATCCTCCTTAATCAATTTTCTAATATTACTATTCATGTATGTACATATACAGAAAATTATTATATATCTATCAGTTGTAAAAGTTGTTTTCAACTATGTCTTGAAGTGGAATGGATTCCTCCTTCTTTTCTCCAACTTCTTCTGCTGCATTTCGTCCTTGTCTCTGCGACTTGAACTTTTTGATGCATTTTCTGGCTGCAATCAAAAATGCAATGCTTCCACATATGCATGCACTAATAATTAGCCAAACTTCTGTTGTTGTCCATGAACTTTTGGAGTATTGAAAAACAGACAAGTTATGCACTTCTCTTTCAATCTCAAGTTCGCTGTTCTTCCAATCCTCATCAATCTCGGCTGTGAGATTCTTCCAGTTGATGTTGGGATTCAAATGGTAATTGATTTGCTTAATTAGCAGCGGATCTTCTTTTTCTCGGTAAATGACCTTTAGAAGCGATCCTTTATATTCTACGCCATTCAGAGTGAACGTAGCCGATAGGGGTAATGTGAACACATGGAGTGGACACAAAATCTTCCGTTTTCCAATTACATAACTGCTTCCAGGACAGTATATATAATATAGGTTGTTGAAGAGTTTAACCTGTATAAATTCTATCACATCTTCTTCTTTTGAGATTTTGCATCTCTCAGTTTTGTAATACGTTCCATCTTCAAATATGGAACTATTGGTACAGTTCAATGACACATCCAGTGCCAATTGTCTTGTTTCCTCCTGGAATTGTGTATTATAGACACAATCTTCCTCTGCTGATATGGTCGCTAAAATAGGACCGTTATACTTCAGTCTGCATGTAACATTATTCCTTTTCGTCATAATGTCAAATGGATCAGCTTTCACACGAACAAGGCTCCTATTAACTATTGGAATGGTGAAGTCCAATGTTATAGCCTTTTTATTCTCGTCCATTACACAACTTTGAAAAGTCCCATATTCTGCAGGGCAGTCTTCTCCACATGGTAATGTTATGTTAAGGTAATTGAACAACTCAGTGGACAATTCCTTTTTTCTCCAGGTTTTCGCCGTAAGTTGTAAAATCCTTTTGCCCTCTAACAGTCGTCCTGTGAGGTAAGAGATTACATACTGTAACTCGATCACCTTTTGCTTGAATGACATCAGATCAGCCTCCAATGTATCCAGTCTGGAGGTTACTTTCCGTATCTCCATTTGGAATGTCTTCATCCTTTTGTTAGCTGCAAAGACATCTCGTTCTAATTCATCTAGAGCTGCCAGTAGCTCTGATTGACGGGTCTCCAATTGGTAAGTTTTGGTCAGAGCAAAGGTTCCTATGCCAAGGCCTGCGCTGGCCAGTACCGCCACAATTATGAAACCTGCAATAAATATGAGGCGTTTCTCTCTTTTGAGGAGAATTTTCTCATGTGGACAAATTCGTTCCAAGTTTCTTAGGAATAATTCGTCATAGGTTTCTTCACACTGTTTCCTCAGTGCTTCCGCCATGTTTGCGTCCGTACCTTCAATAGGTAGGAATGTGCAAGGCGAAATAAGATTTATCTTCATAGTAAAAGCTTTGAAGCCAATTACTGCTGGATCATACGTCTTCCTCCAAAGTAGTGGGCTTCCAGTACTTGCTCCTCCGAGTGTCAGCAATGACAAAAAGAGTGATAAGGTCCAAAGCAAGTTTGGCTTTTTAGGATCCACTATTACACTGCATAGAGCTCTGTGCTTTACAGGTTCTTCTTTCACTTCGGGTGGAAGTTGCATTCCCATTAACGATCTTTTCTTCAAGAAGTTGACTCTTCCTACAGCTTTAGTCAGAATGTCCGCGGGTTGGACAACATCCGGCAAATGCTTTAGAGCAACTTGCTTTGTCTCTACCAAGTCCCTAATGTAATGGTGCCGTATATCTATATGCTTGGATTTTTCATGGAACTCCGGGTTGTTTGCCAACTTCATAGCACTTTGGCTATCCGTGAGTATAGAAATAGGAGTGTTTGCTACTCCGAAGTCTTCGTAAATTTTCCGTATCCATACAGCATCCTTTCCTCCTTGAGCTAACGACACATATTCACTTTCCGTTGAGGACAGTGATATACATGTCTGTCGTTTGCTCAGCCACGAAACGGGACTACCATTAAAGGTAAATAAATTTCCTGATGTGGATTTTCTTGAATTCTTGTCAGAACCATAATCCGCATCTACATAAGCTTGAATGACATCATCTTCTGATTGCCAATAAAATATACCGAGACTTTGCGTCCCTTTAAGGTATCTCAGAATTTTCTTGCCAGCTTCATAGTGTTGCCTCCCATATCCAGCAAAAAATCTCGCGAGGTAGTGAACAGCATATGTGATGTCCGGCCTCGTGCATCTTGCTAGGTATAGCAGAGCACCAATGAGTTCTTGAAAATTGTAGGCAGTGTCTGATGGACTTACTGCGACCAACTGTAGACCTTGGTCCATCGGAATGTCAACAGTTTTGCACTGTTCCATGCCAAATCTTCTTAACAGCTCTGCAACATATGATTCCTGGCGAATAAAAATTCCGTCCTCATTCTTGATAATTTCTATACCAAGAAATTTTTCAGGGGTTGAATGGTGAGCTTAAAGCTGTCCTCCAGGTCAGCAATTATAGCCTCCAATTCCTCTTTGGACTGTCCTATGACGAGTCCGTCATCTACATATATATTCATATATGTAGGATGTCCGTCATGATCCTTCTTAAATAAGCAAGGATCGCTGTCCATGGGGTAGAATCCCATGCTGGATAACTTTTCCTGTAAAGTTTTATTCCAGTTCCTAGGAGCTTGCTTCAATCCATATAGTCCTTTGAGTAGTTTACAGACCATTCCAGGTTCTGCAATGTACCCTTCGGGCTGCTCCATATATATATCTTCTTCTAATGGACTGTTTAGGAATGCGGTTGCTACATCAAATTGCATGATGTGCATATTCCGAGCTGCTGCGATGGATAGTAGAATCCTGACTGTCTCATATCTGCTGACTGGAGCAAAAGTTTCTTGAAAGTCAATCCATTCTTTTTGACTATATCCTTTCGCAACGAGTCTTGCTTTAAACCGTGGTCCATCAGGACCGTTCTTCAGTTTAAATATCCACCTGTTCTTGATTAGCCTTTGTTGTGGAGTTCTCTTTACGAGAGCCCACGTTTCTTGCTCTGCAAGACTACAGACTTCGTCGTCCATTGCGTCCTTCCATTCGTTCTTGAATTTGGAATTAATTGCTTCTTTGTAGCTCCGAGGTTCACTGATTTGCTCAGCGAGAAAACCTGCTTGATAATTTTCCGTCTGGGTAGTCACTCTCCCTGAACGTCGTACCGTTGGTTCTGGAACTGGATCCTGTTCCATTTCTTCATCAGATTTCTCAAACATCTCTGGTTCTGTGTCGGGCCATGACACAAACCGTTGTCTGGGAGTAGAACCTTCGTCATCAGAATTCGTTGGTGTGAATAAATCCCTTTCGGGGGAATTATCACGACTTGAGGTAGGACTTAAAAATACCTCTAGTGGGGTATCTGCCTTACTTTTGCTCGTACTAGGTAAGTTTGCCTTACTTTGTACAGCAGGGGTTTGATTTCTTCAATATACTCCTGGGCAATATGTCAATTTGTCTGGCGGGACAAATGACTTGCTGATGTATGGTGATGTCATCCTCAGGTATAATACTCATAGAGATATTATTTGGATCAGCCATGATTCCCATGGTATCTTCATCAAAAGTTACATGTTTCGTCTGCTCTATGTAACAGGAGAGCGCTGGAATCCAAAGTGTGTAATTTTTATTAAGGGAATTATACCCTACTAAAATTGCCACTGGAGCTGCGTCTTTCCACTTCTGATGCCCATGCATGATTTTGGCGTATGCAGTACAACCAAACGTCCTTACGTGTCTAAGAGATGGCTTCTTCTTGAACACCTTTTCCCAAGGTGTGATCTCCGTGTTGGTAGATTTCAAAGTCCGATTGAGCATATAGCATGCTACTCCAACTGCACCTTCCCAAACTTTGACACCTAACTTACTTTGCGTAAGCATAGTGCGTGCTGCGTCTTGAATTGTGCGTACATCGCGCTCAATAAATCCATTCGCTTGTGGGGTGTGTGGGGCGTTGAGCCCATGTAGAATTCCTTTCTCTGAAAAGAATTGCTTCAGAGTTTGATTCACAAACTCGGTTCCGTTATCACAACGGAAAATCTTGACAGTATTTCCAGTCTGGTTACTCATAAAGTTAACAATGTCGATGACATTTCTTGCCGTTTCATCTTTGGTCCTCTGAAAATATGTTTTTCTGAAAGATGACTCCTAATCTTTAACTAATAGGAAGTATTTGCTACCCCTATTGGATTCTTCAATTCCATAAACTAAATCTGCATGAAGAGCTTCACCAGTTTTGTATACCCCAGTCTTTGCGACTTCTGGGTAAGACTGTTTGACTGCTTTTCCAACTCATGCAGACAGTCGAGAGACTAGAGCTGAGAGGCTGGAGTTAGAGTCTGGCCCCTGTCACACACATAGTAACTATACTGTTACTATGCCGGACTCCACATCACTCCTCTCTCTCTCTATCTCCCTCTCCAGCTCACACATTCACTATCCCATACTCGAGTACTTTGAATAAACTATTAATTGGCAGAACTTTATATTATATTCCCCATTCACTATTACATCTTAACAAAGCCCAAATGATGTTCATAAACTATATAACTCGTCTCCTTGGTATATTTTACTGTGCAAATTGAATGTACAGTGGGTTCCTAACTAATTGTAAGTATTCTGACCACCCCTCGAAATCCTCAGTCATTCTGGCAGTTAGTACCCGTGCCATCTTCATACTCTTATTTCAACAAAATCAATAATTTTGCAAGACACGAGATGCGCAAACTGTAGGAGCAACGTTTCCCATAAACGGGTTCATTACCGACAAGTGTGTTAACTCGCCAGGATAAATGGCGGCAACCCTCCCAAACTACTAATTTCCACGCAAAACATTTATTCAGCGGTTATGTATATAATTACCAGTTCAGCATCTCCTGGGATCATACATTCCACCCCATTCCCATATCCCGTCACTGTAACCCGCAATTTTGGAGTCCATATCCCGATATTATGCATGTAGTGACCGAATCTTTGATCGCGACTCGTCACGATCAGAGCTGCTTTCAGGTAGCAAAAAATCAAGATTCATCATCTTAATTTTTTTTGCAACCCGAACTTAGCCCTCAGGATCCGAGTTAATATCCACACCTGTCAGGTATTTTTGGGTCAGGTATTGCTTGGCTTGGTACCCGTACCTGAAAAAATACCTGAGGTGCGGATCTCAAAACCAACCCTACCCGAACTTGAACCCGAACCTGAACCCGAACCCGACTTGCACGTATTTTGGCAGAACAAAATTATAATCATAAATTATATTCTAATACTTTATTAAAGTCAATATCGCTTATTCACAAATGGTGTTAAGTTACAAATGTGTAAATTTGTATTAATTTCAAATAACAATCAGCACAAGAAGAATGAAAACAGCCAATATACTTTACCCAAGCGTTCTCTGATCGATAACATCAGTACGAGACCGAAGAAAATCATCACGCTTTTCAAATTGTGACCAAGCCTTATGGCAAAAACCCGAAATATATTCAAATTTGATGATGTCTGCTACAACGGTAAGACTATATCATGGAATTAATTAGCAAATTTGGTTGTTTGTTAATTTAATTGATATGACAGCTCTCGCTAACTCCATGTCCTTCAGCCATGTGAGCCTACATTAACCTTCAGTTCAGCTTGATAGTTTCATTCACGTGAACTTAAAGTTAAATTATTACTAGAAAAACTAATTGCAAAATACCTGAAATTGCAAGTTCGGGTTCAGGTATTTTGAATTCGTCGTACCGAACTTGTACTTGACATTGAGCTCAGTAGTGCATCGCATGGGTTCAGGTCGCACCCAGGTATTTGGGTTCAGGTTGAGGTTCAGTATGGGTATTAAAAATAATCTTCAAGGAATTTCTCGGCAATACTAATACATATACATCTCTAAGTACTGCCACCTTGAAAACTTGATACAATGATGTACCATTATTAGATCTTCCCTAAACGTTGAATATGTAGCAAACCGTGACTCGTGTCAGCTTTTCTTGAAATGATGACTGGTGCCAATTTTTTGCAACAATCAAAAATCATGCTGTAAAGGATTCTTTCGAAATGTTTTGTTGGTTAACAAACTTGCACGAGCCTATTTATTTAATAATTGTGGTCGAACTGTAAAATTATCTCCCCAGAAGGGATTTCGTTAATGAAATGTCCGGGAAATTAAAAGCCACGAAACCGCTATTTCATGCTTTAATTATGCTTCTGATGATAAAATTCCTACGAAATTAAGAATTATTTTTGACTCTATATTAATATGGTACTACATGCTTCTAAATAGTTTGGGTTTGGGGTTGAGGCCATGTAATATCTACCATGAATAAACTTATCTTTACCTACTAACACATGTACATGTGTAAAGAATCTAAAGACAGTCCGTGGTTACGGGTTTTTACGGCCTTATTTATACGATGGACAAATAAACCCTGCGGTTAACAATTAAGCACTACATTGAACGATACAAAATAATTTCCTTCAGTCCTGTGGGTGGACAGTGGAAATGCCAATAAGATAAGGACAACGTTGTGGTAAGATTTGCACACGCTGGCTAATCTTGTGGCATTTATTTTTGAAATATTAGATGTCCATTGAAATGCCAATTTTGTGTTTGCAGTAGTTTCAAGATGGCTTTACTGATTGAATTGTCCTTAATAATCCTCTTGAGTTATTTGAACCTATCTTATGTATTTTCTGAAATCAATCCTAAAAATGATTTTATCTGCCGTGTTATCTTTGAACCATTTACAGAGCTGACTGCCCCAAGGAAGCCAATTGATATTAATTACTTGAATGTTGGAGCTACCAATCAATCCTGTGTTTCAGAATGGAAAAATGACGGCAGTGAAAAAGTCTCGGTTAGTCTATCCTGCAATGGCTCGAATGTGGTTCCAATGCATCTCAGCTTAAATACAACATTTGAAGCTGTTGGTGAGTACTTAATTAGCTGAAATTAAATTTTTTTACAGATTTACCAATAATTTATTTTAATGGCAATGTATAAAGCAAAATTTATTTTGACGCAATATCTGTATGTGTAATCGTGCACATTTGTTGTTTACTGAGGCAATAATGTATAATTTGACGTACTAACAAAATGTGATGAAACTGTTTAGATATGAAGGTTACATGCACTTCTTTTGGATTTCCGCTGGACCTGAACGCTGAGAAATTGGTAATCATTTTAGAGATGAATTGAAACGCTCTGTATAGCAGTATATTTGAAACCTGCAAATTTCCCATCTAAGGTTCTAAGTTTAAGTAGACCAATCATGTTTAATCCCAGTAGGGAAAAATATTGGGGATAATCGGGAGGGAATGTCCATTTTTTTAATATACAGATGCCAAATGCCTTATAGTATAAATCATTACGTGAAAGATGGAACAAACTGAATACCACAATTAAGGGAGATTACAAAAATGATGGCAATATTTAATAATTATTTATTTAATACATTATTACTATTATTATAACACTTATAATTAACACTTATTATTACACTTATTTCTTATTGTAGTTCCCAGGAAAGTGGATCCGATATCAGAATCAAATACCGAAAGGGGAAACCCATTCTTTCATCGTGGAATTTGGAGGAAGGGAGTCGTTTTACTCAAAGTCACTTGAAGGAAAGTCCTTCTCAAATAATTACACGTTTTATTCAGTGGGGAAACCCGAACTAAATTTAACGATCGACTTGCGGATAATTTTTGCCCCGCTTCATCCTGATGCAGTTAAACCAGGCTAGGCTCAAATGATTAAAGAGCTACAGTATTTATTGGAATTACATAGACACATGCATATAGTAGCTTCATTGACGTTCATCATTCATGTTTTATTAATTTCCAGAATTAACCCTGGAACTAACAAGCTTCAAAGTGACCTGTAATAGCCACAATAACGCCCACAATGTTTATATGATCAACTCAGCAGGAAATAATCCGACAATGACAAACTTTCTAAGGCCCTGTCTACAGTCTAAAGTTAATATTCTGTCCTTGCTTACTAAGAACCAAAATAGCATTAGAAATTGTATTTTTTGTACTCTTTTTTCCAACTTAAATTAACATATTTCCTGGAATTTTCTAGAGATTTGGCTGCTCTGACAATCTGCGTCATGGATATGAGAACAGATGGCAATATGCCAAATCGGAACTAGTGGATTTTTTACCTCAAGGATTGATTTATTGCTATTCTGGTGACCAGGAAGTATTTTTGGAGTATTTCACTTCAGTCCAAGGATACACAGGTTATTTTGACTGTCTAATTGTCACCACAAGTTTGACGTATTAAAGGATTACAGCGGATTATGGATAGTCAAATGATTTAAATGATTTTCTAATTCTATAGTTTTCAGTAATATGTCTCGGATGTGGGAGGATAAAAATGTCATATTTATTCAAAAGTACGACGAACTCAGCACCTACTTAGTCAATGAGACTTCGGCTAGCAATAATCCAACGGAAAATAATATGACAATTTACGAATCTGAACCCGTAACTTTCGAATGTCACTTTCTTCGTTACTTCCTCAAGCCCTTGATTACTTGGTCAATTGAATTTGAAGATGGAAGGAGGGCTGTTGTCTACCATGACGGTAATTATATACGATACACTATCTTAAATAATATTTATTTAAATTTTCATTTATATCTCAAAATATTTAACAAATATTCGAACGTATAATAATAAACGTCGGATAATTTTGAAATACCTATAATTAGTTAATATAAAATCTGAGGAGAAGTATTGGACCAAGGAAGAATTCTCATGGAATGCTAAACCTCCGATAAGAAAATCCATAACTGTGGCCTCTTCCTATTGCCAAGGTAAAGGAACAAAAAAAATGGTGGCCGTGCATTGCTCAGCGGAATATTGGAACTATAAAAAAACTGCGACTGCTTCTTTGTCCATTATTACTAAACGTAAGAGAAAATAAACTATTGAAAAGAATATATATGCATAATGTCCATTATAAAATCATGTCCTAATCATTTTTGAACAAAAAAAGCCTTCTCAGAAAGTGAGGTGCCGGGATTTAATGTGAATGAGTCAATTCAATTGACATCAGTAGGTTCCTTTCTCCAGCTGAATTGCTCAGCAGATTATGGAACTCCAGAACCAGTGTACACTTGGTCATTTGTGAAGGTAAAAATAAAATGGTCTCTTTCAGTAATAGCTTCCTTGAAATTAGCTTTGAATCTGATAATGACATGTTCTTGCAAACACAAAAAGAACATTAGGACTTTAGTTGTTCCATAATTGATACAGTTACGATATTGTTTAGTACCTAAAATTTGTGAAATAATATTATTATTTATTACAATCAGCCATTTTTTTCACATTCAGAATTCCACCGTGTACAACCAAACGAATTACACTGTAATAGAAGAGCGATATAACCACAAATTGACATCCGTTCTGATCATTGACGCAGTAACAGTAGACATGGAGGGTGAGTATATCTGCTCAGCGAAAAATTTCCGTGGGATTGGAGAGCTTCGATTTGAAGTTGAAGTGCTACATAATGGTAAGTTGACTATATGTATATTGGTTTCAATGTATGTTAAAATCATATTAAAAGCAATAAATACGAATGTCAATTATTCTGGAGCTTCCATCATTCCTTTAGACATTGGAGGACAATCTAACAATAGGCACTTTTGGTTGTACTTGGGAGCTTCATGGGGAATAATTGCCGTATTTGGAGTAATTTCCGGAAAACTGCTCAGAATATGCTGCAAGAAATCGTGTGGTCCAAGTATCGGGTTAGCTCGTAAAGACTGAAGGATTATCAGCATTTTTAACCAAATAATTTGCTTGTGTTGGTTTCATTCAAATTTTGTGCTTTCTGAATTAGATAGTTTATTAGTGTATTCAAATTCACAATAAATTGAAGAGAATAATAATAATTATTGGGCTATTCAAAGTACCATTTCAATAAGCAATTTGTTTCGTTTTTTAAATATTTTGGGCGAGACATTTCCCGGATTGCATTGCGAATCACTATAATGCATAAAATGCTATGTTACTGTCGATTTTGCTCTAGACCTTTCTTGACCTGTATTCAAGTGTTATACGAGATATATATGAATACAATAGATATTCAGGGATGTCAATGATTAATACTCACGATTAATGATTAACGATTACGAATTGTTAACCATTAATCGTTAGTTTAGTTAGATTAGATTTTTGGAAATAATCATTAATTTATTATAATCATCAATTAAGAGTTTTCAAAAATAAATTATCAATTGCAATCGTAAATTATTGAATTATAAACTATTTTTTTTAATTTCTAATTGAAATTGAAAATCTAACAAAACCAATATGTAATTGTAATCCTAAATGAAAATTTTGCAAAAAATAATTTGTAATTTGATCATAACTGAAAATTTAGCAAAAAGCAATTTGTAATTGTAATCGTAACCGAAAATTTAGCAAAAAGTTCTGTATTTACTATAATAATCTCTGGGTGACGTTTTTGAGTTTCAGACCTTATTTGAGCAATTTTATTTAACACCACATGAATTCTTACAAGTGGTTGTATACATCCGTATGTCCGGTTTTGAAGTGCTTATTCGGCTAATGATACAGTTCTAGGGAATATTCGTAGGTTAAGGAACCTTACGGGTCACGGATTATTTTTAGGGAGGCGTCAACCCTCTTATAAGATAGTGCTGTCCGTGTCAGTGTCTGTTTGTCCTGCATTTTTCCGCCAAAATTACTCAACCGATTTTGTTCAAAATTTTTTGAACATTTTTTAGGCCACTTCCTCGAATGATTTCGTTATTTGTTGAAATCGGTCGGCGTTTTCGTACGTAAAAAAATAAAACAGAATAAAAGCATTATGTTCTCCCAAACTGTGCCACCGACTTCAAGGTTTTTTTTACATATACCAGTCAGTACTACTAATCTTATTTTTCCTAAAATTTGTCATTTTTATTTTTGAAATGAGCTTACCATAATATAATAAAGGGGGCTAGGAGAGATGGCCGTAGCTGTCACCGCCATACGCCGCAGCCCTAAATAATCGTGCGCGGAGCGATGGTTTATTTTTATTTAAGCCGATATTAGATTCGGATTGCCCTGACACTTTTCGAGTTTTGTTGTAGCATGTACATACATATATGCAGCTTTTGAAAGTCTGGGCGTCTTTTTGTACAACATTGCGAATTCATAAACAAGAAATAATTCATAAATTTAAATTAACATTTCGTAACTTTTAAATAATTAATTCTAATCGTTCGTTACATATTCTTTAAAAATGAATTATTAATCGTAATCGTCAATTAATAATTTTTGGAAGAATCGTTAATCGTATCTAATTATGAATGAAGATTATTTTCCAAATAATCGTTAATTAGATTCGCCAGGTGAGAAAACTTCAAAAGCAATTATTTAAAATGGTCGATTGAAAAACATTTCATAAATAATCTTTAATCGAAATCATCGGCGTTTAAAAGGAATTGTTAATCGTAATTATTAATAACACTTACAAGCCAATTAATCGTTAATTGTAATAATTATAAATTCATTTTGTTTTTAAAGTAATTATTAATTTTAATCTGTAATCACAAAAATGGAAATTGACATCCCTGACAATATTAAGCTCATCTACTACTGGTTACCGGAAAAATGACGTTATTATCATTATGTACACATCTCTTTAAATTCCGGCTATTAAATAATTGCAGTAATAATTGTCCCTTAATTTACTACTCTTTCATTTATTTACGCTTGGTACATAATATTTGGGTTAGTCCCGTACGACGTAACAATATTTACAAATGTTTATTAACGTCCTGAATGTCTAGGATTATTATAAAGATAAACCTTTAGATAAACGAAAAAAACATTTTGTCAAGAGACTGTTTTGCTCAATATAGGAAATGTAATATGATCAATGCGTGAAAATATTTTTTCTTGTTCCTCCCTAACGCTCAATATTTCCACAATTTATTATTCTAATTTTTGAATAATTTTTATTGTTTGAGGCTGAAAAATTGTACTTGTACTTATAACCGACTTGAATGCTCGTTCGGAATTCCTTCAGAGCAGATTACACATATACCGTGGATGTGGAATATTCACATCCAACAGCTGAACGACGTTTACTACATGTTGATTTCTCCTCGGAAAGTAATTCCGGTCTTTGCACCAGTAATAATTGTTCCAATTCTTTGAACCCGGGACGATTGTTAGGCTCAACATCCCAACAGCGCATCAATAGTTTGTACCTAGATATAACGGATCGGTTAATAACTCAAAAATATTTCTCAGTCAACCCAATACACATTTAATCCTTTGAATCAAATGTACTCTTGTTAATAATACATTTCGTCCGAGGCATATAAGGGCTTCGACAAGCGAAGATTCTGCTCCAGAAAACTCATGAAGTCCGTTGTCCATCTCATTCCTGGATAAGGGATCAGACCCAGAGTGAATATTTCCCAAAGAGTGACTCCATAAGACCATACATCGGATTTGTGGGTGAAAACATTAGATTTCAAACTTTCCAGGGCTAGCCATCTCCAGGGAAGTTTGTTCTATACATGAAGGCAAAAATAGGAAAGGCTAGGTGTTAGTTTGACACAAAATTCATTACATGAGCTTAAATAATTATTGCTTAGTTTTAATAGTAACTTGAAACCACTGCAGTTCAAAGTGCATTTTCAGCAACATTTCGGATTTTCAGTTGTAGAGCATTTCCAATATTTTACCTCTGATTTTTTAACATAATTGTCACAATCCAAAAGTTGGCGGGAGAGTCCAAAGTCCGTAATCTTTACATGTGACTTGTTATACAGCAGGATGTTTCGGGTGGCCAAGTCCCCATGAATTACCTGGAAATATTCAATCAGAAGCATCATCTCATGTATCATTTTTTTAAAACAATGTCAACCAATACATAACAGCAGAATTCCCAACCCTGACACCTGTTTAGGATTTATAGGAATCATTAAGATTTAAACTGACTTTCTTGCTTTCAAGATGTTGCATCCCTCGAGCAATCTGAATGGACCATTTGACTAAGAGCTTGTAATTGAGTATATCAGTGTCGCCGTAAAAATTTTCGTCTTCTAGCGATACTGGAGATAGGGCTGGAGATTTGAAATCTGTGATGTCCATGTACATTGCATTTTTATCCTGTTTTCGAAGATGGTCTTGCAGGTTCCCCATTGGGCAGTACTCCACCAGAATGTAAACTCGGCCTTGACGTCAAAAACAAGTTATACAAAAGAAGAAAAACTCCATAATTTTTGCTGCTTACACAAGGTATGAAAAATTTACCATCTCTGAGAAATTCTGTGCAAGCTCCAATCAGCGCAACTATATGCTCATGGATATCTAGGTGAATCATAACTTTTAGCTCAGACAACAGGGCCAGTAAAATGGACTTTTCCACTCCAGGCTTAACGGTCTTAATTGCAACCATTTTGGTGCTATTATTGACCAATGCCCCTTGAAAAACAATGCCGTAAGCTCCTTCGCCAAGTTTCTTATCCTCTGCATCAAATTCAAAACCACATTGGTAAAATTGTTTTTCATGACTTATTTCAAATGAAATGTTTGACATTAAAATGCATGTAAAAAATGTGATCTTCTTCAAAACAAAAATATAGCGGGGGATTACCATATATTTGAAATTCGTCCCACTTGATCTCGAAGGCTTTGTTATAAGGCATGAATTGGGCATTCTCATGAGCAAATGTATTGGTCAGCCCCAATTCGTCCCCTTTTTCGAATAGTTTGATTTCCATGGAGGATAAACGACCCTGAGTAGTAGTAGATTTATATAAAATGCTGAGATTGACATATTCCGACTTACATTAGAAATATCTGGAATTCATTTTACAACTTATGCCTTACCCTTTGCAAGTAAAATTTTCTGGACAGCACTGCAAGGGTAATACCTAATAGCATGATTACTCCGACCGGGGTCCCCACAGTTATCCAAAGGCTTATTCCTATGTTTAAGGTAATAAGGATGACAGTAATTAATAAAATCGAATTTCAGCGGCTGAATCCAAAAATGCTTTCAGGCATAAATTTATAGTTACCTTCACGAACAGCTATTTGGAAACGACGCTGCGCTTGGGCACGGACATTTTGAGCAATACAAATATAAACGCCATTCATATCGACGTTAATACTATCGATTGTGAGGATAGATACCGTGCGGTTGTTTTCAACGCTTTCATGGATTTCATAGTACTTGAAGAAAGATCAAAAGAGTTCATTTGTTCGATAGGATTTCCCATTTTAAATGCCAAGTGAAATTAATTGTACGACTTAGTAATAATAATGATAATTGAGCAGGATTTCTGTAGCTAATTTTAGACAAAATTGTACATACTACATACAAGACAAACGTGCATATTATTTTACTTTGGTAGCCGAAACATTCCATGAGTAGGTTGGTTCAGGATATCCACTATCAGCGGAGCAAGTAAGGCTTAAAGTAGCTCCCAGGTCAACAACATGGGTGGAATCCGGTGTGTTAAAGCTTGGGAGTGTGCTCTCGGACAAACCTAATTATATCAAATTTATTTATAAATAGAAGGCATAATATATAGTTTGTCTGAGAAATACTTTTTAGGGGGTTCAACTGAAAAATGCATATTTTAATCTACCCCAAAAGTAAACCTTACAGCTCCCCCTATCCATTTCATAAAAAACTCGTGACCTAAAATGGATTCTCGGATTGAAATGGGGAAAAATGAGACGAACACATGCACGTCCAACCATTTTTTAGTAGTAAAGAAATATATGAAAATTATTATTATCGTACTTCGGACTTTCACAGGATATTGTGCAACAGCCATTCTCCTAAAATTCCAATAGTTGGCAGCACACTTCACGGACTTCACACCCATTACCCCTTCAAATTTGAAATGCAAAGAGCTTACATTAACTTCTTTGAATAAGGACGGGACACCATACACAGATGACCTCTTCGTTTCTACGGTAATCTTTTCTCGTGATTGTTCTAAAAATTCGTAGAATATTTCTTAAATGTAATTCATCATGATTTGACAAGTGACTGGTGTTTTTTGTATTTAAAATAATAATAAAATTATTATATACCATTCGGAATAGTTATATTTGTTCCATTAATTAATTCAACTGCTAGAAATATTGGAGGGATCAGTAAATAGTTCAGAAACTGACACTCGAAAGGAAAAATCTCGGTTTCAAAAATTACAGCTTCAGTAATTTTTGCTGTCACTACGTCCGCATTCACCGTGATATTAGCTTTATGGTCATCCTCACGAAGTTGAATGACATTAGTGTCATTCCAGATTGCATCCATGTTATCCAACACTGGAAATATCAGAAGAAAAATTGGTTATTAGAAAAAGAGTTATTATACAATTTATTCTCGTAGAAGATAATACAATGAGTTTAGTATGAGAACATATTTCCTATAATTACCTGTATAACCATTTATAGACGTAAAGAATTCCCTGGATATCGATCGGCTAGCCGCGGAACAGTAAACTAATCCATGGCTGAGATCTAGCTCGTGCGTGCAATTCTCTTCTGCCGGGATGTCCAAACAGTTTTTTCCTCGGTATATTTTAAACCAATTCGTGTTTGCACATGGTTTGTCCTTTATATTAAAACATATTTCTACTTCCTCTGAATTAACCATACATATTTGAAGGATATCTAATAACAGTAATAGACTTAGTTTCCAAAAATTTTGTAATCGCTACCTTAGTGGTGAGGCAATGTTTTAATAATCGAGTTTCTGTAGGATTCCGACCAGTTCCAATGATCATTTCACCGTCAAAATATCCCAGCTTACATACCACCAAGTTACCAGACACGAAAAAATTTAAATCTGCAAAACATGGTTCTTTGGAGTAATATTTTAAATTTATGCTAATGACCTGTTTAATCATTACATTATCCCAGGTGTAGATTAACAAATAATTTTTACTCTGGATTTAAGGCAGACTCCTCAAGATAGATTTGTGGGTCTCACATGCAATACTATTAGGGCCTTCTTTAATTTTCTTTAACCTGGCCCTAAATTTTTTACCTGCCCGTAATTTTTGACTTTGACCCTAAATTTGTTACCCGGGCTGAGCCAGGATGGGCCACCCCTGCTTTATCCTGTTTAAATATAATTTTTACACTACTTATTTATGCACATATTACAGTACACAGCAATCAGGATGCAAAATCAATGGTTGCGTAAATGCTTGATGTTGTTGCATCGATAGGACAAGTTATAATTATACACTATACCTGTAGATACATACATGTGCATACATACCCACTCTGTCAACACAAGCTTTGATACTACTGATATCCGATCTTATATATAAATATGCTGCCAAAATAAGTTTACGTGAATCCTCATGATCCGAAATGTTCATCTTTTCCTTATTTTCACGACGGGATAAAAACCGTAGATCGAATGTGATGTTCCAGTTGGGGTCAAGATAAGAAAAAAACGTATAATTTCCCGAAAAAGAACGGTAATTGCAGCTCTTTTCTATCTTTTCCGAACCCGTAGCGCTTAGAGAAATTGTTTCTCCAAACTTGGAGATCTCTGTTTCAAATCTTTCGATGGGCTGAAAAGCAGCAGAAATCCCATATGAGAACATTAAAAATATATGACTAATAATTATACTTAAATAAATAATACGGATGTGTAGCACGCATTTGAAAAAAATAGATTTAAAAACTAAAGTGTAAGAGATTATAACTATATCTTGTTCCACTGTGAGACCCCATGAGAATTTAGACCCGCATTTGATTGAGAAATCTGTAAAAATTATTAGAAAATTTAAAGTTTCAGTTCAGCAAAGTGTAAAATAACAAATATTCAAGACTAAAAATTTCGTATAGATATGTGAATGTTGGCTTGTCCTACCAACATCAAAGGTGACCTCGTACTGTAACTGAATTGTGCTCGTTCCATGGCAAACAAATGTGGACCAAATCAACGTTTGACCCATTCCATTCAATCGCTCGTTAGTGCAAACATTTCCAGGGAATAGGGTCTCCGTCAAGTCGATTCTATCCATATTATTCCCTGGTATATTCACTGTTACTGAGCAAGAAAAATTACGGTTCTTTGCTAGAACAGGAAAATCTGTTGAAATCGCAGAATAAATGAAGAAAATTACAATTGCTTTCATCGCGATTGGAATTATTTTGATCAATTAAACCTTATGAGAGTTTTTGAGCACTTGAATTGATGGTTTGACCTCAATACATTGAATAACAGTCGGAGGAGCATCAAGATTGCTTTAACTGACTTAAATTATCCACACACTGAATTTACGAGTATAATGATTCGGAAGCTTACAGGACATGAGCGATTTTGCGGTTACAATAAGCAATTATTTATAGGATTATTTCTACCCCACAAATTATCATGGGATTTCCTGAGGAACGGAAAACAATCAATTTGAAAAAATCAGCTCTATATTAGTGTTGGAAACTCCGGTTCATAAATGTGGTATTTTTTATTTGGCAGGGGATATAAATACTTACCTATAAAGAATGTCGTTGGGCTATAGTTGCATATAAGTTCAATTGTGCCTAATATTTCCGTTGAATTACTTGCAATCAACGCATTAACAAATATATAATATTGTATATCAACCTTGTAGTGGTTTCTTTTGTCACGTTATAATTACTTTAAACCCTTTAGAGAGTTAGAGTACGTAAAATCGTTTGTCAGATTCTTGAGTTATTCTAGCTTTGTTCTAGAACTCCAGGAGTAACTCCGAAACAGTTTGACCCAGTGAGCTCATCTATAAACTCACCTATGTATAATCTACATCTGGAAATAATGTGTACTAAATTTAAACAAAATCTAGTAAAGGATTCATGAGTTATCATAACACTGCTCGTAAACGCTGGATTAACTCCGAAACGGTTTGACCGATTAAGCTCATCAACAAACTCAGCCAAGCTTTATGACTAGAGATTATGAAGTTTCAACAAAACATAAAAACGAGCTTTTGAGTCATCGTGCCCACAGACATTCAATGGACGTACATGCAGGACAAACCCATAAGGGACGCTAACACTGTCCCTAAAAACACAATTGAAATTATAACTATCTTTGTCTGATGATATTTATAGGAATATATTTTCCCCGGTTCTTCAATGAAAACAGTTTTCGAGTTCAAGTGCAATTAATTTTATTTAGGTTTACAATTACCACAGTATCATTCATTTAGCTAATTCACACCCGAATAGAATGTTATATACATTTAAAGATTACAGATATCCCAGCTCTTCGATTCTCAATGACATTGTAAAAACACTTATTACAAATACTTGAGTGATTTCAAAAACAATGTTCTTAAAATCCTGAGGCCAGCTCATATCCCATCTGCATGCGTCTGCGCTCTTGGAATACTTCCATTTAATTAATGATCACAAATACATAGACCTACTAAACAATTCAATTTAAGGAGGTTCTACAAAAACGAAGGCTGTTGTGGTACACAAAGAATCGGATAAAACAGGACTAAAATAATTATAATGACATCACATATTTTTACCTGGGATTCTATTTTTTAATTGCGACTCAAAAATCATAAAATCGACAGCGATTTAAATGAGCAACTAATGCAACTACGAAATTGAATACAGAATTCGAATAATAATTACGGGGAGTTTATACACACTAAACGCACAGCCCTTCATTTACTACAACGATACATTTCTATCCAATTTAAAATACTTATCACTGCCTTATAAGATACAAAATGATTGTTTTTCCCGTTAAACTCACATTATGCTTGCAAAAATGTACAATATATATTGTAAAGAGTATTATTAGGGAAATTAATTGGTAGAGCCCAGATCAGAAAGCTTGATGTATGTACATACATCAGACTATGAAACGCACAGCGCTTCGACGAAAACAGTACAATCTGATCAAACAATGAGTATCCGACTTGTGTCAGAAACATCCAGATTTTCTTCATCGAGAGTGATTAACTGATGGGCCGGGATTGAGAAAGGGACTCTCCGAGTTTGGCTTGGGGGTTGCGGAATATTTTGTAAAACAGGGGCGTTGACGGATCCCGGTGGACTGGGTAAGCGACGTCCTCGAGATTCCCGACAATGAGGCTGGTGAACCTCCGTTAATCGGATCTGTTGATTTGTTCTTTGCCAACTTTTCCAAACGCTGATATGAAACCTGGGTGAGACAATGAGAAGGATGCGTCAGTTAATTCCCTCCAGAACCTTTATAGCGATAGTGTTTAAATTCAAGACATCCCTGACCCACATGATTAAGGATAAAGTTGGTTTACCTAGTAGTGACATGACACCAAGTAATATAAACGGCTAGGAGGAATATTGACAAAATCAGCAATCCAACAGCCTCCCATCGTTCCCTCAAAAAGTACTGCTTCGCCCCCAAAAAACACAAGTACGTTGACACTACCAACAAAGGCGTGAGGAGGAAGAAGCAAATAATATCCGCTATCAAGTTCCGAACGTTGAACTGGTTTGCAGTATCGTTCAGGTACTGGAATATAATTAATTACAGCAAGACAGCATTTTACATTTTATTTGTAACATTTTATTTTATTATCCTCCCCATCTCCCCAGTCTTTAATACATAACATGTAATTATATTGAAAAATCTTGGCAAAATATTACAAAGGAAAACATAACAAATTTTTTAATATTTACCTCCGAGCAAGGCCGGGGTTCCTTGCTGATTTTGTAGGAAAAGTTACAAATCTCACATTTATCGGAATTGGAAGTGGTGAGCCAGTGCTCTAGACAGGATGTGTGGATTAGGGCCACTGTCCCAGTACATCTGCAAGGTGCCACTAATGCTTCCGAAGTATCACCTGAAAATTAAGTTTAATTTAAAAAATTAAACATAATAATTACTTTGGTGCAAATATAAAAAACTGTTATTTTTCTAGCATCAAAAAGTTTGGAGTAAACATCTGTGCATTCCCAGCTTACATTAAGATAGCATAATTAATGACGAAACATTTGACGATTACAGCTACCTCTCCCTTACTCAGGAGAAAAAATATCTCTTGTAAATTGGAATATATTCTAAAAATTTTGTCACTGACAAGAGAATAATCACAATTAGATATATCCGGGGGTATTTTCTAACATTAGCTTACTTCATTCGTGCATGGTCTCTAATACGTATAACATTATCCTCGGGTCATGTACATTGTAGTTAGTATAACGGGAATGTGACAAAATATTTATCTCTCCATAGAAAAACCCCTCTCGAAAAGGAAGCCGTCATTTGTAGAATTTGAGAATCAAGAGTAAAATAATCAAGCAATTTACAAGGGACTTGGAGATTTTTCTTCCCCTTAAAAATGACATTTCTTATTTAAGCAGCACTAGTCAGCTTAAATATAATTATGTGTAAACGGATGGCGGGCTAAAGTAACTGCTTAGGTGAGTTTTTAGTGGCATGATGTAAATTCACATTTTAGAAAATTAGAAGAAAAAAATACCATCATGACAAATCCGACAGAAGCAACTTGTGGAGGAGCCATTCGGGGAAGGCTTCGTAAAACTTCCATTAAAATCGATGGAATCCGAGCTCTGATTGGAAAGTATGGACTGGTTCACAGGCGGTGTTTGGCGACCTTGGGCTTGAGTCTGATTGTGTGTTTGATGGATTTGACAAACTAAATGCTGATTGTGAATTGAACCAGGATTTAAAAGATAATTATTATTATTGTTGCTAAGAATCACTGCGGGATCCTCCGCTCGGACCATGTTTTTTTTTTCAAGGACTTTGATTTAAAAATAATTTTGTAATAATAATTATTTGATTCCACCTTTACAATAATACAAGAAATGCAAAAGCTTATGAAAATCCAGCTCGCCTTCTCTCCGCTGTGTGGAAGGAAAAGTGAAATAGGCTAAATTTCCATAAGGATAATTATCTGAAAGAAATTCTGAGTAAAAGAGGCTATGGAATTCCAGTGTATAATATTTATGAAATTATCTTTATCAACAAATCACGTACATACAGATATTTTAAGGTATTTGAACGAGGGGATTCCCTTTGAACTTAAACGCAAATTCCCGATATGTAAATAAGGTTTCGGCCTTAAATGGAGACAATAATAATTAGGTATATCGTCGGTGAAGAGGCAAAATGATCTAGGTGCATGATCGATTAGAATCAAAATGATCTACTTGCAGTTTCACTAAAGGCAAAATGATCTACTTGCATTGAATTTTAAAAGCAAAATGATCTAGATGCAGCTTTTCCTAAAAGCAAAATGATCTAGATACAAATTATAATAAAAACAATATAAGTAAACACATTCTAATGCCGGTGTACAAAAATGCGAGGTATTCAAAATCTTTTATATATGCATTTAATTTCCCAATGCCTCCATTTCTTTCTTTCAGTAACGTTGAAAAAAAAATGTCAATTATGATTTAGCATTTGAAAATGATTCCGAATGTTATGATAATGGTGATGATCGTAAAATACTATTTGAAAAAACTCCAGGTTGAGAATTATTAAAGAGAAAACCAATTCAATGTGCACACTAACACATGGGCTTACTGTGATTTTGATTCGTCTTTTAATTCGTCGATTTTAAAATAAATGAATGTTGCAGTTTTAGTAACTAAAAATGTATTAGATGCAATAAGTGAAATTAACTTTAGTTGCCGGAATGATCCTTAGTAATAGCAAACCCTTCAAACAATATTAACCCACAACCCTAGGTCAATTACAGTCATGGTTAGCCCTTATAAGCCACGTGTCCTCCTTACAGATGCTAGTTTTCTCACAAAAAAAATTAGACCAGCACTTAGATCATTTTGCTTTTAAGGAAAATTGTATGTAGATCAGTTTGCTTTTAAAGAGGCTTGCACCCAGTTCATTTTGCCTTTAGGGAAAAAGTTATGTAGATCATTTTGATTCTAATCGATTATGCACCTAGATCATTTTGCCTCTTCACCGACGATATGATATTAAAGCTTCCTTGTAATGAATGAGGATAGTACATGAGAATTGTCAATGCCAAGTGTGGGGCCTTGCGGTGATAACTGTGGCTAGGTATACTGTATGGGATCAGACATGTGTCATATCATCAAACCAAAGTCAGTATTATTCAGTTGGATTTTCAAACAACATACTATTTTTGATAGTCCGAAGTGTGTATGTCAGTGATGCTCCCATATTAAATGAATGCTTGTTTGCAGTATTAGTAACGTTGGAAAAAGTCATTTACTATTGATTTTATTGTCTCACTCGCTTGTTCATTCCGTTGACAATGAAATGAATCATACCGTCAGTGTTGTGAAGGCCAAATAGACTAGTTATATTTTATATTGGAAGCAAAATTATTGAAATGCCATTTTGCTGAGATAACAATGAATCAGTTTGAGGCATCCTTATTGCAAAATGGCCCAATAAGTGCAGTTTTGAATAAACAAACTAATTCCATAGTCCATATGTATATGTATATATAGGGCATTATACTAAAAGATAAAATGTAATTTGACCTAGATTGTCTAGTTTGATTTGACGACAACCCGCACGTTACATTTTACTTTTCATGTTTTTTGTTTCCTGTTTACAGACACGCATATGTATAATCTTCCCTTTAAGGAACCTGATCTTAATGTAAACACACGGTAGTCTGTTTTTTATTGTTTTGGTTACATCAATTTTTATTGTGCTGAAATCAACTTACATTTGCATTTTCACTTACGCTCCTGCATTCGCACCAGACGTATTAATCTTCTTGAATCAACATCTTAATGAATCAAGCTGAAAATACAAGACATACTATGCATAATTGCCCTATTTTAAAAACAAAGATTACTAGTTTGTAGAATGGACTCAAGTACTTGGTTTTTGAGACAGTGGAGCGTGATCACATACAGTAGTTGCACATGATGTACATACAAAAATAACAGGAAAACGACTTGTTCATCAAAAATAATTGTAAATGAAGACCTGTATGACGTCATGCTCCTACAAATTATGAGACAGCTGTACAGGCAACGTATAACCCCCAGGGTTGCAAAAATGAAAATGCCCTGGGTTTTATGCCTGCCCACCTGAAAATGCCAAAAACGCCCAAAACGCCCTGAAAATACCTTACTTTGAAAATGCCCGGCATTTTGGGCGTTTTGGGCAGGCATATTCGGCATTTTTACAAAAACATGAAATAGAACATAAATTGAAAAAAACATGTATGCACTATGACCATTATTGATCCTCTAGCGTAAACATGGAAGTTTTAATATTGATTTTCTACAAATATCCAGTTGTCCTAATTCATAATTTATGAACAGTGGTTTACAAAATGGATTAGGAAAAGATTTCAAAAATCATTAATCGTTAGTGGTTAGGGAGCTGCCACAAATGTCAACATCACAAAATGGTGATTTAACAGACTCATAGACCCGATTGACATACGTACGACGCATTCATAAGATATGACTGACCCACTCCAAATGATTGCAACATCCTGATACACCGAAACCGAGGCTGTCCTCAGGGGGGTCTCAATGTAACAAAAAGAGTCGTCGTGTGAGGGGTGTCAAAATATAGTACTGTTAGGCCCGGGTCTGGAAAAAGTTCCCTAACCTGCCAACCCTGTTAGTCGGGGAGTGACCCGTCACAGTCGGGGATTTTAGATACCGGGGAAGTCGGAAATATTTTGGAATTTTCCCTGGCATGGTTGTCGGGATAACTCGACGAAGTCGGATTTTTTTTGGAATTTTCCCTGGCATGGTCGTCGGGATAACTCGACGAAGTCGGATTTTTTTTTGGAATTTTCCCTGGCGGCGTCGTCGGGAAAACTCGACGAAGTCGGAATTTTTTGGATTTTTCCCTGGCAGGGTCGTCGGGATACTCGACGAAGTCGGAATTTTCTCTGGCAGGGTCGTCGGTCAAACTCGACGAAGTCGGAATTTTTTGGATTTTTAAGATTAAATAGGTATCGTAAAACCGCGGTCAATTTTGTTGACACAAAAATGAATATATAACAATATTTTTATTTGGTAAACCTGAAAAATTAGACTAAAATCATTTTCATTAAAATAGACAGTAAACCCTGATTTTTTTTTACTGTAGACTGCCTTGCCAAATAGTAAATAGATAGTAATAGTAGCTACTTGGCATCTTTAACCGTATAGTAGCAGCAGCAGAGGGCCCACAAGGGCGCATTTTATTCTTGCACTTGACCTAGTCATCATGCTATACACATTTTTTCTAACTTGTGAGGTTACAATTGAGAATCTTATACCGGCTCTCTCTTTAACCGTATAGTATGGCATTGTGCAAAGAAATCGTAAATTTCTCTGGAACAGCTGGGGTGTGTTCGGATGCTTGTGTCAGGTCTTTTCAGACTCCTAGAGAAGTTGTAACAGTTCCACCCCGGGAAACTGGGGTCTGTCCGGAGACCCTGTGAGAACTGTGACCATATTCAGACACTCTGGGTCTGCTCGGACACCCTGGGTCAGCTGGGGTCTGTCAGGAGACCCTGGGAGAGCTGGGGTCATGTCCAGACACTGTAAGTTAGCTGGGGTCTGTCCGGAGACCCTATGAGAGCTGTGATCATATTCAGACACTCTGGGTCAGCTGGCGTCTCTTTCGGGACACCCTAGGTTCTTTGCCGGACATTCTGGGAAAGCTGTGGTCGTTCGAGACACCCTAGGACTGAAATAAGACCCTTGTCCGGACACCCGGGGAAAGCTGGGGTCTGTCGGAAAACCCAAGGTTCCCAGGGGGGTCTCGATTTGTTCTGGCAATACATGGTTTCGGTCTATGAACATCCTACCATATAGTTACTTACAGGACACTAAATTCTGCCATTCGCGGAGCTTGTTTTAAATTACAACACACCAAAGGCCTAGATCTATAGGACGATAGAATTTTATTAAATCAGAAACAAAAAATCCTTCTTAAATGATTAAAATTACAATTCCTTCTTTAAACACATCCTCTCTTCTAATTTGAAGGAGTGGATAGTGATAGTGAAAGTGAAGGTGATAGTAAGAATCAAATATTCGCGCGCTCTAGACGCATCGACGACCATAGCGCTGCGCAGCTAGCTATTGCATGTAGCTATTTACTGCCATTCAAAATTACTTTGGCCTTGCTGAGCCAGCAATTGCTGGCTGTGCAGTGCTAGTCACTCTCTACTAAGTTGAAAGAGTGGGCCGTCTTCGTCTTCGTCTTGGTGTAATACGGATTTGAGATTCAAATTTACGCGCGCTTTAGATTCATCCACGACCATAGCACGGCGCAGCTAGCTATTTTGCATGCAACTATTTACTGCCTTGCCTATTTACATTTGCCATTCTGAGCCAGCAATAGCTGGCTGTGCAGTGCTAGTTATCTATATAGCTACCCGTCGGAACTCTGAGAGGTCGAAACATGCAATGCTTTTTGATATTCGCGGCTCAAGAGGATCCTTGGTTGCACTCTGAAATGATTGCGACATCAAATAGGATTAAGACACATAGACTAGGACACTCAACGCAATCAAATATTACAGGGACCCACTGACTATTTTGATGTTGACATTTGTGGCAGCTCCCTTACGGAATTTGCTAAAAACGTTTTAAAAATTCTGTTAAAAATCAGTTCACAGGTAAGTACCGCAACTGAGCTCTTTCCAATCACGTGGTTTTCCAGCGGTTGATTTTTATCAGTCCTTTGACATAATTCAACACAGCACCATCGAAATCCCACCATCATACTTGTACATATAATGATTTTGTAACAATAACCTGTTTCCTCAAAGGTACTCTGTATTTTTATAGTTAATACACGAGCTAATTTTAACTTAAAACACTCAAGTGCTTTCAACTCCGTGTTAATTTTACGAATAAAAAATGCGAAACATAAGTTAACACACCGAAATTGATCTTAGACTGTCATTTTCAAATGAATGGGCACAAAAGAAACGAGCTTCGGCCATGCAATAACTCATGTAGGGGGCAATAAAGTATTTTTTTAGTTAGCTCTTTGTAAATATTGTCAAAGCCAGCCTACAGAGTCTGTATGGGTAATGTGGGTAGTCACGTGGAAGGTCAGGTGGAATGATCAAGGGAGACGGAAAGTCTGGTGGAAGGTCAAGTGGAAGTTTGGTGGGAGGTGGAAGTCTGGTGGAAGTTACTTATGTATTAAAGTGTTAATATATGAGTGAGTGGAGGTGGAAGGTAATTTTGTGGCCGGGAAAGTAGAACTCAGCCGTCTGATCCAGTAGTTTGGACCAAACCCGACCAAAGACCATGCTCCGGACATGGTCCAGAAAACCATTGAGAGCAATTAAGTCATCACATTTTATCCAGTCAAAATTTTCTTTTATCCCCAGAAATGTCAGTTTTAATTTGTTCTATGGGATTTCATTAACTCATGAATTTTTATTTTGGGCACGTTTGAGACCATTGTCCTGTGGTCAGGTCTGGTCTGGTCCGAAGCTGAACCAATTGTATCTGTTCTGGTCCAAGTGTTGAATCAGACCGGACCAGACCAATAACGGACCATTATAAATGGTCCGGACCAGACCATTGGCATCCCTACTAGAAACCATGCCTGGAGAGATATGCACAGAAGCTGGAGTTCACTTTCATTTGGAGTGACTGTTGTGTATTCTGTAAATCGTCGTGCTTAAAACTATTCTTCTAATTTTTCATCTTTTTTGAAAAACTGTTGAAGTAAATTGTCCGGTGAGACTGTAACACAAGGAAAAAACCATGAGTGAACCCGAATCTTAATTTAATAAGACGACGGAAATTGAAAATCTTAGCTTCACCCGTTTGAATATTTTTGCGACTTCATAATACAAAGTTGCAAGGTTCAAGTATTTACTTGAAATCCAAGTTCGGGTTCAAGTCAATTCCAAGTTTGGTTCTCAAGATTTATGGACCCGACATTCAAGTAACAGATCAAGTTCGGGTTTAGGAAAGATTACTTGCAAGATATGACTTGGTATGACAAGTAATTCCTGGGACCCGAAACGCCAAGTTCGGGTACTGACAAATATCTACTTGAAAGTTCAAGTGCAGGTCAAGTTCAAGTTCGGATCCTCAAAATACTTGACCCGAACGCAGGTCTGATTTTTAAAAAATTTACAATATTATTTCTGGGATTGGTATGGTCCGGACCAAACATTTGGTCTTGTCCAAAGTAAAGGCGTGGCCCGCGGGTAAAAATTCGGGTCGGGCCTCGGCCCGACCCGCCCGTGCGGGTTATGGGCGGGTTCGAGTTTAATGCTTTGTCGTGTTGCAAGTTGCGGATCGGGTTGGGTTTTTATTATATTTCAACGGGGCAGGTCGGGTTGAAATTTATGCACATAGTGCGGGCACTATTTAAATATACCTTGGGCCCGCAAGCAGCCCGCAAAACTTTTAAATTTCAATCACCGACGTTTAGGATTTTTCCAGAATTATATGGTTTGCGTCCGTTTGTGATTGCTCACGTTTCTGCCTTTGTAAGTGTTGGTTGTTACTATTCATCGTGTTCTTCGCTTATCATTGTGTGACTGTGACTTGTAACGTTTTGAAGTTGCTGCTCTGAAATCAAAAGCATGTAAAATTTGTTAGAGCAGTATTCTTACCATTAGTTATCGTTTCCTGCGAAGGGATTTTCAAACACAAATTAAAAATCGAACCAGCTACAGATATTAAAATTTTTTTAAAACTTAAATAATATTTATTCTTCGGTTTCTACGGTTTATACTTTTGATTTAGACATTGTGATGGGAAGCGAATCTGACAGCGTTTTACTAAGTTCTTAAACAATTGCGGGCCCCGCGGGGGCCCGCAAGCTGGGTCGGGCTGTGTCACCTGAAACTCAGCGGGCTGCGGTCTGGCGCGGGCCTAAAAAAAATACTGTCGGGTCGGGGCGGGTCGACGTTTCAGAGGTTGACTTTCGGGTCGGGCGGGTTCGGGTTACGTATTTGTGGGTAAGACTCGGGTTGGGTTGGGAAATCTCCTCCGGGCCACGCCTTTAGTCCAAAGTTTTGGACCAGTTGAAATGATCTATTCCAAATTTATGGCCGAGCAGTAATTACAGATAAATTTGTAAAAGATTTTTAGAGCAGATCATTAGGATCATTCCTATATGTATGTAACGGAACTGCCCAGATCATTTGGTCGGACCTGCAATTACGAACTCGATGGATTTTGGAACAATGAAAGTGAAACTTGCGTATAATTACTTATTGCGTGCAGTTTTATGAATTCATAGTTACTAGGGGTGAGCATAACGAGACAACGAGACGAGAATCTCGTTTATCTCGTTCTTTATGCATCAACGAGACAGTACGAGACATCTCGCTTTATTTAACGAGAATATCGTTTGGAATTAAATCTTGTTTAAGCCCATATCAAACTGAAAAATGGGGTGTTTTCCTTTACCATTTTGCCAATTAAGACGTTTTGCAGTTCTTGGTGCTAGCGTTTATTGCTTTAGGTCTTTATTAATTTTTTTCAAGGCTTTCATATGTTTTCAAATTGTATGGTCCAAACCCAAAAATAAATATTTTGCGCCTTGAGACTGTTCCGATTAGTGAAATTAAATAAATGTGTATGTTCTCTCACCAGAATTTGTGCAGGCTACAAGTAAATTGCTTGTATTTCAATACAAAAATCATGTTTTTGCCCCGTCTCCTTTGTCTTGTGCGTTGCTTACTCTCGCTACTCTCGTTCTCAAAATATGTCGTTCTCGTAATTTTTTCAGAAACGAGAACGAGACAAACGAGAATTTTAAAACCAACGAGATACTCACCCCTAATAGTTACCATGGGGCAAATTAATTTGAAAGGTTTTTATGGTAAGCGATTAAAGAAAGGTGTTTCGTGGAAAAGTAAGAATGCGTTGTAAAATTTTAATATTAATTTTTTTTTTGTATTCAAATAGCAAATTAAAAAATTGTAGCTAGATGTAGCTAAAGATCATCAGTTTACTGGAACACAGGGATATTGAATATTTTTTATTGAGATTTTTCATGTCAGTTAATAGAATATAATGGTTTTTAGGCACAAATGGTACATGCTGCATAGAACGGGCTAAACGCCCTTATCTGGGAATTCGCTTATATCCACTCATATTATAGTGAGGAAACCTTCAAACTACACCCTGAAGTCTTCTAATAGACACACAATTAAAATGATTTCTTTTTGCCGAAATCCGAAATTTTTAGTTCCTTATGAGAATTAACATGCAAAATATCAGCTGAGACAGGAGTTATCAATAAGATTCAATTGGAACATTCCAATTTGTCGACCTCTAGCGGCCTAACCTGGTCGAACTGACACGAACTTTAGGGTTCAGTTCGGGTTCAGACCTTGCTGAATTGATTGTTCAAGTTTGTTTTCGTTTCCTCGTCATACCTTTGTAATAACTGCTGGCTATTTTCTACAAATTCGTTTTTTCTTATTCAGAATAAAATCAAGTGCAAAAAAAGGTTCCACAATTGCGTAGCATTATTATCCCTTCGTGTAGAACATAGGCTTCCATAGGTTATTGACCATCCTGTAGGTCTCATTTCTCACTTTATACTTGTGATAGTCTTGAGAGTTAATAATTGTAAGAGTTGTCCATCAGGGCTAGTCGAAGTACTCAGGACAATAATTTAAGAAAATGGAAATATGCACATATGTACATAAGTATACGTCAGAGCTTCATTCAAGTTATTTTAGACAACTTGACTTGAACTTGAAAAATTTTCTAAACGAGGTATCCGCACTTGCACTTGATGAATTTAGTTTCTCAAGCAACTTGAGTATTCAAGTACACGATTTTCAAGTTCATTTTATAGAACGAACTTGATAAGAACTTGACGTTCAAGTTGGACACATAACTTGACTTGAACGTGAACTTGAACTTGATTATTCAAATATTTTTTTGGATGAAATGAATAAACAATACTCGAAATTCGTCCATAATAATTATTACAGCTGATAATGGTTAGGTCGTAATTAGGATAAACTCAATGGCATGCGGATGATATTCTTTACTTAAAATTTCTGAAGTTTAAAATACTTGATCAAATAACTGTAAACATTGTAGTCTAATTCACAGATGTTCATACTCATGAGGGAGGAGGGTACCCCTCGCTCTCACCCTCACCCTCACTCTCCAAAAAGAGAGGGGTGAGGTTGAGGGCCTCCGTTCTCTCCCATCCTCTCACGAGAGGAGTTGTTCCGATGAACATGTCTGAAATGAGAGTGAGGGTGAGGTTATTACAACGTAAGTTATTGTTACAGCTCCGAATTGAGTACTACTGTAGTTACTAATTGTAAGTAATAATTTACCTATCGCCGTCAAATGTAATGGAACAGGAGAACAGGGCAGAATTAATGGAGGTTAGAATGAGATTGACATGACTGAGTAGAATCCTGTCGATATGACTGGCAGAAACAAATCTTGATCTATTGTTCATCGGCATTTTAATCTCGTTGGAGAAAATGTTCATTGCAAACACTGTTCGTAAGTTGCAGTTACAAATTCTTGTTAGTTGAATCTACTATTTATTTTTATTTTGTCAAGCTCTCTTTAACAAAAAAATAACGTCTAAACAATTTTTTTCGGTTTACTTGATACTTGAGTACGGTTCGAGTACGAGTTCAAGTACGGGTCGGTCGGTATAAACGTTTTATACTCGTAAGTACGGTCCAGGTTCGGTAAAAAAATGAGAAATATAAAACCGTCCTCCGAGTACAGGATTTATTACTCGTAATTGAAGAGACAAGTCCGGGTCAAGGGGTAATTTGGGCCGACAATTCGAGTGCGGTTCCAAGTACATACGAGTACGGTATGGATAACTACTCGACCCGTGAGGAGCTAAATTATAATATTTTTTTGCGTGGGATGCAATGATGCCACTAATTAGGCAATGCTTGCATTACTTTTTTAGTGACAAAAACTCAAGTTACACTTTTAAGTATTAAATTATTAACTTGAACTTGATAGAACTTGAACTAGAAAATTCAAGTTAAAATTATAATTTCACTTGAGCTTGATGTTCAAGTTTAAAGTTACAAAATTCTTTGCACTTGACTTGAACTTGATGTTCAAGTTTAAAGTTACAAAATTCTCTGCACTTGACTTGAACTTGATGTTCAACTTTAAAGTTACAAAATTCTCTGCACTTGACTTGAACTTGATGTTCAAGTTTCAAGTTACAAAATTCTCTGCACTTGACTTGAACTTGATGTTCAAGTTTCAAGTTACAAAATTCTCTGCACTTGACTTAAACTTGTTGTTCAAGTTTCAAGTTACAAAATTCTCTACACTTGACTTAAACTTGATGTTCAAGTTTCAAGTTACAAAATTCTCTACACTTGACTTAAACTTGATGTTCAAGTTTCAAGTTACAAAATTCTCTGCACTTGACTTGAACTTGATACGCACTTGAACTGTCCAAGTTATACTTGAACTTGAACGCAGCTCTGGTATACGTGACTAAGTCTTCCAGCAATATTCGTCACATGCATTGTACTGGAGTGACTAATTGGAGGACCGAATAATTATAATGTACTTAACAGTAATAATTTACTATTGTTAAACACATCACAATGAAGTTTACTTTTTCGCGTCATGCACAATAAACTCCTTCTATCCTCCCTATTTTAAGATGCATCTGCATAATTATATAGAAATATAAATTCTCTATTCTTCGGACAGATTGCATTTATCCTAATGTTAATGATTATTCGAAAATTATTATGAAAGCATGATCACAGCGAAAGTAAGTCCACACTAACTTTAAAAGTTTACCTGTCAACAGTCAATAGTGTACTACATATATTCTGGCTGAATTATTATGAATTGAATCTGATGGAAAAATATCCTGGAAATAAATACATTTTGAATAAAATAAATGGACTGACCAAAAGTAGAACGGTTCTTTTGAACTACGATTTTTTGGTAATGAAAAGAACATTGTATTTTTATTACCCAAGCACGTAAATAAAGTCGATTGATTGAATGGTAGGACTAGTACGTACACTCACATTACTTATATATAATTATATGTATCGCTCACACGCTTAATTAAATTAAACTACATAGTATTTCGTTACTGACTACAATATAATATTCACAATAAATTAGTACCTAAAAGAGTATCATGCCATGGTCATGGACAAAACACTCTCAAATTGGCCAATTCAAAAAGCCCCGACTTATAGTATCTGCTTGATGCAGTTTTTGAAGATCCACATGAAACCGAGTAATTGGAGCAAACAGAGCCTGCTTAAATTTAAAAAAAAAAACCTTCAATCAATTATATATCAATTTGTGGAACCACAGTACGTCCAAAGAACTTATAAATGTAGAACTAATGTCAAAGGTTCCTACAGGTAGTAAAAGTCGTACAAAACGGGAACCCGTCATCTCAGTCACCATTTACACAAAGACAACACACCTGGAATCCTGTAAATTATAAGGGCATACTAAATCTCAGAGTACTTTGAGCCTTGTGATCAAACTTGACATTATCTTGACCAATGGAGCAGTTCCCAAGGAATGGGTTCCTATAATAATTATTCCCTATTCTATATATATTTATTCGTAGGTCACAAACAAAAACCAACCACTGGAACTCAATTTTTGTACATATCACACAGAACCTTCTCCATCGGTGTATTGCCAATGGTTCGTTGGAAAAAGAGTAACTCAATCCTTGGGGCTGGGACTTGTCGAAGGAGTGGCAACATGAGCAAAAGTCGACCGAATCTTGCTGGCTGAGTTGGGTGTTGGCCTCGGGAATGTTGACACAGCATTACTTGCGCCTGGTCTTGAAGATTCTCCACTTGCAATGGGTCCTTTAGCCCCCTCGTATCTATAGACATAGTCGGACACACTCCTATTAGTTCTCCCATGGCTTTAAAATCCTTCAATCCTTTCAAATAATATATTGCACCCTCTCTACAAGAGCACTCCTTAAAGGAGCAACGCACTGGCGTGTCCTAGAAATATGCTCTTCGAACAGATACATACACTAATATATAAAAACACCCCCTTATATTGTAATTAATTAATGAGACTAATTAATAGGCTTGGGAATATTTCGCTAAATTTTGCGTTAAAATTTCGCAAATTAAATTTTTTTTTCGCAAATTTCGCAAAAATTTGCAGAACATTTCGCAACTTTCGCAGCCTTTAGTTTTTATTGAATGGCAGTCTAAAAGAAGGACCTTAAATATTATAGAAAATTCCGTTACACCGAATTGCTTAAATTGTAATAATTACTTAATCATTGTTGTCATCCGAATTGTCTGGGTGAACTGTTGAATCGTGAATTACCACTCGCATATGAAAGTCAACATTTTCTTAGGTAAGTTTTAGGCGCTGGGGAGCAAGAAGCTTTTTTTAAATAAGAAAAGCTTGTCTCAACTGGAGCGCTACTACTGGGTACGGAAATTACGATTAGTACCAACTCCGACAAATACGGTATGTCTCGAGAAAATTTCAGACAAAATTCCATAACGCCTATTTCCGCCGACTAAAATTCTCCATTTTACTCAGTGAACGGTATTGAACCAAATCTTTTAATGGAATTGGCCTGATCAAAACTTTTGAAAGCGACGATTAAATGCCCTTGCAAATATTTTCCGGGAAAAATCAAGGATCCAGAATTTGAGCGTCTTCCCAGAATTTATTTGTTGGGTGTTTTTTATTGAGACAATTTATCAGTCCACTTTCCAAAAATTTTTAAAGCTGTGAAATTGTATTTTTTAATCTGTTTGTATTTTCATTTCTCTTAATTACTTTTATTGTTCTACTATTTACTGCAAGCCGGCAGAATTTCATCCTTAAATTTGAAACTTTATTTAAGGAATTTACTGCATTAAAAGTTGGCTCCACGAAAATTATTGAGTAAAATCATGCGATAAATCATGGGATTTAAATATGTGAAGTAATGCAAACTCGAAAGGACGGGGCACATTTCTACAGCATGAGTGTCAGTTGTTCGTTGAATAGACATACCACCGAATTTAATAATAAAAATTTCAAAATATTACTGGTCTATGTAAAATATTTTACAAGATTCAGGATTTTGTAATGCGATTTAATATTTCGCACTTAACCTTCCCATTTCGCAAATTTCGCATTTTTCGCGAATTTCGAGATTTATTTTTTCATTTTTGGATTCTACCGACATCTGGGGTTACGTTTCACCCCCATGGGAGCACCGTAACTAATCGTTTTTAGAATTTCGCATTTTTCGCAAAATCCCAAGCCTACTAATTAATGAAACTATGTCTAAACTTTATGGACCCTAGTGGGCTCTTCTATAATAATTAATGAAAGTGCAATAATTGTGTCCACAAGCTAAATTTTTATAACCCTTGGAAAAATACGTCATAACTACAAATCAAAACTGAATGTTCCACCAGACTGTTTATAAGTACACTTGATTCCCGCCATAAATTTAAGGTTTAAATTAAGAACATTGAGTATTTTTTGTAAAAAGATTTTAAACATTATAATAATATAACCAATACGTAATTTTTAAAGTTGAATATGCTATGGAATTACCGCTTTTGAACAACGCAATAGCTTTGAGACACGCAAATTCTGCTGGATCCACTCCGATGGATCGGTAACGAACCAGAGCCTCGTTGAGAGTTCGGAGATCCCCTGCCACCTGAAAATAGTCATGGAGCATTGCAACCTGATTGCATTGTTTACATTGAAATTTGTCTCTCACTAATAATTCCCAACTAATTTTGAAAGTTGACTATACAAATAATTAATTGTTCGTCATAATCATGTTCAAACTTACTTGCACGGCCTTCCCATTCGGTAAATGACTCAGATGATCCGTAGCTGAGAACAATGAGACTGAGTCCCCCGGCATGCACCACTGAATGGCATTGAGGAGAAACAAGTCAGCCCAAGCCTCTTCCAATAAAATGACCTACAATATTCAAGAACAATTTAAAACCACACCCCTGCATTACAAAAACAAAATTGATTACTATAGACGGAACTCTAAATTTTTACATCGGTATAATTAATTACTAATATACTAACTTTAGAAGATTTCAATTAGAACAATTCAATAATAAATATCCGGCACACTTGTTCTAATTTTGATGGCCATCCCAATCAACAACGGCGATGGGCCAACATTTTGCCAACAATAAAAAATGTTCATTTTTATTCAAGACGAATTTTTAGCTATGTTGGCAAAGCTACCACTTTGTCCGTTGGAGGTATATTGGCCCAACGTTGGCCATCGTTGGCCAACAGTGGGCCAATGTACCCCCAACGGACAAGCCTAACAATTACCCGATTGTGGATTGGCCAGTAATAATATCCAGTTGACTCATTACCTGGTCTCGGAACGGGAGGCTGCCAAATGACGGGAGATTTTTGGCCCATTTGACAGCCATAAAAAGAAGTCGAGCGGAAGTCTCATAGATTGTCTCATGTGCTGGATTGTAAATGGCGGAAGGGATTTCAATATTCGTGTTCGGATTTGTGACTCCGGGGAAGTTAACCGATGTCGAATGAGTCCCTCCATTCGAGCCGTTCCTATTCCCTTCATTTGTATTGCTCGTCATGGTAGGGGTCTTGGCTTGTGGGATGTTGTCATCACTCGTCACGTCAATACTGTCCTCTGAAATATAATTACCACAAATTCAAATAAGTCCAATTTAAAAAAAAAATCGAATCCGAATCATAATATGTATACATTCTGGAGTCCTGTATAGCTGCAAAGCCCAGTAAGACCTGTGCTCTACAAAATCTCTAAAAATAAAAATATTGTAGTGTTTACACAAAAATACGGATAAAGTAATAATTACACAAGTTTTACAAAACCTATATAATGATTTAAATTATTACTTTAAATATTTTTTTGGAAGATTGTAATAATTGACTGCTACGGGAAAAGACGGGGGAAATGTGGCTCCCAAATACGCGCTCCTACAGTTTTGGGACACCTTTGCGGGGCTCCGGCTCTTTTTTTGGGGACAAGATGTGAAGGAGCTAATCAATAATTGGGATATAGAAGAGAGTTGACGTACCGTCCTCGTTATCCCTCATGCTATTATTCTCATTGGGTTGTGGGAGAACCATGGGAGGTGGCGGAGGATGGTGATATGTGCTTCCTCCTCCGTTCAGTGGATGCCCGACTCCGACGCCCAAAGCCGCAGGGCCCCTTGGACCCAGTAAGGGTCTATCCCAAAAATCACAAACAATCACAAACCACAACCTTCAATTTTTATCACTCTACATAGCCCTAATCCCCCTATTTTTATACTTTCTCCAAATCCTTACAGAAAAAAATCCCACACATTTTTGACCAACAGCGAAATGATCCTGATCGCAAGGCTCATAAAAACACATGTACAAACTTATTGTGAACGCTGCCTGTATAAGAAACTTTTTTTAGAAGAAATTTCTCAGGGAAAATTATTTGAAGGAATTCATCGAACATAGATCATTTTGCTTGTAATCAAAAATAAATTCTTTGTTTTTCTACTTCACATTTGATTGAATACATACACTGGAGTCCCTGTAAGATTCCAGCGCTGTACATCCCATCAGACTCATTATTGGTATTACAAAATCCAGGGATTGTTTCCATTAATAATAATTATTGTATTCACAAAAATAAATAGTAATTATTTAAAAATTGTACCCAAAAACTCCAACAGCAACTGCAGCTTCTCGGAGAGCCCTTTCCTGATCCATTTCACAGAGTGCTTCGGGTCGGAGGGTTGCCGTATTTCGGGGCTGACGCTCATTCTGAACAGCTTTAGAAATTAAACATACTGAATTTACTCTTACGACAAGAGTCTCACATCATAATGATCTTTACACAAAATTAGTGGATTTATTGGAGTCATAATTATTATTTGTTATAGGTAATTATACTTTTTCATAATTATAATATTCTTCCAGGATAAAGAAGAAGAAGCGGAACGTTTTCTGTTGAATAATTACTCAACAAAGAGTACTTTGAATTCTTGAAGGATGCCATGTGTGTATGAATTTATTACTGGGGACTGGGAGATCAAGCTAATTATTATTCCTGATCGTATGCTCCTTTAACGTCAAGAACCCTGAGAGAGGAACGCCAAGGGAGAGAGAATGTAACAATAGAATTTATTTCAAGGGAAACAATTCAGTGCTACAAAACTAGCCCTACTAATATTCATCATCAAATTATCAACTGTTGAGACATCACTTGAGGTTAACTAGATTCGGAGCGGAATATCAAAAAAGGGGGATACTTTCCTCTATTCGAGGTATTCACATGTCAAAGTAAGCCACTTGATGACCCTATTGAGGGACACAGCAGGGCTCCTCTTTGACACAAGTAGCATAGGCGGAGGAGGCATTTGGCACTTGGACTGAGAGCTTATTCAATCGGAATAACTTTATTTGATGTATGATTTCTGTTTGAGCAAGTTAGGAAACAAATTTCGGCTTTCGGAGCAGCTATCCTGTAAGCATAAACTTTCCCCAAATTTTATTCTGGGATATGGGACACATACAGTATAAATAGTCCTGTTGGACGATTCGTGTTATATCTATAGTTAACAAGAACAAAATCTATTCTCATTTAACTTGCACATTCAATTGTACAATTTAAAAATATAATATAATTTTAAACAGAAAGCTACTCATTATAATAAAGGCTACGCAGAAATGACTTATTTTGAGTCTACTCTCAAAGTTATTATCCTGGATTTCCTTGTGTGATTTTGTACATACAGTTACTTGTAGCCTGTACTGGATGTAATGTATAGGGAAAGTCAAAAATATTTATTTCCTCTGCCAGGGACTGAAATAAAATTACGAGAAAGTTTTTACGTATCTATATAGTATTGTATGAGGGAAAGTAAAAGTATGTTTTGTAGATATAAGGGAAAGATTTACAACTTTGTGAGAGTTGTGGGGACCCATGAAGGAAGTGGGACTTTATACTCGTCCGAAGCAGCACGCATAACAGATGAGGGGTCATGGAGGGGCAGGCGAAAGTGACAAATTATTGGTAGTGATAGTGTTGAGTTGAATGTAACAATCAGACTGAGAGTTAGATGTAATTTGATTTGTTGGGCGCTTCAATTAATGAAGTTACCACGGAGTGTTTTATGTGGGAAGTTCCAGGCTTCCTCTCCATCTCTCACCATCACTCCGACCCTCTCTCACTCCAATCAATACACGTACATATACATATATACTTATAGTTGATCGCTCCTAGGCAATTTCTCTCTCTCTCTCTCTCTCTCTCTCATCCAATTCACTCACTCAAACTCTAGCATTCATGAATTGAAAAGAAGGATCTGCTACTCTGATCTGACTCCTTTAGCTTTCGTATTAGAAACACGCATCCCGTACTTGTACAAGGCTCTTCGTACATTACCATTCAAAGCATTGGAGATACATACGTACATACATTGCAGCTCTATACTACATCCTCATAATGTATAGTAAGAGTCCAAACCCTTGAAACTTTTCCAGCCTTAGATATTTGAAGTACATACATACAATGTATGTACGTACATGGATATTATTCTCTATCTACAATTTATTTGTTAGAGCTACGGAGCTAGACGACGTCGAAGGAAACCTAAGGTATGTGCACCAAGATTGATTCCCTTCCCTACACAAATGTTCTTAGGCATATTATATCTATTCATGGGATATAAATAGGAATCTTTATATGTAGATATGTACTTACAGTAGATATGTACTGTCCTGTATTTATTTCTAGTTTGAATGGCTCCCTGGAACTTCGCCCATATCAGAGAGCTTGTGGGCTTTCCTGGTAGGAACGGGATAAGCTCCAGGTAAGGGCGTTTAAATAGATACATAGGAGTATGTACATGACTAGTACCTATCTGGTGAGGAGTACAGAGTTTATGGGGAAGTATCTAATGGAGAATGGATGACGGATTCGATCAAACTAAACGACTTTCAGTGCTCCTCTCTCTCTCTCTCTCTTCTTTCACAAGTCATCAGCCTATTAATCAAAAAGTTTCCGGGGTTCAACCCCCACTAATCCTGTCAAACTCATTCCATTCCATTCTCATCCTGCTGAGTGACCAAAGCGTTAAAAATCGATTTATTCACTTCTGGGTCCCTATCCTCCTCAACACACACACACACACACACCCGCTCTCCTGTCTATACTATTTACCATCTAATAACTAATGATTGAGACTCGGAGCCTATGCTGTGTCGCACCCGGGCGGCAGTACCATTTCATTCCCACGTGGTTCTCCTTTCCTCCCAACAAAATTCATCTTCAGGGAAGTCAAAGAAAATTCGTCTGAAAAAAGGTGCGTTTTTTATGGGGAAAATCTGCCAAACTTCTAATGAAAAATTAATTAATTAAGCTTAACTCTCTCTTAAAAGAGATTTAATTCTCCTTTCCACCATTCATGCAAATATGGTACAACATTCCCTTCCCCTATTTTCGAACAACTTTTGATATTTTGTGATTTTTGATAATAATTATTTTACCATCTCTTTTGCATACACACTCCTCCTCCGGGAATGTTACAAATAATTCGCAGAAGATCCATGGGAGGAAATTCATGTAATTATGCGTATAGGAATTTGTCGTAATTTAATAGAAGATTTCTTATTCCCTTTATGATCATGAGCCTGGAGCTATTTGTATGTGTATCTATACATTCTTGAGAATTTAAAATTGAAAGCATAGGATGTCTACAGTTTTAAACTACCTAAGGATTTGTACTGTTAAAAAAAAAATCAATCAAGACAACGAGCCGGCCACGTACGTGTTTTTATTACGGAACTCTAGTCCTCTGCCTGCAGTCCAATATCTGTAGAAGCTTATTGCGTGCATATTAAAACTAATGAGAGGGTGTTTCCATACGGGTGTTTTTGTCTCTGTCTGGGTGCCTATGTGTGTGTATGCGTCTATGGATAACGATATGCAATAATTCCCCACGTTTCCTACAGCTACTGCTATTATAATTCCCATGAGAGTAGATATACATGAGATAGATACATATATAGGACACCCTTATTTGAATACAGAGGAAAAAGGCAAGCCTGCTGTTACACAGAGGACTGATCAGCTTTGAATTGAGTGTGGTTGGTTTCCTAATTCAGTTCCAGCCGGCTTGATGACAAAGTTGCGCCTCTAAAGATTTTCCACGTTCCCGGCCCATAGTTAACGTTAACAAGTCAAAATGGCTAAAGGCGGCCAGAGTTTTATGTTGTCAGATATGAATTGCTGTTTGTGTCATGTGATGATGAGGCCCATATAGTCTGAGACACTTCACAGGAATTCTCACACGGAGCCACCTTTCTCCCTATCTCTCTGTATATAGGTTCTGGTGATAGAGAGAAAGGCTCACTTCAAAGGCTTCGACAGTTATACTTTCCTCTCGTCACTCACGATCATTTGACGATTAAGCTAACGTGGGCGTGGGGCTATACAGTCCACTCTAGCTGTACCAGATCTCGTAAGGATGCTCGGAGATTCTACAAATTGTAGTCCCAATTGCTCTGACAATGTCAGTAAAATCTTCCAACAATAATGCAATTTATAGCTTCACTTCCTATACCGTCATCTCAGAACAATATGTGGCTTCCTTATAAAATCTCGTGTCTATATAGCAATAGGTTCACAACAAGGGCTCAGTCAGTTTCCCTCCTTCTTTTTATTATACTTCCCAGACATTTCCCTTTCCTTTGGAAAGAGACCCAGAATAAGCACAGGGGAATATTCCTATAATATGTCACTTGGGATAAAAGAGCAGAAAATTTCTGAGCACAGTTATAGCTAGAGCTAACTGCATTTGTGTATGCATGTGCTATGTAGCCATACCTAGCGTGCATTTAAGCCTCCCAATTCCATTTAAAGGCAGGGTGTATACAGATGTGCGGGAGGAAATCAAACAAATGTATGAATTTGCATATGCTCCCATAAATAAAGTGTCTTTGTGACGGAAGTGTAAACTAACAAGGAATTAATGGAAGGAGTGAGAGAGAGAGAGAGAGAGAGAGGGTTGTGCTTACTCCAATAGAGAAGAGACTATCTGCTCAATCCCTATATGTACATATATGCCTTGGAGTATAAGTGAGTGCCGGGCTGTGATCACGACGATGATCACATCACCATCATCTCGGCGGTCTTGAAGAGTGAAAAGCGCACAGATTCTCACCACAAACTAAGGCAATATTCCAGATTGCTTTCCGCAGGCTGATTTGCATAACCTCTTTTTATCTCTGCCCCCTTCCATGCTCGTACATATCCATTTACCGTTCCGAGCACGTGCATACAGAACGCAGCCCTTTTATTTCCCTGGGATCCCAAACAGCACGAAGGATATGAGGAATGTTCAACCTCCATGGGGAAGTACATACATACAGGGAGAAGGATAATAATAACAATAATACTAATAATAGGGAAGGGATATGCAGAGATAAGGGATTCGGCACTACTGGTGTTTCCAAAACCTGGAATTTCCATACGTATAGATATATGCAGGACCAGACACAGGGAGGAAGATCCACAAATAAAGGTTATAAGTCCGTGCCTGCGGGGCCTTGATATTACTATACTACTTGGAATTTGAAGTGAGAGGACGGGATCATTAAATTTAATAACAATTTGTGGGAAGAGGGAGGATTATTTGATGGGACACTTTCGCTTTAAATGCTGCTTCAGTGGAGACTCAGGAGGAAGCGGGTCTTCTTGGGCTCAGAGTCCTCTCAAAATTATACATTCGAAATTCATAATTCCTAGAACTTACCATCCTTGTTCATCCCCATGTGCAAGCATTTCTTCAATCGACAGGCCTGACACTGATTTCTGTGAGCTTTGTCCACCACACAGGCACCCGTCCCTGCTTGGCACCTGCGATTGTAATAGTCCACGTTTTTATTTTAAATCATCATATTTATAAACACACTGCTCCATGGAAACATAGCATCGTAATTATTGCTAATTTACAATTTCCCGCCCAACTACAGTTCTTTTATTTATCCCTGATTTTTACCCTTAAAATTATCCTCTCTAGAATTTTTAGCTCAGCTCAAAAATATATTCCATTTTCAAAATTTCCCATAAGTCTCAAAGCAGAATTGGATTGACAAACTAAAGGAAACCCAACTTTAAAAAAGGGCCCCCTTTAACATATTATTTTAAGAGGGAATTCCCTAAATCCGTGCTAAAATAATTACTCTAATTTTTAGAGATGCTCAAGGGCTTACCTGTAAATCAACTTGCGTCGGACACTCCTTTTAAAAAACCCGCTGCAGCCATTACACGCTAGAATCCCGTAATGTTTCCCGGATGAGGTGTCCCCACAGACCACACAAGACAAGCCAGTGCTGACTCTCCGACCTGAGTACCCCGAAGAAAAAGACAGACATGTAATGAAGAGTATTAGTGTCAATTTTGTTATTAGAAAAAACAAATTATTTTGGAATCATATTTTAATTAAATACATGTAAAAAACATATTTCCGGAACGAACTGAGATTTGATGATTTGGGAACATACCTGAGGGGGAATTGAAGCTTTGAGGAATGAAGGAGCTTGGCGGAGAGTGAGAGTCATCATTGACGGTAATGGCTTGATGAATGGGCATGCTGTGAGAGTGATTGGGTGATCCGGACGTGGTTAAAGAGATGGGCATTGGCGTTGACGTTCGAGTAGAATGAATTCTGGAGATGGAGTAGGGATGCGGCGGGGGTGATGAGTTGGGTGACAATGGCTTTTCTCCGCTGGACTCTTTATTTCAAATCATTCAAGGGAGGATCCACATCAATCACACAATTTTACGAATATTACAAATTAATTAGATAATTAAATACGTACATGGACGTCCATATAAAAATACGTTTACAATTTACACCGAAATATCCCATTGGATCTTTCTGTCATACTGGAATAAATAATTACTAAAAATTCATATTTTCCGTCAGAATTTCCAAGCTAAAATACGTGTCAATTCCAGATGAGTCCTCCTATCAAAGATTCTCTTACAAAAATATTTTTTCCCTCCTGTCAAAGACAATTATGAACTCCTTCCCATTTAACACAATCCTCATTATGGATTTCTTATGGGAACATTCCAAGTGTTTTGCTTCTAGTATTTAAAAGATATTCCCTTTTAAAACTTTATTGCCCCTATAAATAATTAAATATAGTCCTTGCGTGCTCTGCTGAGTAGTAAATAAAATTAAAAGTTAACATCCTCCCCTCATATCCCTAATTTCAAATAATTACATATTAAGATAGGGAAGTCAAAAAAGGATCTTGTAAGCTGTAGTTGTAGACACACACAGCATAGGAGCTTCCGTGTCCAGCATTAAACTTTTGTGTTGGGTGACAGAGTTGAGAGTTGGGAGAAAATATGGAGAGGCTAAAGCCCCTGACCATGTGCCGAGGCTGAGGTGGATGTGGATGAAGGGAAAGGCTCAAGATCTGATTCCGTATTCAGGGAAGACACTCTCAACTATAGACGTGTATCGTCCAAAATACAAGAGACTGAAGATGGAGACAGGACTTAGGAGAAGGAGTAACTTCTACTTCTACTTACTCTCTTATATACACATGTAGAATCTATAGATATAGATATACTGTACACAAGTAGAATCTATACTTCTATGTAATTATATTGAGATAGCCCTCTGTGGTTTGGGAGGGGACGTCTGAGACAAATATATACAGAGGGAACTGGAATATAGAGATGAGAAGACGTTCGACTGCTTGAGATGCGGCCCGTGATGCGTTCTATGGGAGACATAAAGTGGCAATCGGGAATTAATTACTCCCCAAGGAGTGCCTTCTTTTCGCCTCTCGCCATTTAATCACGTTGAAAACTATCAATTCGACCCGGGAGCTTTACTACTTCCCTCCCACACACTCACACACACATGGACGTGTCAGAGAAGCAAAGGAATGGCCCCACTCCAACCGTCTGCCCTTCTAGTATTTCTACTTTCCCTCTAAACTCGGAGAGCCCGGGGATGATCCAGCGGTAAACGAACAACTAATAGTTAGCTCTGATTGTGAGAGCCGATATAGTCTCCAAGAAACATATTTCTTCTCCCAAGATATTATCATCCCATGTCAGGGAAGAAATCATAAATTTTTATTTATTTTTCTCACATTACCAGCCACTCTTTTACTGCCAACTTGCTCCCAGCTCATAAATTCCTATCATCATCCGCTCTCACCCCGCAAACAACCACTGGGATGCGGATGCCCTTTACTCACTGAGAGTGCTCTCTCTTTAAAGCGGACCCCCTCACAAGTGCATACTTCTCCTTTTTAGGGATGTTGTTGTAAAGAGAGCTCACTGTACACCATTGATATGAGTGTAATTAAGAGATTTAATCGAAGGGAGGGAATGAAGTGAGAAAAAAGTTCCTCATTCCCAAATTAAGAAATCAATGGATAATAGATATGTTCGGGGAAACTAATTATTTTCTTTTTAAAACAATCCTTTCAAAACCACGGCAGAGTTGATAGTTTACAATTTACAAGGTAAGCTCGGGCATGTGCTCCCTTTTGTGAGGGCTCTCAATCCGATTTGGAGGGAAATCGGGGAAAAGGAGGGAAGAAGAGTTGCCTGTGGAAATTTAAAGAAGCTCAAGAGACTTCCGAGTGGTAAAAGTCTTTGAGAAAGGAAACAAAAGTGGAGTGTAGTTTTTCAGGAGAAAGACTTTTTGCTTTCACTCTTCTGAAGAGACTGGGTGAGGCAATGAGAGAGAGAGAGAGAGAGAGCAAGAGAAAGAGAGAGTGTGTGTATGTGTGCGAGAGAGTGAGAGAGAGAGAGAGAGAGTTAATCATGAGACTTGGAAATGTGTGGTAGTCGTAAACTTTCTCATTAAATTACAACTTGATTTTGATTTTAGTTGATTGATGAAAATCTCTCCTCCTCTTCTTTCCCTCTCCCGTCTTTCAACTCACACTCAATCCCATGATTCTCCAATGGAACCAATTCCCAGCATTTAGTTAAATTAAATTTACTCATCCCCTTAAGATTCTACTGGAAATTGAAATTGTCCCTTTTTGGAAGCACCTCCTCAATTTTCAACTCATCAATGTTTCCATGACGAGGGAGCTTGATTTCCCTTTGAGCTGTAGTGTGTCTCTCCCATACATTTATTTACTATTCCCATGGCCTGGTTATGGGAGGAGGAGATAAAATACAGTACGCTCAAATCCTATATAGTAGTCTTTATATTTAGTAACAGATAAAAAAGTAATAAAAATTTAAGGATTATTTATTATTCTATTTGGTAATAATAATTCTGCTATTTTTGTTCCTTGACTTAGTGTTACAGCTCTGCTCAGAGGTTTTCCCAGGGATTCAAAACACAAGGGAACATTTATCTATGTATGAAATTGAGGAGGAGAGTCATTGGTGCCAAAAGCCCATCGTCATAAAATTAGATAATAGTCAAAATTAAATGACGATGTTACAATAACATTGTCACAGCTGGAGGTAGAGTTATAAATCCCATGTAAATCAGGAATAGATATTATTCTCAAATGTGACAATTCTCAATTAGGTCGGAGGATGTACGGATGAGCCATGAATCAATGAGAAAAGTTACAAGGGACTCTTACTATAGTAGGAACGTAAATCCAGATTAAAAACAATACTTGAATTAAAAACATTTGACGCATTTTGATTTCCCAATTCCAGCTCACAATATTATTAATCTGTGCTCTGGAGAAGATCTCAAGGGTGGAAAAATGTTGGGTTACGTAGATCAGATCAGGACCAATTAATTCGCATCTTTATCCGAGCAAATTCCAAAGGAGGAGTCAAGAGTGCTCTTAGATGTTGGTTGTTGGAGAGGGAGCCTACTGTAACGGGATGTGTGTACCTACATTATTGTGGATTTATATTTGTATATGTAGATATTTCTAAATGGAGAATTGGAAGGAGAGTAATAGGAGGACATTAGTATTGGCGGCGTGTGTCGCATCAGATGTGTCGGAGAGACACAAAAGGCTGGAGATAGAGAGTGAGAGAGAGTGAGAGAGTGAGAGAGAGAGCATTTGGGAATAATTTGCAAACGGTTGAGCCGTCCAGGCTTCCGAGTCTGAGGATCAGGAAGGCAAGTGGGAAGTTCGGAGTGATTCATAGTCCCTAAACGGTTACTTCCATCGAACTAATATTCATTTAAAGGGACTCCACTTAAGCCCCGGGATTAAGTTGTTGTTAAGCCTTCTCGCTTTAATTATATTCCATTTTTGACTATTTGCCTCCCACCAAATGGGAATTGATACTCCCTGGTCTTCCCGAGTTCACTGTATAAATCCCTCACTCTTTACTCCTCAGTCAAGTTCCTAGTTAGTCCTTCTCACGTTTAGTCTCTCATCCCAACAACTTATTCTTTCCCTCGTCCTTTACATTTCCATCCGGACAAAGGGAACTCTTTTTATACCAGCCCTCCCTATACTACGAACGCCGATCCTACAGGACTAGAAAGCTCTCCTAAAAAAATTAAATAAACTAAATAGTACGGCCCCTGTAGAGACCATGCTCTTCTAAAAGGGTCCGTAATAAAAGGAAGTCACTGTACAAGAATACATTTGTTTGGATTTTAGGAGGATTTTTTGAAAGACAAAATTTACTATAGACCCACCCAAAGAAGACACAAAAATTCACAATCAAATTTGAGCCTCAATAATGCTGTGCGTGCAATATGTAATAATTAATTACATATACATAGATATACGTACATGTTTATAATTAAATACTAAAAAGTAAACACTTCTATGGCCACTCTTTTAAAGATCATGCCTGAATCTTACAGTGGATTGCTATAAGGAGAGATTTTTAAATTTTGTATGAAGATCTATTTTAAAAGCAACTGTGACCAAATGTTTTTGTTCCTAGAAGAAGAGATGGTATTTTAGCAGGGCAGACTCTTATAGAAGGATTGCACTGTACATTCTGTGCACGTCTTATTATTTGAGCTTATTGTAAGTTCTAGCTTGTGGAAGAATGGAGTGCCATATCGAGGGACTAAAGGTGCCCTTTTGTGTGCATTGAAGGGAAAAAAGAGCACTGGACTGGAGGAAATCTCCTTTTGGAAGAGCATGAAATAAATGTCTATAGAAGACCACTGAAGCCCTATTGATCCTGCAATCTCGGGAGCTATTCTGGGCCATTCCATGTGAATTTTGTCCTCTCCTTATGTGACAATACTATTTATATATCTACAGTATAGGAGGAAGACAAAGAAGGAGAAACGGGGCGCTCAATCAATCGTAGGATTAAGCAAGTATCTGTCACGCTATACCTTCACATTCAAATGGCTCATGTTTCATCAACGTCAAGTGGCTTGTATTATTGCTGATGTCTGGGCACGGGGTATTATTTGACTGCTCCGGCTATTCCTGCTACAGTATTCACGTCCTTTTATTTCTACAATGGCTGGCATACGGTGCTACTAATTATACATCCGCATGTCATTAAGCCTCTATGTGTGTATTTGCATAGTGGGAAAATACGCTCGTAAAATTTAAGGTAATTTTCCCAAAAAAGAAATTAACTGGAACATTTGCTGGATTTTGATATTTTGTCCTACAAAATGACTCCCACTATACACCTCATGATTATACATTTGATATGCACACAATTCATACAGATCTAGTACACGCTCTGGAAGAGACACACGTCATAGGATGATTTTGTACATTGGGCTAAAAACAGTGTGGACTTGAGATTTTAACAGGTGATCATAATGTAATTTTTCTCCTTCACAAATTTCCTACAGCGTGCTTTCCCCGTCAAGTTACGCCAAATTTCTGCACTGTTCGCAGAAGTGTTGGAATAATTTGCGGAATCTCACTTTGCCCCAAATGTTGTAATTTTATTGCTAAAGCCCTTAGAAGTAAGTAATGTTTAGAGCAAACTCTTGCTAATCAATTACGAAATGTTCCCTTTAAACGATCCTTCATGAGACGAAAATTTTGGGGAAATTTCTCAGAGATGTATTGCTCTTATAAAGCAGTCCCTATAATAAATATAAGCTACAGGGACAATGTACGAACTTGAAATAGAATTGAATTGGGAAGATCCGTAGGATTCTCGACTCCTCCTGTCCTGTGTGGATTCCAAGGGAAAAATTAATTCTGAGGAAGGTGAGAATAAGCATTTTAGGGTCCCAAGGAATACTCTGTGCGTTCCCTCTCAAAATCCAATCTCTGAACATGACAGATTACAAGGGAAAAAACCGTTTACCCCAAAATAGGCAAGCCTTAATCCCCCAGATTACCCTCACTCACATATGTAGATACATATCTACAGATACAAGCATGCTCAACTTGCCCCCTAAAATTTATTCCATGTGGATTTATGCACCAAGTTGACTATCAAAAGCATGGAGAGTTCCACTTGTGCCTCTGTTGGACTCACACTACTCTAGTATGGTAAATAATCCACGCATAGAAATGCAACTGCATATGTATATCTATAGATGTTATGGGTGGATAAGTATGTGCATATGAAATAAGTATTAGTATGCTCGCGCTCCCTCCGCCTTAAATTGAACGGCAAGTGTGAACAAATTGAGCCGGCTAGGCTTGGAAGCATAATGTACGTACATATGTACATATGTACATAAGTGGAATCTTCCATATGCAGACCTATGAAGGGATGAGGAAAGTTTCCCTCCGGATTTTTTACCCATTCTATTCCATTTAATGTGACACACATGGCAGGTTACAATTGGCGTCTCATATTTGATACAATTTATTGACTAATGACTCTCCCCCAGACACATTTCAGATGGTCGGACCAGGAGCGACTTTAAAGTGTTATTAAATCAGCTCGCCATAATACTCCATGTGCGGATTGGGCCTTCGAACTCCCAACTCCAGGAACCAAAATAAAATGCTTTTGTATAGATAGATACACATATATGTACATATAACTCTCCTGGCTCACATTACACGGGGGACTTGGAGGAGCATTCGGAAACATTTGGCTAATCCTTGGAGTTTATTGATGGGCATTAAGTCCATAATTACTATGTAATTCCTCCCGCATTACTTTCTCATCTGTGTCAAGTCCCTGCTCTTTTGACACACTTGTTATATTTTTATAATTAGGATAAAGTTAAAATGTTATTTCCATACAAAAAATTCCAACATAAGTCTCTTCAAAACCTTACATTTTGTCTTCCAAGAATTTCTGAGATCTTATAGTAGAAAACTCTAATAAAATTGTTATCTTAAGATCCAATTCATATGGAAGGGAAAACTCTCTAAAATATTTCAAGCTGTCTACAAAAACTCTGTGAATATTTTTTCCCATAGAAATTAATTCCAGCATTTAACACTCAGAATTCAAAATTCAAAATTCCCTACTTTGGGAACATTTCCAGAAGAAATTCTACCAGAGATTTACACTAAAATTATTAAATTTAGCGAATTTTTGAAACTATCAGAAATTAGAGATCCTCAGAGAAAAATCCTCGTTCAGTTTGAAGGAATAACTAACGCATTTGTTCCAGAGAATCTGGCCCTCATCTCCTGCTTTTGATCTCGAAAAATTAATCAAGTAATAATCCTTACCACTGTTGTGATGAGTGGTGAGCTCCATGCCAAAGAATTTGTAGGGGTTGAAATATTTATATGCAATTGTCACGGTTAGCGGGGATCCCGTCGAAACAAAATTGAGACTAAATAATGGAACAGTTACAAGCCTGGAGCTGATAAACTGCTGATAATTAAACTTTAAAAAGATTGTCCGTCGTCACACTTGTGAGGTCCCCTCCCTTCAATGGGAATGTATGTATCCCTATTCACAAAATGAATTTATTTCTGATGTTTTTGTGCTGTTCTGTGTTTCTGGCAATGGGAAGATCCTGGGACAAACTATATGTAATTAATTTGTGTATCTCCTGGAAAAAAAAATTCCAGGGGGAGGAATTGTTACACGTCTACGAGGACGAGTTGTTGATGGGGAGCATGTTGTTGGTTAATCGTGTGGTTCGTTGTGAGAGAGAGAGTACCTGCTGATGGTTGGCTGCTGTTGAGCACAAGTGGTTGAGGAAAGAGCAAGAGAGCAAGTGGGAAAAAATGGGTTGGTATAGCCGTAGTCCTTTTCGTGTCTACAAAACTCTCACTCTCTCTCTCTCTCTCTCTTTCAGACACAAACAAAGTTTTTAGTCCTACGTTGAGACCTTCCGTTTATACTCTCCATGGGCTCTCCTACTACTTCTACTACTACTTCCTACCTTCCTTCCCATATCCCTCCTGTCCTCCGACTCTACCACTATTACTAAATATATACACATATAGATCATGGAGCAAACGGAGGAGAGAATCAGGGATCGGGATTTGGGATTCCTAGTTGGGGATTCCGAGCCAGAGCCATAAGACGAGGCTGGAGGCAAAGAGCGGCGCACACACTTTCTCGAACGCCTTTCTCTTTTGACTCCCAGCCCTTTCTCCGGCCCTTCCCGCCAATCACAGAGCAATCTCCGAACTCCTACTCTTTCCCGGCTACATAATGCATTCCTCCGTCCCCACACTATGTGTATAGATCATAGCCCCATCCGGCTACAGTGCACTGTCTCTATATACACCCACATCCTTCATAATTACTATCCTTACAAAATCCCTCAAAAAATTTATTTTCCACAAAATAATTTCTGGTCAATGGGAAAATTTTTCTAACATTAGCCCTCAAACCAAAAATCCTTTTCATACATCAAAGGTCCCTTTTACTCTAGAGCCACATGATTTACACACAGTCCACTACTCCTTGTTAAAAAAAGTATCTTTAAGGATTTTTAGCCAAGAATAATAATTTATGTTGTCAATTGTGGCCAAGGGAATTTGCCCGAATATTTTTCTCACTCTGGAGAAAATTCCCTTTTTTCCAAGAGGGTCTCTTATAGCTAGAGCAGACTGTTTGAGAATCTTCACTCTTCTTCCTCCATGAGTAGTACCTTGCCTTGGTCCTCAACTCCCCGCCGCTCTTCTCATTAGCTTTGACTATTGTCGTAATCATTGTAAACCCATGCTTTGATGTCCGTCACATATGTGAGCCTTATAAGAGCCTTCCTTTGCATTCTCCAAGCTTAATGCCCATATAAAAATAAATACTCAAGGCATTTCCTACATTTGTCCAAATTTTAGCTCCTGCCCACAATACCCCCTTTTACTGGAAAATAAATAATATGACTATGTATTTATAATATTTACTGTATTTTTTGGAGCCTCTTAAAAGATACATGAATGAATGGCTCGCGTAGAGTTCATATGGAAATTTAGATTATCATTTTTCGAGGAATTAAAACTTGAAGAAGTGAGAATCGGGGACTTCCATAACTGCTGTGTCTAACATGTGTGAAATTCTGGATCAATTCCTGAAGCTTATCCCTTATAAATATTTGCAGATAGAATTTTCCCCTTGAAATACTTTGGTAAACCGTCACTCCTGCTCCTTAGTCACAGAGAATTGTTTCCCCGAAAGTTAAACCCCATAAATTATACATAGATAGCTATAGCATTATATAAGAGGTAGCAATTGGGAATAATAATATTTCCCAATCATTCCCCACCATACTGCGCACTACAGATATACAGTGTGAGCTCTAAAAATCCCCAGAACAACACCTTTGAAAAGTGTTGGTGGCAGGAGGCAAAAATAATGTCAATGAATAGATTCTCGACATTTCCTACAGTACAGTCCTCCCTTGTTCCAACATCATCTCTCTGTACAGCTGTAGAGTCAAACTTACTTACAAAAAACCTACAAAGCTCTCTACCAACAGAGACTCAGCTTTTTCAAAGCAAGGAATAAGATTGTCAATGTTTCCAAATCAAGCTAGACTCTTACTATAGACAAAATTAAGGGATTTTTAATTTGGAAGTCTTTCGTATAGGAAGATTTTACAGTATTTTCCCCAGACTCTGTCCACCCCATTACAAGTGGTATGTAGTTGTATGATGCAATATGCTATAATAATTATTATACCCCAAATGTCAATCATATATCATTGGCAGCCTGGCGTAAAGTGTTCATGACTTTTGTATGGATGAGTTGCAAATACTAGTAGGGGAAAAAACACTTACAGTATGAGCGCAGAGACTCCACAAAACAGGAATGCAAACACAGGTGCGGCAAAAAAAAATATAAAAACGTTGGAGGATAGAAAGAGGACAAATTGAATCAAGAGTGAGTGCAGGGGAAGTGAGCTGAAGACAAAACCTATCAAAAATAACATACGTTAAATATAAATAATAGAGACGTGGAGCATATCCCAGCCAATTAGCATAGATAACGTAAATACGTATTTAGTTCAGACTAGGAAAAAAAATTTGTAATACCTGCGTAAGTCCAAAAGTTGAATTGAGCAATGTGAACAATATTTATCTATCTATAAATGTATGTACCCTCTTGTAACTTAACGGCTGAGAGTTCTCAAAGGAAAGTTGGATTAGGGCTCAAGTCGAATTTGAAACGATCACTTGTGGAGTGCACGCGACCACCAGAGATCATGTCGTTGGTAGCCGTCAGTCCCATTGAATTCAATGCCAGATGGAGTACAAGGAAGAACAATGGTGTGTGAGTAAACTATAGTCAGTCGTCAGCTCCTGCTCTTCCATCCCAGCCTTTGTACAGGGAGTAGTTTCCATTTAGTCATCAAGACTGAGTGAGCTCATGTACAGAGCGGATAGTCTCTTTATAGGGAGTTCACCGTGTACAGTCTCCTCTCATTATTACAATAGGGACCCCCAATCAAATCCACAAGTTTAATAATTCTCTCCCAAGAAAAAAAATTTTTTTTGGACACATTCCCATAATTATGTAATCACTTAATGTTAATTTTATCCATTGTAGCAGCTATTATAGGAATAAGCTTCTGTCGTTATGATGGAAGCCCTTGGAAGAGCAAGTACAGATCACTCTTGTTATGCTGGAGTCTTTAATTAAAGCTTGTGTCCCTCTTTATAGAGACATAACTACGAATTCTCATTTTTAGGATGCTAATTTTTCCCTTGTAATAAGAACATATGTAATTAGATATGTAATGCATGTAAGAACACAAGTACAGTAAAATTTTGTTGGGGAGGATTCCCTTGTACAAGCAGGCTCAGAGGTGTTTTTGTAGGGCTGAGCCCTTGCTGCATTTTTTTTAGGAGTCAGATGCTAATCTCTGTAGAACTTGGATAGGGAGTGTATACTGTAGATGTATGGTCCTCTATGGGGCTATGTAATATGTGTTTGCCTCCAATTGCGCATAATAGCAAAAGGTTAAAGTCTCATAGTGTACCAGCCCTCTCTCTCTCTCTCTCTCTCTCTCTCTCTCTCTCTCTCTCTCTCTCTCTCTCTCTCTCTCCCTCTCCGTGATAAAAACATGGACCAAGTTATTTACTTTTCCATCCACACAGATAGAGAGAGAGAGAGAGACACATGCAAATGAGAATCATGCTTGGAATTTACATACAAAGTCTGACTTCCTCCGTCCGTAACACTTGTCTGCTCCGCCAAAAAATCTGTAGGTCTTTCCTTTCCCCTCTTCGGAAATTTATTCTATCATTAAATTGCTATATGTATGACCATGCACGTACTTATATTTACTCTTTCCTTCCATCTTTTTCCTAACTCCGCTCAAGCAATTGCTTTTGTAGGAAGAGTCGATGAGTCCAAGTCCAAAAATGAATTTTGCAATGCGAATCCTGAAATGTTTAAATGAGGAGCTTCCTAATAATTACAACTACAGGGAAACGGCAAGGGCATCAAATGTTACCGTATTTCCGTACAAAGATAACACTTTGTTTTATAAGAGTACTTCCGAACGAAGGAAACTCCGCTGTTTTAATTTTCTATGTTGTTATTTTTGGAGGGAAAAATTATGAGTTCAGATTCAGATTCAGATTTTAATTAATTACGGACTCTTTTCGGGCGGCGCCCATATCATCCGAACACAGCATAAAAATTATGAGTTATAATTAATTATTATAAAATTGTGAAATTAAATAGGAATTTAGAATTTGTTTTAATAAAATTGCTCTAAATTTGGTACAAAAATAATTTATTATGGTTTCTATAGTCGGCAAATTTTTTCCGGATAATTTCCCCTGAGTGGATCCCACTTGGGAATTAGTATTTGGGGTAATGCTTTATACACATTAATTTCTGCGGACACATTTTTGGTTTATTGTAGATACATGTGTTGTGTATGTGTGTGTGTGTGTGTGTGTTTGTGTGTGTGTGTGTGTGTGTGTGTATGTGTGGATTTTAGCGGCTTGTAATTAGCTTTTTCCTTCGTCTCTAACGTGACTTATTTATCATTGAGATTCGGACATTGACTTCGTTGAAGCTTAATCATATGCGGCCAGTCATCATTAATTCTTCCGTCTCTGATCCATTCCATTGTGTCCGCATCAAACACGTTGCAGCCTAATGCCTGATGTAGTCATACATGTATCTAGATATACCAACACCCTCATCATCCTCATCTCTCTCTCTCTCTCTCTAGAAATTAGCAATAGACATAATTGATATTCATAACAGTTCCAGGTAATTTCCCAGGGACTGGATTCATTTTTAATCGTCGCGATCCGCCCTTCTCAGCTCTTTGAACCTCCATTCTTTCCTACAGGATTGGATAAATAATTACTTGAACTTGATTCCCTGAACTTTCCCAAAAATGTATTTCCGACAATTGACAAAATACAAGGATATACATATGTGAATGTAACATGATGAATGAATACATAGATTGATAGATATAAGATTAGAAATTAGATTCTGGTGTGAGACGAAACAGGAATTTATTTTTCTTTCAAAATTTTCCAGTGTGCCCTTGTGTGTGTTTTAAATCAATTCCGTAAAATAAGCCAGCACTAACGGCATTCATCTGATGTAGCTACTAAATAATATTTTAAAGGAAGGGGATATTCCTAAATATGCTGTTTACATAAAAATATCGTTCCGCACTTGTAGTGAGATACTCAACACCACTCTTCAACCCAACAGGCATTTTCAATAGAGCACCAATTATGAAGACCCTTTTCCCAGCAGCTGTTCCATCACTTTTGCTCTTTTAATCTCCAAAGGATAACTTCTGATTTAGATACATCCGCTTCAAAACTCCATTTTTACCTTAATATGTCCCAGCATTGATTCCCTATAGCACATATCTACACAAGACCTACTAAATTGGAATAATATTTGCACAGTCCATATGTGCTAATCAATGCTGATAAAATACTCCTTGTACAAGAGCACTCTTAAAAAAAACAAATTTGACTCTTATTATAGGAGCATCCACGTATCCCCTCAAAAATTAACATTGTGATAAACGGGAATGCGCGCTTTAATATTTTCAGACCTACTTTCATGGAATTACAAGGACACACATCTTCCGGCTATCTGGAGAACTCTATACTGTACGTATGTAGCTGTATGTAATTACTTGTGTGGATGATATACACAACTACACACTCCCCTACATACATAGATATGTATAAGGGTAAGGTATATCTATACAAAAATGATTTTCAGCTTGAATTATTTGAACGTTAATAGAAAAAATTCTCAATTTTTTAAGGTAGTCAATCCAGGAATTATGAGTTCATACATCTATACAAATCGAGCTTATTATTTTCCTGTTGGAAGAATCTCCTCCACGTGATGAGTATAAATGCATAAGGGCATATAGGGACCGAGTAAAAGCCAGCAGTCATTATATATCTACGTCTGGGGATGACAGTAGCATTTCCGGACTTATTACGGCATGTCTAATGCGGACTTGATTACAAATGAGTAGATATATGGGAATGACGCGTGGGGATACTCTGGATGTGTGTACCTGGAATTATCTTTGATGGTTTACAATTGAGCACACGTGGGTAGATACATGAGAGCTCCTCCTGTATAGTTACAATGTATGTATAAATAGAAAGAATGCAATTCCAAGAGGAACCCATCTCCAGATTTGAAGAGTAATTTGATGCTGGACAGTTGGAGGAGTTCTTGAGGTAAGTGCTTGAGTAAATTTTAAAATAATAAGGACCTGAGTGTACAGATAGAAATGACATTTGCTACATACAAGTGGATTATACTCCATGCCCAGGGAATCCATAGTGGAAGATTCCTAAATAATGTGTTTACAGTGGGAGACACACTGTACACACCTGTCAGCCTCACCTGGGATCTTCCTCCCATGACAAAACTTATGTATGATGACTCCAGGAATGGAAGATGTCTACTCCATCATCTCAATCCCATATATACTAGATATATGATCATTATCAAGAGGAAATTGATGAAAAGTTATTCGAGCAAAAAAACCCAGCAGTGTCTCTCTGTCGTGAGCAGAACCTCCGATCCAGATCCTCTAATCTCTCATTACACTCTTTTATGCTACAGATAGTGGAGAGCTCATCTGGGCCTGTACAGTGGGTCCGGGTTGGGAGGGACCTCCGGAGATTATCATTTTTCCTACAGGGTTGCAAAAATAGTATGTAATTATATAGATACCTGGACGCTCTATCATTTAGCCCAATGCTGGATTTCCTCTTTGCAAAAGATTTCCTCTCTGGAGATTTAAAAGGCATCGTGGGGCTCTTTTAGGGATGTCCCCATAAAAGGGCTACATCCAAAATGTAAACACATGGAAGCGTGCAATTGTTTGCATTATCTCATCAACTGCTCTTCCTGCTCCGTGGTCACATTCTGGCATCCCGTCGCTAGTAATAAATTTTACAAAGTCAAGGGATTGATGGAGCCAGTGCCTTTATTAAATTAAAAACACAAAACACTGGATTATAGATTCTGTGGATCACGTTTGAATAAAAATGTAAAAAAAAAATATTGGAACAAATAAACAGTATTCTCAACTGCTTGCACGAGCCACACTTTGCTTCTGTTATGAAGGGATTTTTTTTCAGGGAATGGTCCTTGTAATAATTACTAATATTAGCATAGTTTTTGCTTGGAGTAATTATTTATTTATTTAAAATTACTATTAGTTTTGATTGTTTCAATAGTAATACAATTTAAGATATGTGTCATAATATTATGCCTTTATAATGACCCGTACTTTGGAAGATACTATCTACCTCAAAGCTAATTTGGTAAATAGTTGAATTCCTGTGCAAACAATTATGTAAAAACACAGCAGAGGGCTGAAGGAAGCTCCGTACTTATACATAGTAGGGCTGAGAGCAATAATGTATGTAATTAAGTTTATGAGGGAAAAGTCTGCCATGACTTCTATACAGGAGGACGTAAAGCTGTGACGGAGCAGAGCGAAAGGGAGGAAATCAAGTCGCTGTAGGATTTCCATGTTAAGTGGATGCAAATAGTACTTTGGTGTGTGTGAGACTCCTAGGGCGAGAGACAGGGACTGGGAGAAAAATTGGGAAAAGGGAATAGGAGTGATATATAAGATGTGCTTGAAAGTAGGTTGAATGTGGCATTTATTCGAGTCAAACCGTATAGAGCGACTGTAATGGGATGTGATGGGACAGAGTGGATGGTATTAAGACGTGGAGTCGCATTTTGACAGGGAATTCGTCGCCAAATAGCTTTTTCCCTCAGCCCTTGTGCTCCGCTCCGGTCCTTGTCTGGAGACACGGGGTGTCCTCAAAATCATTCCCTCCACCTGTGACCGCCTTACAGCACAATTTTAAATCCTCCATTCTACAAGACATCAAATTTTCAAAAAAAAAATCAAAAATTCCCCATAGCAGGAACTACAACTTTTTTCCGTCAAATTAGGCTAGATTTCTAAAAATTTCAGCAAAAAAATCTCTTTTCTTACTGTAAAACAATTATCTCTAAAAACTTGTACACATTGCAATTTCATATGGGAGATTTTGATAAAACAAGGAAATACTAAAAGGGCTCTTGATAATTGTCAGACAAACTTTGGCCAACACTTGACCAACTTATGAATCCATAATTTATTATCTGACGCTGAATTTTCCAGTGAGCGACAATAATTCTGTAGCCTTCGAAAAACTCTACAGGCTAAGGCTCTAATTATTCTTTTTTCAGTGAGCTTTGCTCAGTCACATAAAATTAAAGTCATATCTGAAACCTGGGAATTATCGTGGGTACTTTTAGGAAGGTTAAAAACCAGCGATTGCTACACAACGGTTAATGGCCTCGCATAACAGAATTTTGAAGAATTCTAAATTGTCAGAAGCAAAACAATTACATGACAAATTCCCAAATACAATGTCCATGTCTATAATGGGCCATAGAAAAATGGGGGAGGTAAACCTTTGAAGTACCTTCCACAGGAATACAAGAAGCAGGGTCCTGAATCTATATACACATTTTCTTAAAGTTCTGTGAGGCAAAGCTCCCTTGCTGAATCTCTTTATCTATATCAACTGTAGTTATATATAAAGGAGCATGTAAGGTAAGGGGAGAGAGAGAGAGAGAGCGAGAGAAAAAAAAACGAGAGAGAGAGAGAGAGAGAAAGTGAGAGAGAGTGGTACGGAATTTAATGTGAACATAGTCAAGTCAAAGTCAGGACACCACTTGGTCCTATAGAGCGGAGAGGAGGTTACTGTCGAGTGTATACATATGTACCTATAAGTATAAATATAGGAGAGCCAGGGTGTAAGGAGGGAATAGTAGCCCAATAAAAGGATCTCTCTGGTTCTTGTGCCAGCCCAACCTAAGAAGCTTTCTCTGCGGTTTGCTTTCTAAGCCAGAAAGAAAATTCAATCTTCCTAATGCATTAAATGTGTCGCGACACACACACACACAAATGTCAACTGAAATAACCCACCACTCACGTCAACTTGGAACTATCAGAACGACAATCACATACGAAGACGTGAGGAAGCTATATGTTCTACCTCCTCTGACATTCTTTTCCCTGATTCTATTCTCTTTGACAGTGTGGAAGGTATAGGCGTCCATTCCCTCTATATACCAGAGACAATATGCCCCTAACCTCCTACCTTCTTCTCTTCGGATGATAACTTCAACAAAAGTAAATAGTTTTGTGTGTGTTAGGCATTCCTGGGGAAAATTATAACTGCTCGGGCTATATATATGTTACCCGTTGTAGATATGTACTTAGACCTGTAGACATGTAATCATTACTGTATTTCCTCCTTACAATCTTATACATACACGTGTGTACAATAAGTATGTATGTACGTAATATAAGAAGTTTGTGATTGCAATATGTCTGTGTGTCTTCATATACGGGTTTTTTTTTCTGAACAAAAATGCATCTACTTTTTACGTGCTTTTTCTTCTCCTCCATGAGGATATGCGTGGGGTTGTGTGTGTGTGTGTGTGTGTGAGTATGTATATATATAGTAGGTTAGAGCGAGTGTGTATATACGTACATGTACATACTTATTTCCGGAAGCATTTCTTTGAATTGCCGTCCCTAGTTTTCTCATTCTTTTACTTTTACTTAACAACATCCCATGACCAATTTCACTTTTGTTCTCCTTTCACTTTCGTCTGATCAGTGAGGACAATAGCAATGATTTATCGTATATTTTTACCTCTCTCTCTCTCTTTCTCTACGTACACAAACTCACATACTCACAAATACCTATAGATACTCTGTCTTTTTATTTTTTCTTCTTCCGCCACAATTTACAATTGTCAAAGCTTGGAGGAACTTTCCTCCCTTTTATTGTACTTGAAGGCCTGAGCGACTCATTTATCAACTTTGAGACTGAAACTTTTTTTGAAAAAGTATCAAACTCTTGGCTGAACAGTTCCGTGTACCTGACGGATTACAAATTTGCTTCTTAACAGCCCCGCACCTCCATTAGATTATTATTGGCTGTCGGATTTTTTCCCCCCATGTACAGTATAAGCCCTCACACATTGTCTTATGTAGCCCCGGATGAGATTTGTCAAAAGTTTTTTTGGGTCTGGTTTTTCTTAAATATTTGTCTTTTAGACTTCTTTGCGGACAGAATTAATTACATGAGTTTTTTATGGATAGTTTTAAATAAGTGGGTAGTTTTAGAATGTAAAGGGAATGGAGTTGGAGAAGGGAATTATAATTTGTATAATTAAATATCCCTTTGGTTTTTGACAATCTGAAACCAATTAATTTTTGATTGGTGTGTTTTACTTTTGAGTGGAATATATTTGTGATTTATGTTTGAGCCTTCTTTGTTTCGTTTGAAATGAATTATTTTTTTATTATTTTTTTGGGGGGGGGGGCGGAAGGAGGAAATGATTTCTTAAAATATTGGTCCTCATTGGGAGATGAACCATATTGAGAGCTACCTGGGAATACTGGTATCTCTCTATTTTTGAGGGGCTGTCAGGGAGAGCTGAGAATTGGAAAAAAAGATTCGAGACTAAAACTTCGTTTGGGATAATTGAAATTTTGACAGATTGAAATTTGCTTGGTTGGGAAAAGATGGATAGGAGGAAGATCTCTGGGAGAGGTTTTATAGTGGTCCAAAGGAAATGGCGGAATGATGAAGAGGACTGAGGCTGGAGCCCCGGAGAAAGTACAGGAAAAGGGACGTACAGAGCAAAGAGAAGGCGCAATTTGATTCGAGACATGAACATTTGAGCGAGAAGAACGATTGAAAATCTGTCATGGGATCGTTAGCTTTTCAATCATTTCTCAAGCTCTCTAGAGCCTATTTACATTTCCCATTTGGCTCTCAATTCCAATTCCATTTGTCTTCTAACTTCAGCACTGTGGCAGTATTTCCATCCAGTTTTTTTCCCTTCTCTCTCTCTCTCTCTCCCTGTCTGTCTCTACTTTAAAAAAAATACAGACACATTTTTTTAGTGTGAAAAAAAACGTTCCCATTTAATAATCACATACAACATACATAGCTCGCAGTTTCGTTTGTCGTTACTTTCTTGATTTTAAACAAATTTACTTTCATCAATTGAATAACACTCCTTGAAAACATTCCGAAAATTGAAATAAAAAATGTATGTAATTATTTACACGTTAATTTACATATCTATGTATTCCCATACAATTGTTACAAACCCGTTGTCTGACAGAGCTTCAAATTTGCTAGGAAATTGAAATCGAGACTCATTCTTTATGGTGAGTCTTGCAGGAAAGAGGTGCTTGAGCATTAATCCTTTTAGCGTCCGTATATAATTATCAGTAAAACAAAAGCACAAAAGCCATACGTACATATATAATTAGAATAATTATATATGTAATGGCTAAATGCAATGAGAGTCATACGACATTCGTACTTTGAAGTTCTCATTGGACACTGTCGTTCCCATGAGACTTTATTATTCGTATCATTTCAAGGAATTATATTATTGTTTGGCAGAAACCATACCGTAATTGTCATTGGTTAAGAAGCGTACATTTCAATATTACGATCCCTAAGTGTAGGGCCAAGGAGAGATCGCCTCTTAGCGGATGTATCAATATGCGTGTGTATATAGATATAAAATTGTATGTAGGACGTTTATACAGGGAGGAAATATAATATAACGGATTTTAATTCTTACGGGACTCATTGTAAAGCCCTTCTCGGACTCAACTGTACATAGTGTATTGAGATAGTTCTATTTTGCTGGTGCCCATATGTGGTAGCAATTTCCTATGCATTCATGGATACTGGGGGGGGGGAGTATGGCTCAGAAGTGAGAGTATACGGACAAATAGGGCTATGTTGGGAAGGTTATAGGGTAGGTGGTTTGACACGGAGTTGGAGATCGGCGGAATAGCGGTGATGATGTGATTTTGGGCGAAAAGGATTGATGTGGAGATTAGATTGATTGGAGTTTCAGGGTGAAGCTTGGGGAAGGCTTGAGAAGCAGAGCTCATCTCAATAGCATTCGTTGATTGAAAATAAAGAGCTGTATGGTGTTCATCCCTTGCCCAGACTCCACATACATATACACAGATACATATGGATCCTCCACTCAATTGTGCCCCACACGATTTCTCGGGGAAATCGGATTAAAGGCATCTCGTCCTCTCTTCTCTTCCTTGTCGCAAATAGAATCCCAATCCTTCCTTCCTCTAATGCTATTAGCCCTATAAAAGACATCTCTCTTGTGCTCTTCCCTCCTTGGTCTGCTTCTTCCGTCCGGGCCTTTCTTCTTCCCTCACGGTCCTCCTCCTCCACCTCCTGCTCTTCCTCCTCTTCCTGCTCTTCCTCCTCAAAGCCTTAAAATATTCCACTTCGAAGAATTCCAACGCTGATGGGAAATCTTTTAACTCCCCATACAGCCCTGTACATAGATACTTGTAGACATGTAGATATATCTACTTATAATTTCCAACACTTTCAGGGTCAAGATTTCTCCCTCTAAAATTCATTCTCGCAACGAATTCAGTAATTATATGTCAAAAAGAATGTTACGACTACAGTATATAATTATATATCGGCTGTCAATGAAAAAATAATTCTCAACCGAAATTATGAGAATAATTAAGGGACGTGTTTTTATAGAAAGGGGCTCTTCTAGGGGAAAGGAGATTTGGAGGAAAAATTATACATATAAGCTCTGTTCTAGTAAATCTCAGCTTGCCCCAAAATTCCCCAGTAATTTAAAATCAATGGAATGTTTTCTTATAATTTAAAAACTAACCCAAATATTTTAAATAAAATTGACTGTTTACGATCCCAGACTTTTTGAGAGGATTTATTTTTGTGAATGTAAATAAATAGAGATAATTAAATGTATGTAAAATGAGAGAGGGGAAGCTATGCTTGTGAGTAAAGATGAGTTCCTATTAATTGCCATATATAAGAAAGGACTTGGTTTCAAGGGATATTTATATAAAGCTCTAGTTCCTGTGCAGTGTGGCAATACCAGTAAATTGTGTATATGTATATGCTCAGGTGCACTATAGAAAAGTTGGGAAAGAAAATAAGGACTTAAATTTGGTTGAAAGAACTGTAGAGAAAACCTTATTTCCTTTTCTTTCTTTTCCATGAAAGACGCGAAGTCATTGGAGCAGCATAAAAAGTATTTCTTCCTCCTTAAACCACACAAACATACAGAGAAAAAGCGAGACTGATTTGAAGAGAGAGAGAGAGAGAGAGAACGACGACGATGGAGGAAAAGAAGAAGAGGAGAAGAGAAGAGACTATACGGAAAAGAAAAAGTTTCAGATTGTCAGATTCAGCGACTGAAGAAAAGTTGCTTAATCCTCTGCAGAACTTCTACTCAGATAATTTCTCTTTTTTCCTCTTTGATCGAACTCCTACCATAGTCGAGGACTGGCTCAGTCCTCAGCCAGTCACTCAAGGCAACTTGTACAGAAGGAAGACACGCCGAAAGGAATTAATCAGAAAACTTTGTGGAATCAAAGTTTCTTTCTCCTCAACTCATTTCTTCTTCTATTAATTCCCTCCTCCCTCCATTAGTACATACAAGCGCTGGGGCATTATATATACTCTGAAGAAAGCAACCATTGAATCTAATGCTATTACATCGAATCAGCCCAGGGGCTTACTCCCATTACGCCACCCCAGCCTAACTTTTGCAGTTCTCCTCACTCTTAACGATGAGGACTCCTCTCTGTACTTCTTAAGAACGATCCCGCACCTGACATCTTAGCAGCGTCTATCTTCAGGCTTACATATATCCATATAGTTATATGTATAATTATAAATACTACTATATAACAAATTCGGTAGTATTTCAGGTTACTTGTAGAATATAAGTATCGAGCCTCAAATAGCACAGCCGGAATTTATTGGAACTATACCTACATACGCGTATCACATCTGTACAGAGTCATTTCAAGTGTAATTCTCACTTTACCCCGTTGTACAGGGTTTATTAGAATTTTCCCACAGGAACTTTGTCACACACTTTGTCAGTACAAGTATAAGATATGTTTAATTACCCTGGAATAATCAGTGTTTGAAATAATTATTGTAACATAATAATTTTAATTTGTGTTTCAAATAATATGCAGACATTTTTTTAAAATTTAAATAAATAATTAAATTGATTTTTTTAATTAAGATTGTTATTTAATTTCTTCAAAAATAGACTATGTATAGGTATATGTAAGAGAATTGTCAGGGAAACAGAGGTTAGTTTCCAATGCCTCCATGCTCTTGTTCAATTCTATGAAATGTTACTTATTGTTAGTTCATTGGAAGAGGTTACTGTTTAAGTCCTGATAATCTGAAGAGCCATAATTGGGAATTGGCAGCCGTAATCTCGTGGTTAGGGTGTCCGGGTTGTTCAGCCCTCAAGTCAGGATTATTAATTCAGGTGAAGTTTTGGAGTAAATTAAAATTATTGCTTTGTCTTCTAAAACAAAGTGTAATACATTCTTGAGATTTTTAGCATCACTTGGAATCAGTAGTTTTAGAAACTTTCATCAATTTAAATTTGGGATTTTCAATCTTTGTAGTTTTGTGATCATTTTTGGCCTGATTATTAATGAACAGAAGTTCAGGTTTTACGATGTATTTTCTCAGAAAGATCTTTTAAGGGTAATAAATTTGCTTCAGTGGGGAATTTTTTTCTGAACTCAATCTTGCTATACAGTTAAGACTCAATAATTATTCAATCCATCCCATGACATGTCGATGCCAAATCTGCGTCCGTGATTTTGTCATGTCTTTGATTTTTAAAGCTTGACACACAAATCCTCCACAATGGTGTTTAAGTATTTTGTGACTTTGGAACGAAACAAGCTTTTCAAATCCTTCATCCCACAGAATAAACTCAATCTTCAAATCCACAAATATTACACTAAAAATGCTTGTCTCCTTTGCATCAGGCCTTCTGAGCACCCTAAGTAATGTGCCTGTGTAAATACGAACATAGCATATTCACACATCTCTTGAGAGCAGTTCCTTCTTCTAACCATTGTTAAGTACCTACATATGCACATACATATGTATAGGCATAATTACCCAAGGCGAAATATACCTGTTCTCTGACAATTGTCTATCAATGGACCAGAGCCATTCTGAGAGTTGATCCATGGGGTTGGCAGGGAGGGTGGATTTTCAAAAGGCATATAAACTTTGAATATTAAAAGGACTAATATCACCTAAAACGTAGTGGCTACACAACTCTGTAGTCTCAATGAATTGGAGCTATGTATGTACATACTGTAGGGCTCTCATCCCGTTGAAGGACAATGTCTGGGATTTTAGTATAGGGAATGGCCAGGGTCGTCTGATTTTACGGCATTGGTGGCTTTGCCCTAGGATTGTATGGCTAAACCAGATATGATTATTACACCGAGCGGGTTACATTTTAAAAGCCAAGTTAGTGTTTTCCTGTATGTGTTTCCAGTGTGTGTATAGTTAGGGATAGGGCTAGAAAGCTGAAAGTTGACATGTATGATGGGGAATAGGAGGAATAATTCCAGGGAATTATGGGAACTGGGAGGATTTTAATGCGGAGTCAGAATGAGTATCATTCCAGTATCATAATAGCATTCTACAATGTTCCAAGTCCAACTTCTAAAGTACACTCTCTTTATAAGAGCAGTCCTTCAAGTATCTAACAAAAATGTTTTTTGTCATTTAAAAGAAAATACCCTTTTGAGGAGGTCTCCTTTATAGAGAGGGTCTCCTGTAAACACACAGAAGATTGTTTACTTGTTTATCCCTATATATGGGAAAAGTGACTGGAGTGGGTATTTGGGGTGGGCAGGTGGGTTTTGAGAGACATGAGAGAGATAGAGATAGAGATAGAGAGATAGGGAACTGGAAGGAGTCTTGATATTTTGTTGGCAATATTTTGTGGGTTATTTTGTGCCGGGGGGAAATAATATGTGTTCAGAAAGGCAAGGAGCCGAGTTCGTCGTGTGGGATATCAGAGGCAAGAGAGTAAGGCATGTGCTCTGATATTACAAAATCCGAGAGTTATAAATTTCGACCGCATAAAATCTCGCAAGTCCCTGGAGAGGCTCCACTTCATCCGAACCAGATGGGACCTCTTCTTTCCCTTCCTTAGCCTCAGCTCCAAGCCCATTTTTTGATCTCCATTTTCTCTTTTAAGCCCCTTCCATTGGACCCAAGCGATTTCATTCCACTTTCATTTTTGCATCTCGCTTCATCCTCCCAAAACTCATATATTTACCATTGTGGAGAAACTTCTACAATGTATGGGCAGGGATAGGGACGTATACATATAATTACATATGTATGTACACGCACATACATACATGTCATGGCTCTGGCTCTCATGTAAATCCCCACATTTCCAGGTCGGATCCGGACTTATCCATTGAATTCATTTGGGTGTAGTCATTCCGTTGAAAGCCAACTTCCAGGCACAATCCCGGACTCTTTTTATTTTCTAATTCGAGTATAAGATCAGTGCGGCAAAGGACGTGAGTAAGGGTAGGAGAAAGCACGGCTGGAGGGGCAAAAGTAAACAAGTGAAAAAAATTAGTATGTATGATATAATAAAATTATGCTTTTATAAAAGTTTTGTTTTTTACAGTGGACTTTCTCTCTTTGTAGGAACATCTTTTAAGACTAAATTTGAAACTGCTTTATAAATTAAGCAGGATCTTTCTTATAATATAGGGAATTAATTTGTGCTCAAATAATTTTGGCCATAGGTATTTAATCAACAAGAGCCTGGTATAATGTTAAAGTTGGCTCAGTTTCCAAAGGTGCATAAAATGTACTTCCTTTTTTTAAAACAATAAATTATAAAATTTAATAATGTATTCACAACAAAGTTGAAAGTGATGGGTTTGCTAGAAATAATTTTGAATTCTGATACTATACTCGCAATACCTAAAAATTGAGTTTAAAAAAGGATTGGGCTCGGAATTAGTACTTTAAAAATTTCACAACAATTGAAAGTTGTAAAGCACATTTATATAACTCCATTTGAAAATTGCATGATCTCCTGTATATTTGTATAATAATTAGTATTTCCCTATGTATTTATTTTATTGTTAGTGCAGTATCGTCCCTTGGATTTACATGAAGGAATCTATAGCTCTTAGATCCTTACAGGGAAAATAATAAAGGGAAATGTGAGGATCTTTTCCAGAAAAACTTCTAGTGGTTGGGTACATTTCGGGAATTTACTCAGGCCATCTGCCGTACTGGTGAGATGGGAAAAGGAGATGAATTCCGTCCATGAGCAGCAGATTGCGCTGTGTTCTTTCTGTTGTATAGAAACATTTAATTCTATAAAAAAAAGAGGCCAAGGTTTTCTGAAATGTTGGTCAATGTAATTTTGAAGGAAAAATGCAATACACTATGTAATTTCGGGAGTACATATGAAGCATTGAACAGGATAGCAATATATTATTTGAACCGTCATGAAAAGCTGTAAAAACAATTACTCAAATTTTGATTAAGCTTTGACGGGTTTTTAGAGTTTTGACCTGGATTTTTGAATTAACTAAAAATGCTCCGTCTGGTTGCCGTGACTTCCAAGTCCTGCCGAAGTTTACAAGGAATTTATGTCAAATTTTGCTTAATGCACCAGCTCAACCTGAACAACTAAATCCTTTGAAACCCAGGGAATACGGGTCCGGGTGCAAAATTTCGAAAAACCGATAATGGGGGATTCGGACTGTCGAAAAGCTGGAATGAATCAAGGCTATAATAAAATAACTGAGAATTTAGGCGAGTCTGTTTTTTTTTCAACAGAGCCACCCCTGAAGGCAACTATTTTATGAAACACTATATAGGGCACAAAAGATGCAAAAAAGCATGAAATTGTTGAACTTTTCCCTCCCAATAGGATGGTCAAAAAACCGAAAAAACCCGAAAACGACTATAATTTATTGTAGCCCTACCAATTTGAATATTGAAAGGTTGCTATCTCAAATATGCTGTCTTACTAGCTCCTACACTCACGCTTTTTTTCGCACAGTAGAATAAAAATGTCGGGTTAAAAAAACATTTTTGAAATTCTGGAATTTTTTTTGACTGCCGGCAGACGCAAATGTGCACTTTAAAAAAAACTAAAGTCAAGTGAAGTATAAAGACTACATTGTAAAATTTTGAAAAAGTGTTTTGCATCTGCCGACAGTCAAATCAGGGAAAACTCGAAGCGGGTAATTTATATCCTCTCTTCTAATTTGAGGGAGTAGAATGAGTAGATAGTGATAGTGATAGTGAGAATCAAATATTCGCGCGCTCTAGACCCACGAACGACCATAGCACTGCGCAGCTAGCTATTGCATATTACTATTTACTGTCATCCCAAATTACATTTGCCTTGCTGACCAGCAATTGCTGGCTGCGCAGTGCTCGTTCATATCTATATCAGACGTTGTGTACATTTTACGTTGTGAAGTGTGACGCATGGATTGTATGCTTATACATAGAGCCAGTATGCAAGAATAAATTGCTTGCTCGCTGTAGTAGACGATGAGAGATTTCTGCCAATATAATACACGGGCAGGGAATTTGACGTAAACGGCAAGCCCTATCACGCTTCATACCTTGGGACCGTGCCGCAGTTCAACGAGTCCCAATTTGTTTTAATAATCTGGGATTGGTTGACAGTAGACAAATAATATTTGGCCTCACTATTAACCATAGTGCCATCACGGACCAGTTTCCCTTTGTTAGCTTTATTTGAAAACAAAACATTAACTCGAACAACCCATTTTTCAAGGGTCAACCAATAATAATTATTTTAATATTTATTATATTAACTTGTAGAACTATTCTAGAAAATATCGCAATTGTACTGAAACACGAGTTCTAACATTATTATCTTTAAGGCAAGGATATGTGTGTAGAAATTTTAGGAAAAAAGAATGGAATGGAATATGTACAAAAATTAGAGCTACTTTTGGGATCGGGATACACTCGGGAATTGGGTTCGGGATCGGGAACGGGTTCGAGTTCGGGTGTCTAATTAATGTTCCCAAATACTTTGGGACCAGGTTCAGGAACATGCTCAGCAGACCCGGGATTTTGGGATCGGGACCGGGTTTGGGAACGGGTTCAAGCTTGATGAAGGTATTTGTGTTCCCGTCGGGAACCGGGAACAGCTTCGTTCCCACACCCGTTACACGCTTCAGGTTCCCGGGACAACGCATCCATCTAGCGGAGAAAAAAATACAAAGCATGCACGGCCTCCCTCGAGATGATAATTTTGCTTAAGCGACTTGAGCCGTTTCGCATACTGTCAGTTGGGATCGCATAGTAGTGATTTCTAAAGGTCTTCACGGATCGGATTCTGGTCTCATCCGTATCCGATCCTATCCGATCCGGTAAATTCCGGATTTCAAAAACACCCATCCTATCCGATCCGATAGAGTCGGATACCATTTTATAAGTATCCGTATCCGATCCGATAGAGTCGGATACCATTTTATAAGTATCCGTATCCGATCCGGAATAATCGGATCGGATAAAATTTTCGGTCCGGTCCGTCGGATACATTACGGATGCATCCGATTCGATCCGCGGATATCCGCGGATATCCGAACCTTACTTCAAGAAACCGTAAAAGAGATATATCTTATATATTGGGCATGTTTCTAATTTTATCACATTCAAATCAATATGAAAATTTTTAAATTCCGGTGTATCGATAATTACTTCGTTAGATGCAAAACCAATTTTGCTTCCAAAAAACTTAAAACAAATAGATTATGCATTCAATATAATTGACACGGCTTTCCTTGATTCTTTTGTCTTGAATATTTTTCCACCAACTCTTTAAGTTCATGTTGGAAATAAGTACTGAGAAAAATAATTAAAAATGTAGAAACAAATTCACGAAGAATTTGAACAATTGATGCCGGGCACGTTGCATGCGTGTATGGAGGACGAGAATTCTCATGAATGCATTAAAGTTTCAAATTAGAGGTGGGATTAGGGCTTGACTTCAGGCCCGAACCCTGAAGAAACCCGAACAAATACTCAATTAGCTCGACCCCGCCCGCCAACGGGCTAAATATTCGATATTCAACGTTTTATGCACTTCACATTTTGTGAAACCCTAACCCGTTAAAACCCGGTCTCCAAAATATTTTACAACCCGAAACCGCTAAAAACCCGGTCTCCAAAATATTTTACAACCCGAACCCGCTAAAAACCTGATCTTTAAATAGTTTTAAAACCCGATGAAAATCCGGCTTTTTACTAACAATTGAATCCGCTGGGAAACCTTTATTTACATATTCTATTTTATTTGCATATACTGTCCATCCCAATAAACGTGCACACACGGAGCAAAACGTTTTGAAGATAAACTATCAAACTTAAGGGATCGTTTCAAAATGTTTAAGCATGTGTACGTATTAAATACAGTGAACCATTATTTAGCTTTGGCATGAATATACATGAAAGCAATGCTTGAACTCTGCGCAACGTCAAATATGCTTGCCACCTATCTGTCCTAAATCATATTCTAGTAGAATTGTCGTAATTTGTGACCCGCCCGAAACACGAACTGAAAAATAAATGCAGGCCCAAGCCCGATCTTAACCCGGTTTCATTGTTTTAGTGCAGCCCTAACCCGATCGGAGCCCGACGTAAGTTCGTATTTGCAGCCCGAACCCGGCTAAAAACCCGGCCGGGTCGGGTTCGGGCCGGCCCGAATCTAATAGCCCGCTTCCTGGCCTCACCTCTATTTCAAATCCAAGAATCTCTCTACTATAAAATGCGTGACAATATGATAGCATTATTCCTCACGAGAGGGCTCGTCTAAAAGACGGATATCCGCCGGATCATCCGAAAACACAGAACATGCTCATCCTATCCGGTCGGATGCATTTATTACTGCATCAAATCCTATCCGATATAAATACACGGATTCAAATGATGCATCCGGTCCGCCATATGTTTGACGGATAGGATTAATTGTGTTTTCAATCCTATCCGAATCCGATCCGATCCGAATCCGTCCGGATCAATCCGATCCGATGAAGACCTTTAGTGATTTCCGCCTACGCTAACTTGCAAGATGAAAGTCATGACAAAACTCATAGTGGGAATCGTTTAAGCAGTCTTCCTGCAGCTTTTTCGGCAACGCAGAACAGACGTCTAGTTTGATGATCATTTTTAATAGTGCCTAAATCTATTGTTGCAAGGTACACATGCATAAGTATTGCTAAATCAATAAAAATGTGAAAAAAAAATTGATTTACACTAACTGCACTGGTCCCGGGAACGAGTACGAGTTCAAGGGATTCGGGATTGGGAGCAAATTTTATCTGATTTCGGGTTCGGGATCAGAATCGGGTTTGAGATCAACGATTTAAGCATATTTAATATCTGGGTTTTTGTGCACCCGACCCCAGTATTTCGGGAACGGGTTCGGGTGTGAGTCCAAAAATCTTGATGACCCGATTTTCGGGTTCGGGAATGGGATCAAACTTTTCGTTCCCACAAGTAGCTCTAACATAAATTGAATTGTCTACATAAATAAAGTACTAACAAGTCTTTCAAGATCAATTTTGAGTGCGTTTCTAGAAGTTGGTAAAAGTACACACTCGATCCCGGGAACAACAGGTATGGGTACGGGATCATGTGTAGACTGTACACGTTCCAGATGGGAACGGGAACAAAATGAAAATCTCCGTTCCTGTTCCCGGTGGTCGGGTCCACTTGAGTGTGTTCCTGTTCCCGTACCCAAACTGGGTGGGAACAAAATTTTTGTTCCCGTACCCGTTCCTGTACTCGTTCCCGTTCCCATGTACCCGGGTTTTACCCGTTCCCGTGACGACCACTGATTCAAAAACATGAATAATGATTGCTCATGCAGGAATCATCTGAGCATTGGACTGCCCCTTCAGGGACCCATTGCCCTTGATTGAAGTTTTTGGAATTATTTTGACTAGACATCAAAAATTTGAGTGATTATTCAAAATATATTTAAATACTCTATCCGGTGCTAAGATATCGAAAGAATCCGCCACATAATCAGTAAACCTCGTAAATTAAAAAAAGGAGTCTTCTACCATGTCATAACAAAATCTTAAAAAAATATATTCGTCGGAGTATTTTCCCATTACGATTCTGACTCCACAAAATGGCGCAGAGCAAGGATATATACTCACTTTATTTCTGGAAATGAATTCCCTGTAATCTTGGGAATCAATTAATTTGTCAATAATTTTCGGATGTGGGATATACACGAACTACGATTATCAGTGGGAAATACATACGAATAAGTATTGGGATCAGTTATGATTAATCTTACAATTAATAGAAATTGTATCCATATATTTCCAATACTCTAGCCCTACAATATTAATATTATGCAATTCAATGGTATCTTGTATATCCAAATATATTTCTCCGGCTGTCAGTGAAGCTTCTTCTTATTTTCATTCCCATCCTTCGTAATTGAGTCTTTAGTGTATGGTTTTTTTGGAAAACCTCGGAACAAACTAGCAAACAACAACGCTAGTATGAAGGATACCACTAAAATTAAAATCAAAGCTCCGTCAAAAAATCGTCTTTGGAAAAACGTCAGGTTTTGAATCGGTTTTAGGTGTCTCGTGTTGTTGTGTCTGAGGATAAATTCTGTCCAGTACACTCCTGTTTCAATTGGACTCATTGGTCTATCTCTGAACAAGGCTGACATAGCTTTCATGTTGGTGGAGTATCTGAATAAAATCAGAAAAAGTTAAAATTCAAATGGAATAGCTTTTTATAATACAATGAATTTCCTACTTATAATGGTTTCCTTTTAAATTAAATCCCCCAGGATTATAAACATATATTATACACATAAGCATTAGATAGTAGCAAGACATAGTGGTCTCTCCATATTTTGACTGGTATTTGACCTTACTTTGGGAATGTCTGTATAGGAAATCACTATACACATATGTTCATATCTCTCTTAAATGTAAAACAATGCTTAGTAAAATTTCACTACAATCTTACTTTGGATTGTTCAGGACTTGATTCAAAGATGTAATCAAAATCTTGGAATTGAGGGTTCTCATTTCCAAACGAATTCCTATTTCAGTAGCTTCGATTCGATAGGCATTGTAATCTTGATCAACGAATAGAGGTATAAGAATTACAGGCACTCCGTGGTAAGTTGCTTCGGACAGGGAATTTAAGCCAGCATGAGAAATAAAAGCTCTCAAATTTGGGTGACCTGTGTAATTGCCCATAAATTAAAAATTAGTTAAAGCAAATGTAACTATGCGTAAAACGCAAGAAAATATTGTGCAAGTATGTAATAAATTATCGAACCTAATATTTGAAACTGAGGAAGCCATTTTGAAATAATGAGATTCTCCGGTTTATCTTCTGGTTCAGGTCCGTCCCACCTCCAGATGAAGAGAATTTTCGGGAATTGTCTCATCATATTTAGAAAACTAGATTTGATTTCTGGAGGCAACTTTGCGAGATTAATAAGGGAGCCAAAGGCAATTAGCACAACACCATCCGTGGCATTGTCCATAATAGCCTTGTATTCCTTCAAAATATGTGACATTGGAAACCATTAGAAAATGCCTTTTCAATTTTGAAATTATTTAAGCTAAAAACTTACCCCACTCAAAGGCTTTGCTGGCAAGAAGCACTGCATTCCTCCAATGCTCACGAAGAAAGGTGGAAGGGATCTTGCAAAATCGCTTGAGTAATGGCTAGCAATGAAAACTAAATCCACATTTTTTTGAATATCCACAAAGGTGGGTACTTCCGTTGTTTTCAAATTATACCTCTTTTGCATAATTGCCTCCAGCTTTGGATACATAAAAACCCGACGAGTAATGAACCATTTCAAAGGCATTAGAAAATTCACGGATCTCTCCCACATACTCATAGGATATGAAGAACCCATAGATATGTCAGGTATTGTGGTAGTTTCATCGGGAAAGCCAAATTCATCGTGAAACCAAGGAAAGTAAGCACAAGCCTTGTACAAAATTATTTTGGATTTTTTTTCGTGCGCGATTATCGTCCCACATTCACCAAAAATGGTATTTACAAGTACTATGTCAAACCTTCCTTCATTGATGACATAGTCTAAAACAGAGTCCCCCCTGGCTTCCATAATGGTTCTACATGACTCGACGCTATCTTGGTTGTAATTATTTACAATCAACGAATGTTTTCCTTCAATACGTTCCTGTATTCTGTCTGCATTATAAAACTGTTTGCCACTGTTGAAAATTGTTTGCGAGAATAAATCATGCACCTTCGGATGTTTGGAGGGTTGATTTTTGAATCCGGACAAAATAGTTACAGTATGACCTCTATCAGCCAAGGCATTTATCAATGGCTCGAGACTCAATTTATGACTGTACGACCCACCTCCAATGAAGACTAAAATATTTGCACGGTTTTCTGCTAAGCTGGATGATAAAACTTGGGATGTCAAAATCAAGGTGAGAATGAATGGAGTCATGACCGATCTCTACTCGTTTGCTTGTAACTTGATTCCGTATCTATTTATAATTATTATTATTGTTATAACTTCCTATTATTCTAAATATTAAAATATATATATAATAATTATAATATATAATATTATAAATATATATAGAATAAATATATATATAAATTCTGTTTTTATTCTAAATGTTAATATGTATTTTGTATTTCAAGAATAGGTTTGTGCAATTACGTTATGTAATTAATGAACAGCGATTCCGTGCTGTAGATTCAGTAACACCTAAGCTACATTTGTGACAGTACTGTTTTGATGCTTTTATAAACGATGTAAAATGACCTTTAAAATATTTTTCTCACACTGCCTAGTTGCAATGTTTATGTTAAGTACACCCGTTCATGGATTTAGTAATTAATTCAATTTTCATGTCAATTTTATCACTCAGATTTTATGTAATTATTTATACATTGCCTATGCATATATTTATGCTGCTTAAATTCAACTTTAATTTTGTTGTTGAGCATTTCATGGTTTACTCGATTTATTATTGCAGTAGCAGATTTGCTTTCAAATTAATTGAGAACAACGTAGAGAATCTAATTTTAGGAGTGATAAAAATGTATGTGGGAATTAAATTAAAGCCAGTTGTTTTTTAACTAACTGAAATATATTTTCTTTGCAATCTAAATTTATGCAGGAAATTCGATACTAATAGGATAACTATAATGATTATTCATGACGCAGTCATCAACTTGAAAGTATTATTATCGCATTAGTGTATACATAAATCATTATTCAAATAATATGTTTAGGAAATGCTTTTTAATGAAAACTACTCTCAAGTTCATTGCGACTTTGATATAGTCTTATATCCGAAAGCCCCCAGCATTTCTATTTAATCTGAATAAGAAGCACACGTGTTCGCAGGTTCATGGTTCCTGTACAATTTGCCAAGAATGAAATTGTACATTAAAGAAAGTGAAAGCATGCGGTGTCAAAGCTAAGGCGCGTGATAGTTGACCATTCGGAAGTGCACATTTCGTTTGCTAAAATATTTACTCTGACATTTTTACATACTTTAGATTTAAACATTTGGTATTTCAATAGTTTAATTTAAGGATCCGATCTTTCTTTTAGAAACCGTTTTGTATACAAATGCACGAAATGAATGTAAGGAAGGTGTAGAACTGCAATGAAAAAAAAATACATTTGAAGTAATTACTTGTACATTATGGTGGTAAGCATTGAATATAATTCCCTAAATTAGAAATGTGGATGGTATTTCGGTTAGATTTTTCAAAATTATGTGACTATATGGAGTATTGCATATTCTGAAAATATGCCAGAGGTTATTACTATTGGGAAGTTGACTATTCGGAAATCTTCTAACATAGCATATGGACCAGTCGCTGGGACCAAATTTTCTTATGATTATGCGGAGACGTTTCTTCTAACGGTATAGTGAGTGTAGCGAGGTTCGACTGTTTATGAACTTATGAACTAACTTAATATCAAATTTTTCCTCATTGCAATAGGCTGAAAAAAAAACCAACTAAGTTTTTACTCGTATCTAAAGGGTTTCCGGGAATATTTTTGGATAATTCGTTTACATTTCCGGGGCCGAAGGTCAGGGAACGTCTGAAAAACGAAAATTCCTTTTTCTTAAACATTCGGATAAATTTGAAATCAATCAAAATTGGGCTACCGTTGACAAGTAGATATATGAACAAATTACCGATGACAAAGATATTTGCACATATTGGTGAGGAAACGAAAATACAATGCTGCATGAATATGTATATGCATTATATCTGTTGTATTCTCAAATTACATGGCCACTCTAAGAAGAACTGGAATACAAATTCCTGGAAGCGCTACGGGTGATTCTTTATAGGTAATTAGTTTGTATAAGTTTGTGGCAAAATTTTTTAAAATGGAGACCGACATTCATTCCTGGCATTAAAAGACAAAATTTGATCAAAGGTATCAAAGACAAGGCAAATTAAGAAGCTCCTGGTGTATAAATGATTATATGTAGTACATGTAATTCAAAATACATTGGAGAAACATACAGACAACTCACAATAAATACCAGAGTTTTGAAACATTAGGATAATGTGAGAAGAAGAGAGTATAAAAAGTCTGCTATTGCAAGACATATCATAAGAAGCAAAGGTAATTAAATATCCTGGCTTGATTAAAAAATTGAATTAAAAATTGATTTAAACATTGATTTAAAAATTGATTTAAAAATTGAATTAAAAATTGATTTAAACATTGAATTAAAAATTGATTTAAACATTGAATTAAAAATTGATTTAAACAATGATTTAAAAATTGAATTAAAAATTGATTTAAAAATTGATTTAAACATTGATTTAAAAATTGATTTAAAAATTGTTTTGAAAATTGATTTAAAAAATGTTATAAGTAATTCGATTTTTACAATATCTTAGAGATATTTAGTCCCTGAAAAAGAGCACTGTTCGTGTTTCGAGAGCTATTCGATTTGTTTAAAGTTTTTAATTGACAGCGCAGGATTTTTGACTTTCATGAAAATCCTCTCTTCTAAGTTGAAAGAGTGGATAGTCTCCGTCTCCGTCTCCGTCTCCGTGATGGTAAGATTCAAATATTCGCGCGCTTTTTTTATTGGCTGAGCCAACAATAACTGGCTAAATAAATTATTTAAATTATTTTTTTTAAATTAAGAAGAAATATTAAAGCGTTATACTGTTTTGCGCTTTTTCTTTATTTTTTTTTGTGAATGAAAATAATGTTGCTCAAATGAAAAAAGGATGTTAAAATGTCTTAATAACTCGAAATTATTAAAAAAACTTATTTTTTACATTTTTTTGCGGATTTGAGATTCAAAAAGCGAGCTTTTTTTTATTTTCTGAGCCAGCAATAGCTGACTAAATAAATTATGAAAATTATTCTAAAAAAATTAAAAGCATTAGTAGCAAGGGCGGCAACGTTGCATTGGCAGCCGTCCACAACCAAGACGGCCCACTCACTCTTTCAAATTAGAAGAGAGAATCATTTTAAAAAATTTAATGCAAATTTAAATGAAAAAATCGTTTTACTGTACGTGTACATTAGTCTACACATTTACTAGGGTTGTGCAGCTAGCTATTGCATACAACTGCTATTTACTGTCTACCCTTTTTACATTTTCCTCGCTGAGCCAGCAATTTGCTGGCTGTGCAGTGCTCGTACTATTCTAAAGTCCGGTAAAGCCCAGAGACAAGTTTGTGGCAACATAAGGATTGTAGGCGCCAGTGTTTACCAGGGTGCCCAGAAGTTCTGATTTGATCAGGACTGTCCTGTTTGGACATAGGGTCACTTGATGACCTGATGAGCTTAAACTCAGTCCTGATATCACGATAGCTCTTTGTTGCATTTTGGGCAAAGTAACTATTTGTCATTATCATATCATTATCTAAACATTTGTTGAGTACGCGAAAAACTGGTATGATTTTGTGAATCTAACTTAATGCAAAAATAGTCCTTAATGGTTGCGGGAAAATATGTGCAGTTCGCTATTGGGGGCAATAGTCCATAGCTTCTTAAACTAGCGTCATTTTTATCCAATACATATGCACTGTAGCAACTTTGAGGCTAAAAGAATTGCTTCCTTAATTCAGCAAATTTGGGCCTCACAATCTATCTTGTTAAACAGCATAAAAGCTGAACTTCTGATCATTGTGAACTACCAAAACCAGAGTTCTCAAACGTTTTAAGATTGCATTGCTAACAAAAACGATTATTGACAGCTGGTAAATCATCCAGAAGGTAAGACTACAGGAGAAGCTGAGTACTTGAAGTAAGTACCTGCTGTGCCCGGATATGAAAGTCAAATATAAATAGATAAATTACACGGAAACGTTATAACATTTGATTTCTGATATTTTTAGGTTTTTATTTGTTTCAGTGAGGAGTCCTGATTTGAGAATCAAATAATCTGGGCACCCTGGTGTTTACACAGGTGTCTATTTCCATTACAATAGTCTCTATAAAGAGAAACATTACTTTACAATATCATGGTAGGTACGTTTGAAAACCTTGAGTTGAGACTAAAGTCCTTTACATGAGTTTTTGACAGGTTAAAGGTGTTTTGACATTGCGTTCTGACATTACCTGTACTACCCAGTTTCCAATGGATTATCCCCGGGAATTGTAATAAATCATCGAGGTAACTTAAATTCTCAATTCGCATAACCTTCATATTTCACTTAATGCCGTCTTACACTGCAGTCTTGGTCAAAGTATTGAAAGCACATACATACATACAACCATGCATATAGTTGCATCGTGTTGTACTTCTTGTAAAACCACTCCTAACCTAAGATGATGCGTCAACCGAAGCGACTTATTTTGAAGCAGTAATTATTTTAAACTGTACAACAATAAAAACCAATAATTTTACAGAAACTATTTATAATTCTTTTTTAACTCCTAAGAAACTTTTTAATTCTGGATCTAAATTAGTATCAATGATATGAGGTATAGAGAGTTTAATTACGGTTGAAAATAGTGACAGCCAATACACACAGTCACGAATATTACAAGCCGCCCGGTACAAACGAAAATATTATAATTATTTTAGCGTATTTCGGACTTTTTTAAGTATCATGGGAATTGCTAGAGTCAACTTTAAAATATCTTTAAGTTATTACTACAGATATAATAATAATTATAGTATATTTTATTATTGCTAATTATTTAAGATTATAAAAATTCTCAAAACGCAACACTAATTGTAAGCTGAATTGGCAATTGTTTAAAAACGAAGCCTATATTAACCATGAATAAATTTTTCAAAACTTCAGTCCAATTGTAATTATTATTGTAGAAATTGCGTGTTCCAAATTATATACTCACTATACACCTTACAGCAAAGTATTCAAAATTACCAACCACAGTGCGATTTCCTATTTTTAAAATACATATTTACATTAAAATTTGAACATATCAATTTGGTTGTGCAAGTTCTCAGTTTCAGTTGATTAGTAAATTCTGCAACAATTTGTGATTTTATTATAAAAACGTTCAATACAAATTATTGAGATGCAAATTGAATGATAATATGACCATCTAATTTAATTGTACAAGCCCCATAGAACTCTTGAAAATTACAATGTCTTGTAAAATCACTTATAACTAAAATTCTCAACGAGGGACATAAGTCACTCATCAATATATCTTGAAAAATATGGAATTCAATTTGATGGACCTTCTGGGAATCCCATGTTTTTGCAACATGTCTTTATAGCTTATTGAACTTGTCAGGGTAGCGATTTCAAAATCAGTGCTTGTGCGACACACATATTTCAGGGACCATGTTCCCCTCGCTTTTCACATTTTAGATAAAAGAGCACATGATGTGGAATTGTGTATTCATGCCATAGACATGTACACATACATTCTGGGTTCTGCTGATTGCACACCTGTTCTATTTTAAATTAATAAATAATTTTATTTATATGTATAGATGTTCGGATACATATGTCTGAAGGAAATTTATATGCATATACTGACACCGTTGGAAGACTTTTAATTCCATTATATGTGGTATAACATTTGATTGAAGTGGTTCCCCTCCACGTTTAATTAAATACACATGCATATACATATGTACATATATATTTCATGGTATTTCAGTGCATTATATGCTATGAATTTACGATGACGTTCATTAACTTGACATTTTACGAAACACAGTGATAAATGTTTATGATTAATAACGTTCCTCTCCATACCAAGAAACATTTACACATGCTCAGTTTGATTCTAAAGTAGGTTAGTCGTTTGCAAACCACATAAATGACTCACTCTAGAATATCCAGCTTTACTCATAGAATACATAAATTTCAGTTCGGGCTTCCTCTATCCTGCAAGCCTTTTGCCCATTACTATTAACACACAAATTCCTTTTTAGTTCTCTTGGACAAAATACTAGGAGCGTGTATCTGTATTAGCGTAATGTTAGGACCCCTTTCGAAAAAACTTATATTCACGGGTTACATATGGGGCACTTACTTGGGTCATCTGCCGTATTGGTGGGATGGAAAAAGGAGATGCGTTCGAACCTCCATGAGCAGCCTGCGCTATATTATTTGTGCTTATAATTTTATATTCTCAATCACCGTCTCAATTTGGTTTTTCATTCGGACGGTGCAAATGTCGGAGACGAAGCAAGAATCCTCCGTGCACACCAGGAACTACATGATAGGAATGTGCATGACGTTCTTCTCGCTGTTTAACATTGTCGTCAATGTAAATTTTGTTCGTTACCGTTACGAAATTCCCCAGTTCCTCTCACAGTATTTAATTTTCGGCAAGCAGTTGAGTAAGTGTTAGCACAGTCGTACACTACAGTAATCTACACAGTATCTATATTTTTTAAAAGACATTCATGTAAATTCCTACTTTCAGAAAAGTATAACAAACAAAAGCAAGAGAAGACTAGAAATGCAGACATTTGGGAAGATCAAGCCGGGATTTTTATGTTCGCTTTATGTGTGCTCTCTGGAATATTTCTAGGAATAATTTGCTTCAATTTATTTTTACATACTGAACTCCCTTTATTGTTCACATCTTTTGTAGATTTGCCAACGCATTGGTTTATTCCATTGGCTGTTGTCCAGACTACAATTTTTATGCTATATTTTTCTATGTGGTTTACATCTATATTTTGCCTAGCATTCCCGATGTTTGGATACGTATTCACCTTCGTGGAAATTTTGGATCAATTGGAGTAAGTTAGTGTTGATAGTATTTAACGTTAAGCGGATATACGGCTGTTCACAAGAGTTATAGCTACAATTGCGCTGGACACTCTGAACCCTAAATTATGAGAGTAGGATTCCATTTAATAAATTCCTCTATTTACTTACAAATTATTGCTCAAATTTCCTAAATTTTGCTTAATTATTGACCTAGGTTAATGTTTCCCAGCACGGCTTTGTAGTTGTCCAGCAAAAAGACATTTTCCCAAATTTGTGAACGAATTATTTTTCAAATTGCATTAAGAGTTTTTTTTTAGTAAATTTTCAGCTAAGAATCAAAACGCTGAGGTAACTACTACAAATTCATAAATTCATTTTAATCCTTTTGTTTAGGCTAGACAGAAATCGTTACACAACCCTGACTTATTTGAGGACACCAGCAGAGTTTATGAAAATTTGGAGAGACCTGCAAGTTTTGAATACAAACGCGACGAACATTTGTTCCTCGATTGTACTGCCAGCCAACCATTGGTTATTTTGCATTTTGACCATCTACTGTATTTATGGAGTGATAAAACTCCACGGTGGTATTTCTGTACTCATGCTCCTTGGTGCAACTATGACCCTAATGTCATTAGTTGTTGTCTATTCAGCCCTAGCAAAAATTCATGTCAGGTCAAGACAAGTACTGATTAGTTGGAATAATAAAAGACAGCCACTTCTCACGAAGAAATTCCTCCACAGTTGCGTCTCAATGAAGATTTATGTTAGTAGTTTTTATTATATTGATCATGGAATGATCCTAACCATGCTGAAAATTATCACTGAATCCACGGTGAACTTGGTTGTACTAAACTAATCAAAACAATTCTTTGGCACTGGATGATTTTATTTGTTGAATAAAAATATTTTATAAAAAAATGCTTTGAGTACAAAACAGAAACTTCAATTCAGTTACAATTAATTCATCGATCGTCATTTAATCAATGGCTTGCAATTTAGCACTAACCCGTGAACCGTGCTCAAACTTTAAAACAATTGTTTTACATACGTTTAAACTGTTTACGTGCCCAAATGAAACCAATTTGTACAAAATATATGGATAATGTACATTTTTTAAGCTGTTTATGAATTTAAACTTTGCATTTTTCAAACATACGGAATGCATCAAAATATATTTGTTCCGCCCAATCCCACATATTTCGAAAACCATGGATTATTCGCTGTCTGTCTGAATCTTCTCTTTCAGATTTTCTTAAATTGGTTTCCAGATTAATACTGATGGTCACAGTTGGCAGTCGTTATTGAGGTGACAAAGTTTACGACCACTTACATATGTAAATGTTGAAAACTTTAGTTTTGTTGCAATCTTGCCTGAATCGAATAGATCCTGAATCGATCCTTGAATTTTGACCTAAGAAGCAGATATTAGAATCAACTGAATCCCGATGAAATTTACTGCAAGCACAGTAAAACATCTATAAATATTAACATTCAAAGTCTCTCTTTTTTTGCATCTTTGCCCCGAATTTCCTCATACCTTGCTCTCTGTTTTTAAGTATCGTGGATTTTCATCATGGCACTTTTCGTATTTGTGCCTCATTTAACTTGGATTTCGTGTTCGGAATTTCTGACTCCAATTTTAAATCTTCCAGACTGCAGTCTTATCACCATCTAAAGATTTTTCGCAGTTTTCTTCAATTATTTCCAAGTCAGACCTAAATCTTGGACAGCTACATTATTTATTATGTTTTTATTCTGATTTTCATGTATGCATGGGGCAAAAGGGATTCTTTTAAATTACAAGTAATTTAGTAAATATGCTTGATATAATTATATATTTCATAAGTATTTGGTTGGAAATAATGTTTATCAACCAATCAATTTATTAACCGATGGTGCGGTTTTAAATCACTTAAGGCATGCCTATCATTAAACGAATTGGGTTTAACATACTATGTATGTGGTACATTCAATTACGTAAAAGGAAAATTATTTAACGGTATAACAATCTTAATAATTTAATCATGTCTTTATTTCTCATGAATTCCCACTTTATCCGTCTCTCATATCGTTTATTTTCCCGTTATAGAGCAATAAGCTGGATCATTATAATAGGGAAAAATCCAATACTGTAAAAGACGATAGAGGATAGTTAGTCTACTGAGTTAGTACCCGTATGTTCTCCCATTAATCATTTACAGGTTCTTGGTCCGCAATCTTTAAAAGGGTTTTCTCTCTAGCCTTAACCTTAGTACCTGGTTCACTGGACTATCAACTATATATGTATACATGTTCTTGAAATACATCTTCTGTCATCACACCAGCCCCTGGCCATATAACTTAACAATTCTTTTAGAACCAATTGATGTATGCATTTCTAATTCTAATGCCTTTAAGTATTTGATATAGAGTAATTACATATATTATTTGTAACTATAAATGATCGATAAACAAAATTCTAATTCTGGAAAGCTATTTCCCAAAGAAGAACTGGTAATTTCGATATGGATGTACGATATATGTACATATGTCGAGAATACTGCATACTAATTCTTAGTGCTTAGTTGTTAATTTTACTGAACGATATAACAATAAAATAAATAAATTGTTAGTAAGCAAAATCTTATCAGCTGTTTTTCTACATAGGCCATCATTTGTATTGGCATAGAAGTTTATATTCACGCTTTGACATAAGCACCATCGACAGATGCAATATTTTTGCCTACTGCTTGGGCTGACAGATTGCATGGGACACTTTAATCGGGAAACTGTACGTCATAAATCAATGAACGATTGATGTAGGGCAAAATTAATTTATTACTAATTACAATTTACTATATGTAGCAAATTGAAGAAATGCCACCTAAGCCCTTACACATACATGAAGGGTACTTGACGACATCCACTTGAAATCGAATTACTAGTAAATAATAAGTACAAATGTCCAGCACGTGTAAATAAATATTTACGTTATTTTGTGAGCACGTGCGTCCAAGTCTAGAAAAACATAAAAAGTATCATTAAGCTAAAACCCTCCAAGTACTTAATTACAATGTCCATTCAAAAAAATCAAAGGTAAGCAATATAAACCACAAGTACGACCGAATGTTTTTTTCAGTCAACCACTGCAATCAAAATGGACTTACGTACCCCCGTTCCATATACCGTAATGATTTCCGCTAGCAGGAGAACGATTTTGAGCTTGACCTTCTATTGCAGCAGAGTTTGACTGATAAGTGGGGAAGTGACAGTGAAGAACTGGATTTCAAAATAGTTCAACTTGTGGGAACAGCATGCATGCCGGATTAGCTTGCAGTTTATCAAGTGAAATGATAATCTCAATAATCTTGCGATATGTGATGATATAAATGCAGCGGTGTGATACCCCGGGGTTGCTGTTGACTTGCTGACAATAACATTCTAAAGCCATTATTGAAAGTTATTGAAAGCAGAGTAAAGTAAGTTAGAAAAGAGCATCTAAGCAATTTTTGTACTTTCATTAAGAATATTAATAGTCGTCAATTATTCAAACATTGTTTAACAAATTTCAGAACTCCAAGACCATAACCATGGTTATAATTTATCACTACACAAGCGCCTCAAATGCCATAAAAATTGAAAATTCTGGGGTTATATATCAATCAACATCACCGGCTGCTTACGGAAAAGGGGTCTACTTGACTAGTTTAAGCCCCTCCAATAAAACAGATACAATTGCTTTCAATAACCACACACGTTCCCAGCTCGGAGAACAACAACGGGAAAAATATGCAAAAAAAGCTGAAGTAGCTTTCGAATTTGATTCTGACGAAATAGGTGCGACTCAAATTCGAAGCACTCGAGGGCGGGACATTTGGGTTGTACATGACAAGGATATTATTTTGGGAAATTGTGCCTGGAGAAAAGTTTATACGAGAATGTAAGCCACGAGCCATTTCATTAAAATAAATCTGGTTGTAATAATATTTAATACGATGGTTATATATTTCTTAAATAAACGTTTTTTTATATTTTTGACGGTTGCTCTGTAATAAATGTTTTCACTTTGCTAGCATCTTCACATAATTTATTTTGCATACTTTGCATGTACATATTCCTTTACTAAGCATCGATCAAAATCTCATGAACAGATTGTTTCATAGCCTTTTTCATATCCCTTAGGCCACATAAGCGAGTTACTCGTAAAACCTGTTATAAGCGAAATTATTGATTTGGGAAGACAATACTAGACTCGTATGAATCCCCACAAAAATGACTACAAACACTGTTCTGCATGATTTTTTAGAACGCCAGACTGCCCATGAAAAATTATCAAGGTCTAAAGGAAAATCTTTTTTTATCGAACCTATATATTTTTCATAAATGCTAAAATCAATAATTTCCACAGGGTGCAATTGAGAATCAACCCACCCTCCTTTAAATAAAATATGAGTCGTTGTGCATTGGACCTGGAAATGTATTTCATATTACTGTTATAGGTGACTACGAACTGGTCTAGGAGTATTAAACCTACATTTGAACTTATTATTAGCAAAAGTTATACCTTTTGGTAGGGCTCACTGTGGCAAGGTTATAAAGTTTAACATTTAAATATTTGAAGTTTCATTTTTTTTTCATATTAAATCATCAAAAAGTGGTAACTTTGTTTGCTTTTCCGAACCTTGTATTTTGAATAGACTTTTGAAGAATTTCGTTTTAATCTAATTTTGCAATTAATACTGCTGTTCTTTACGAAAGAGTGGACTTTGGAGTGTTTCCGTCGATAGAGTATACTGGATATTGCCCCTATGTTATTTGGGGATGGGACCGATCGCATTTTTTGGTCCCAAGGATTTCGGGACGGGAGAGGATCTTCTGTGAGACAAAAATATTGCCCCCAGCTGTTAACCTAGTCCACATCGCCAACTAAAGTTTTAAAAGTAATAATTATAGTTTGTATTCTTGGAAAGAGGATTGATTGGTTTTTGAGTTCTACCAACAGGTATGATCAAAGTGTACCTATCATAGTCTCAAACATCAAATTTATTAAAATTTAATTAAGATTAAATATCCAACCACAAAATTGGAGATTTAGTCACCTGAATTCCCATGTCTGAAAAATCATGCTATACGTACCTTTGCCTTTTCGCTTTAGCAGCATAAAATTGAAATATAATTATATGCCACCCGAGTATTCACAACACATTTACGACAACCTGCTGATTACATATGTTCGTATTTTAGGTGCTTTTCATTTTGATATAATTGTAATTTATCACACACATATATACATATGTATATACTGGTTTGATCTCATATAGTATATGCTGTAAAGGCTGTCTCGAAAGTTAATTAAATATATCTTCGTTGGCATTGAACGTACACAAACTGTGCTATAAATTCATAATGACGTCCATTTGACTTCGCACATGCATAAAATACATACATATTAACCAATGACCCCATTCCTCCACGCAGCAAAAATTAATTCACGAGCTCATCATGTATTCAAAACATTTTAGAAAAGTATATTTGCTATATATATTTTTCAGTACGATTTCCTTCGACTCTATAAGTCTCCATTTGTGTATTAGTTAGAAAGCAATTTATTGTAGATTTAGTTATTCTGAGGCAAACGAAGAATAGCGTATTGTTAGAATATCTTTCGAAAAACGAATGTATAAGGAACTGACTTAGGTCATCTGCCATGTTGGGGGAAATGGAAACAGGAGATTTACTTGGACCCAATGGTGGACACCTAGCCTATAAGCAGGCTGTGCAAAAATGTACTTAATTAAATAGGGTAGGCAAATAGGCGAGGCACTTCAAAATACTCACTTGAAAATAGGAAATCACCATGTTTATATTAGGATGCAGCAATTTAATAAGGAAATATTCTTTCTTCATAAAAAACAAACAAATTTTGACATATTTGAGGGCTGTGTAAAAGTAGGAGAAAATTTTCCTAACGAAACTGTAGGCGAAAACAATAGCCTTTTGGTAGGATAGGCAAGTAGGAACAAATCCGTCCTATTGTATTAAGTTGGTAAGCAGTGGGGTACGCCAACTTGTATTCAAATTTGTACGGGTAAACATATTTCTTTCGCGCACTTGTATCTATTCGAACCTTCATGAGCAGACTGCGTGATGCAGTTTGTGTTTACAATTGGTAGAAAACCCGAACTTATTCATACGATTTGCCTTGAAATTATGCAATATTGTGCGGTTCTCATAAAATTTTCGTTCAATTTAAATTTAATATAATTTACCTCTATCAAAATGATGCTTTTGCCAATTTTTTTAAACTTCCTTAACCGCTGTATCTAGAGTTTTTGAGCTAGCAAAAAGTGACCTATTGGAGGTGAATCGTGTATTGGTGCCCTGCAGTAAGATAATGTACCCTTTTATGAGTAAATCTTACTTCAAACTTTTATATCTTGTGTTTAAGATATGTAACCACCATCCAGTATTTTATGTTTGCTGAAGTTCCTTAAAACGTTTGTAATTTTAAAAATTTTCTTAAAAAGGAACAATTTTTTTTAAACTGTTCTACAGATCCTGCTTTGAATATATTTAATTAAGAAGCTTTATTATATTATATGGAAGACACGGATTTTGTGTGACCCTGCAATATTAAGGCACCACGAAATTGGGAAATATATAGTTTCCAAACTCACACTCTAACATCCAATAATGCGATAATTTTTGAAAGTCATACTGTAACTTCCCGCATGTAAACTTCTCATACTTTCCAGGTGGCAATTATAAAATCGATAATTGTGGAGCATAAGTCATATCCATATTAGTAAAATAGCACCTTTAGGATCAACATGCAAAATTATTTTCAGACGCCATGGTTCGCTACCGCTTAAAGTTGGTCGTAAAAGTTTGAGACACAAGAATGACGGCCTTATTATTAGAGCAACGTAATCTTGACGTCTTCTCACCTCACAAGAATGTTCAATTAGAGGTATCAATATATGATTGGCATTGTTCCTTACAATAAGAAAGTGCTGTTCCCTTTAATTCAATAATAATTCTATTAGCATACTATGCCTTATATATAAAATTTACAAAGATGGAACTGTAATATGTTGCATGGTGTGTCCAACCGAATTTCGACGTGCACAATAATTTTATTTTTATAACCAGCGAGGTATTTACAAGGTTAAATTCATAAATCATTCGAATATTGGAATTAAACTTGCGATTTGTATACATTATAATCAGTGATATAATTGCAAGAATATATAAAAGCAAACATTTTAAGTTAGTTGACATGATTTAAGACAGAAACATAAATATACGTCATGCTTCAAAATATTTCAACCTTACGAATATTGAAATCCGCAGTTCATGTCCTGAGTCGACACGGCACATTAGTTGTATTATCTCTGATTGTGAGAACCGGGATTGATGACCTGGGTTTTATGCCCGCCCAACTGAAAATTCCCTGAAATTGGCCAACATACCGAAAATGCCTTTATTTGAAAACGCCCGGTATTTTTTCCATTTTGGATGAAACATATACACGTATATGTATATATGTATACATATGTATATATATCATCATTGCTCTTCCTGTGGAATCAACAAGGGCGTTTTTCAAGACATAATCAAACCCAGCCATTTTTAAAAAATTGTATTATTATTATTAAATAAGTTTTTAATGATATCCAACAGTCGTTAAAAATTTTTAAACTGCTAATAAGTTGCAAACATTCAATGCTAACTATTTTAAAGGACTTTACGGGTTTTTGAAAGAATAATTTATGTAGTGACTGTATAAGTTCTGCTAAACATAATATGCAATTACATTTGAATAATATTAGTTTGTCACTAGCTCGTCCCCATTACAGTTTCAGTTTTAATACAGTTTGAAAACTGCTGTTTCATTCATTACGGTATTTGTACAGTAATCAAGAATATGTCTATGGAATGTAAAACCATTATGTATATATATTAAAATTGACTAAAGAAATTTGAATATTTAAGGAAGTAGGTTCACAAAAATATACGGGCTAAGAACTTTTCAATTGCAAATGTTGCAGATTTTAATCCTTTGCACAAGATTCACTTTTCTTGGGTGTTCTCAGAGCTAATACACACATTTTTGCAAAAGTTACACGAGTACAGTTTAAAAAGTTCCTTAGCCTGAATTTTACAATTTACTTAAAATATGTGACCCTTATAAAATATTTCAAAACTTGGAGCTTGTATAACAAATTTTGCTTGATTCCTAAATTGTGTTTTACTAGCATTTGAAAACATTTTACACCAAGAAGACAAAAATTTGCCAATACAAGGATTACATAGACGTCAAGTTTTAAAAATCATAAACTTTGGTGTTAGTATTAGCTATTCCAATTATATTATTTATTTTGTATTACAGTTTGCATGAATATGTTTGTCTGTGAAGTCTAATATCGTAACTGAAAAGGCAAAATGGACTAAATGCAATTTTGACTAGAAGCAAAATGGTCTACATGCCTTTTTCCTTGAAGACAAAACGGAATAGTTGCAAGCTTTCCTGAAAGCAAAATGAATTACATGCAGTTTTCACTAAAAGCAAAATAGTCTACATGCGTGTATACTTTCATAATGGCCATTCTGCTTTAAAGCGAAATTGTATGTAGACCATTTTGCTTTTAGACGAAATTGTAAGTAGACCATTTTTTTTAGACGAAATTGTAAGTAGACCATTTTTTTTAGACGAAATTGTAAGTAGACCATATTGCTTTTAAAACTTGATGCATCTATTCCATTTTGCATTTAGTAAAACTGCATGTAGACCATTTTGATTTTAATCGAAAATGCATGTATTCCATTTCGCCTCTTCAGCGACGATATATAAGTTTTGAATTCCCTGCACAAGAATTCTAATATTACTATAACTTTCCCATAGAGTTGGCTAATTTCAACTTGCAGCATACTGCCTTGTGATTGAGTTCGTAAAATTAATTCCTAGCTAAAGCCACATTTTGAAGCATCGCAATGAAATATATAACCAAAATTCCTGCCCAAGACTGAACATGCTTATTCTCAAAGTGCCACAAAAATGCCCAAAACGCCATAGAATGAAAGTGTCAAAAATTCCAAGGTAGTTTGGGCCAACATAACGTGCAACACAACGGTGCAACAATGGATGTGGTTCTGCCAGCTTAATTTCGTCGAGTTATCAAGCAATTGTTTAGCATACATATGTGCAAAAATTTTATTTTATATGTAGGCCAGGTCATAGTAGGGTTATCCATGACTGCGCGCAAGATCGTAATTTAGTTGCTACAATAATGATAAGTTTTTGGTCGAAAAAACCTTAATATTAAATTATTGGGTTCAACAAATTGTTGCAACCTATTTTGTATTCAATAAATAGTAAAGTGGACTTTCAAAATCAGTGTTATCAGATTATTTCGAGATTTAATTATTCTAATATAATTAGGTTTATCGTTGTTTCACTGATAAATCTTAGCATTACAAGAATCATTCCACGGTCAACGTAGTAAAAATCACCGACATAAATCCTCATCGGGATAGCACTACGAAGGAATTTCTTCATTACATGTGGCTCCCTCTGTCTGCTATAACTATGCAATACTTGTTCTGATCTGGCATTCACTTTTGCTAGAGCAGAATACAAGACAATTAGAAAAAAGAGGGTAGTTAGTGCGCCAATACCCATAACAAAAGCAATAGCTCCTTGAAATTTTATGGATCCGTAAATGTTGTACACACACAAATCGGAGATTATCCATTGATTGACTGGCATGAGAATCGACGAGTAAATATTTCTCGCATTTTTGTTCAAAACTTCTAATTCTCGCCAAATCGTCATGAATTCCGATGGAGTCCTCAGGTTACAGCTCGTTGAGTACCTGTTTCTGCCTAGCCTAGATGAAAGGAATTGAAATAAATTATCAGCGGGGGGACACCACATTGTTGATCAGAGTTCAAGTTTTGATGATAAACAATTTACAACCCCAGCACAAAGCATTTTTCAAGTATCTCAGAAATATTGAAAACGTATTTTTTCAAGCATGCAGGTAACAGCAGAAAACAATGATCAACACATGTAATTAAATCTGTCTACAAGTACTAAAATGTAAAATAACTACAGACATAATTACAGAAATATATGTGAAATTTGCGAAAATGTGTTATTTTTGTTAATAAGGCTAAACGACAAAACTGACTTACTCTAGTTCGTCCATAATTCCCAACAAAGAAAATATGTATCCGATTATAGGGAATGCTTGGCAAAAGATAGAGCTGTACCACATAGAAACATATAACATAAAAATATCTGTCTGAAAAACAGACAATGGCATAAACCACCATGCCTGCGGTTCAACAAAATATGTGAACATAATTGGCATTTCTGTAAAGGAGCACATAACCAGAAAAATTGCAAAATGGCAGAGGACACAGTTCACAATTAAAGCCAGCATTAGTATCCCATATTGATCCTCCAATATTGCAGTAATTCGTGACTTTTTCCCCTTTCGTAATAAGTATTTCTCTGAAAGTAAAGAATCACATCAATGAATATCAGAGAATCTAATGGCTTGGTATACGGTTTCTATCACACTTACCAAATTGTTTTCCAAAAATCATGAACTGAGAGACAAACTGAGGCATTTCGTAACGGTAGCGAATAAAATTTATATTGACGAAAACGTTAAACAGCGTTATGAGCGACAAGCATATTCCTACCGTGCAGTACATCGTTCTGGAGAGAGATTCTTGCTCCGGGTAATGCATTTGCACAGTTCGAATGCAAAACCAAATGAACAAAGCAATCGAGATACAAAAATTGTAAGCAGAAATGGCGTAACGAAGTCTGCTCATGGAGGTGCGAATGCTTCGGATTCTTGCATCCCACCAGAAGGGAATATGACCTAAGTAAGTTCCCCATATGTACCCCACGAATATGAGTTTCTTTGAAAGAGGTCCTAACATCGTGCTAATAGGACTAGTTTTCCAAAAATAGAAAATCGTAATCAAATTAATTTTTTATGTGAATACTTTAACACAACCGACAGAAGGAGTGCCTAAGATATAAAGAAAAAAGTTTGAAATCATTCACAGGGAACGTCCTGATGCCTAATGGCAGTAATAATACAGTGTGAAAGACATTTCAAAGCAAGCAGCTTCTATTTAAGGAATATAAAAAAGGAGAAAAATATTTAAACTACTTTAGCCTGAAAAGGCCTGGATATCTGATTTCGTGCTAGTGTAAAATTTCGACGTTTGTGCGTATCGTAAATATATACCTATACATTCTACTACATTATGCCGTCAATTGTTTTCCAAAGTAGTTCATTTGAGATCATGTACATATATAATTCAGATTCAAGAAAATCGTTGATCCACTGTCAACATTCAACCAGTAATGGACTACTTTACCAGGCGTGTGTAACCTCGGGTAGATTTTTCATAAGTGACGCCCCGTGATAAAGACAAAAGTGTCTCGTATTACTGTTTACGTTGGCCAAATAGGATCAAACAAAATGTAAATTCATTTATGGTTTAAAGTCTGGTAAATCTATCTTAAAGTCTGGACTGTCTTCAGCACGGGACGTCACTTATGAAAAACCTACACATGATTACACATGTCTGATATTTACTCAGTAGATTGGTTCTCATACATGTTATAAGTATGAAATAATTCAGTATTCTCTATACTTCGCTGCAATATTAAATCGATTGTCCTTTATTGTCTGAAAGTCACAAGTTTATATATCATCAAATATAGATCAAGTTTTCAATACATGATGGATTAGCATCTAAATAAAGTCCAAATAACAAGACGAAGTTTCATCAGGAAAATATTGTGTCACAAATCTTATACGCTCTTAAAACTATAGGTTTGAGCTGGTCTTGAGTCTTGATTCGATTTTCAGTCCTGAGTCCCGAGGGTTTTATTATCGTCATAAAACTGTCAATGTGTAGTCTCAGCACAGTCCAATGCGTTGCATCGTCGCGGTCAAGTTTCCTCCTCTTGAAACTCTGTGTGGATGTGCTAACGCTGAGTTGTCACATTCAGTTCCTCTTTACTGCTAATACAGTGCAATCTCTCTGTAAGAGCACCCCTAAAAGCACTCCAAAAGCGCTTTTATAACGGTATGCTCGTATAAGGAACCTAAATACATTAACATACTGGCTATGCGTTATTAAGAATTGCGCTAACATAATTGCGCTAACTACCCAGTTCGCAATAAATGTTGGCAAATGGTTGGGCCAACATTATTTTCGTTGACACAAGATCGGTTGCACAAACTCGATAAAAAAGTTTTATAAACAAATCCGCTGATGCCGCTGGAGGGAATTCTTTAGAGCATGCGCATTAAACTTCAGCATCATGAGTTTCTCACGCCGCATCACTTTACTCTTCAAAGTGTCGGCGTGGTTTCAATTAACCAACACTGAAACTCGAAAGTTGAAATACTTTACCATATTCAACCTTGAGAATGTTATCAAAATATAAACTATTTTCAGTCGTGCATTTTATAAAGGAAAATTCAGTTGAAGTCATTCCAACAAAATCGATTTTTGAGAACTAAAAGTCCGGATTTTCAAAATTTGTCGAGAATACAGTTTAAGCCAAATGCAGAAGTGAAGGACAAGTGGAAATCCGTCAAGATTACTGTAAAATCCCAATCCGGTAATGCAAATTTTATTTAATTACATACTCAATGTTTATGACATTATTTTTTAAACGACGATTTTATCAAACACGTTTGCTGTTAAAATAGGTTAATTTAGCAGAAATAATTTATAATAATATGTTAGCCGTCATGATTTTTGCATTGCAGATATTTTTTCGAAAGCTAAAAGTCAAGCCCATACGTTACAATTTACGTCAAATGTAGAATCTTCTAGTTCTGCTGACGAGGCCACCATTGTGACGAAAAAAAGGAAAATTCGCCCCAAAAAAAACTTTCAGGAGGAACGACAAGACCATCCAAGAAAGACTAAACGACCAGCCATCAACATCGATTCATCATCCGATGACCAGGAATCTTTGAATCATGTTCCCAGTCTTAAGAATTTGAGTCCTCTTTATCAATGTAATTCAATGCAAAAATTCTGACAGGTTTAAAAATACTTATTCCGAAATACAAATGATTGAATAGTATGAATTTTTTGTATGGATGGTTGAACGTAGTGTTATTAAAGAAAAGTGAAAACTTATTTATGACAAATATTGTGTATGCGGTAATTATATACAATTCGTATAAATGTCTTACAAAAATAATGTTGTTTTGCAGCGTCAGAGAGCGAAGTGGATGACCGTCAACAGCAAGGAAGTCCAGAAGCTCCATCCGAAATTGCAATTCCTCACAGTAGCAGCAGCATTTCATCGAACTTAAACAATTGTGTGCGGCTTCAAATTCACAATTGGTCGTGTGATCTACAGAAGGAATTGCAGCGTAAGATTATGTTATTTATTAGATGATTCTAAATATTAGTTTTCAGTTAATAATGGTATTTTCCTAATGGTAATACCAGGGATCGGATTTTTGTAAACCTCCAAGGAAGACCATTTCTGAATTCTGTTGAAAAACAAATTCCCAAATGGTATCAAACCCGGCCAAATAAGGTCGAAATATCTAAAAATCCGCGTTTTCATTCAAAAAGTTAATAAAACACGATATCAAAATCTGAATCCTCCGTCCAAAAATATCCATTCCCTCCAAGATTTTCCCTGCCAGAATTTTTTCCATGGGAGGACTCGTTTGTTCTTCCCACAATAATTCGAGCCCCTGATTATTCCAATCTTTTCATAAATTAAATTCATATCAAAATTAAAACCTGATTACTAATAATTAATACTAAAAATGTGTTTTAATTTATTTGTTGTTTACAGGATTTCAAGAAGTTTTGCTAAAGGAATTGCATACATTGAAAACGGATGTAGAAATTGTAAGGTCGTTTGTTGTTCGAAGTTCAGGAGTTTCCAGAGTGCACTGTCCATTTCGAGTTTCGTGGAACTGTGATGAAGATGTTAAAGTGGCGGAGGAAATTTTGATTAATGAGCAGGAAGCATTCGTGAGTGCTAGTATTGTTCGAAACTGATATTTCCATATTGCTTCCCTTATTTTGTTACCAATTGAATTTTGACTTCCTTTATGGTTTTCAAAGCGTACGTGGTGTCGATCCATACGTGGAAGATCTGCAGATGATCACCTTCGGAGAATTCTGAGTAAACTATTTGGCCATGAGTTTTCCCATACGTATAACTTCACGGGAAAAGGAGGGAAAAAAGCTTATCGCAAACTTATTGCAAGTGAAGTAGTTGCACGTTAGTTCTCGTTTTTTGCCATTAGTCTTATTATTTGTAGAAATTAAAATATTTGACAATGTAAATTCATATATGCACAAGCTGTATTGGAATCTTATAACACCACACGGTATGTAATTGGCGATATTGCTGGCAAGTGGTTCCGGTGGGGAAAAGATCGAAACGGAGGAAGAATGAAACGCCAACAAAAAGATACTGCATGAATACTTAATTTCAAGAAGTAATTTAAGTTGTACTTATTTCTGTAATACAGGTAGTTAACTTAGTGTACTGAAAATAGTTTGTAATAATAGTAATGGAAGTCTCTCCAAGCACCAGACTTAGAAATCGTAGGAAACATGTAGGAAATCTTCCTAAAATAATTAGGTTAAAAGCGGTCGAACACTCAGATATTGACGGCGACGATTCCCCATATATTAATTGTAATAATGATTTAGATTCGGCAGCAGTGCCTGATATTTCAAATAATTGTATGTCCTCGTCAGATTCATCCACTGACGATGAAATATCGGAAACAGATTTTAAAAACAAACTTGCTAGGTGGGCTTTAAAACATAACATTACACATTTGTCTTTGAACGATCTATTATTAATTTTCAGAGACAAACTGCCGAACGATAAGCTACCTTTAGACCCCAGAACACTGCTTGACACACCCATTAGGAGTAAAAATATAAAACAATGTACTAACGGTAAATTTTATTATTTTGGATTAGAAGCTGGCATTCGCAGTAGACTAGAAGCTGGAAGCAGAACAATTTCTTTGCCAATTCACGAAAACTTATATAACTTAATAAATTATGAAAATTGTTTGACTATTTCGTTGGGGATTGATGGTATTCCTTTATGTATAAGCACAAAGCATCAGTTTTGGCCAATTCTAGCTTTGGAAGATCAGTCAATTTGTGACGTTCCAATTGTTGCTGGAATATTTTATGGTAACGAAAAACCAATTGCTAGTAAATTTTTAACTGAATTAGTAGACGAAATTAGAAAATTAGAAAACGGTGGAGTTTTATTTGGGAACAAGGTTCTCGAATTTCGTGTCCGCAGTATTGTAGCAGATGCTCCTGCAAGGGCATTGTTAAAGCAAACCGTATTGTATAACTCTTAATATGGGTGTGAAAGATGTGTTCAAAAAGGTACTTATTTGGGCAGAGTCGTATTTTTGGATTCTAATGCTGAACACAGAACAGATCAAACATTTGCTGATCACACAGATTCAGTTCATCATAAGGGAGTAAGTCCTTTTAAGGCTGTGCAAATCGGGTTAGTTAGTCAAATTGTAATTGATTATGTGCATCTCTGTCTTGTTGGAGTGATGCGAAAATTTTTATTTAGTTGGGTTATTGGACCAGTGCTGCACAAGTTATCTCCTCGTCAAATTAAAATGCTAAACGAATATTTATGCGTTGCTAAGAAGTTCACTCCAAATAACTTTATACGTAAGCCCCGGAGCTTGAATGAAATAAGAAACTGGAAAGCAACAGAATATAGAACATTTTTATTGTACACTGGTCCATTTTGTTTACACAATATTTTAAGCAAACCAAAGTATGATCATTTAATGTTGTTTAGTGTTGCTATGTATATTTTGCTATCCAGACGAGCCAAAAATCAAAAGTGGAGAGACTTGGTTAATACGTTGCTAACAAAATATGTAGACAGAATTCCGAAGTTGCATTGTTCGACATTTGTAGTCTATAACGTACATTCATTAGTGCATCTAGCTCAAGATAGTCAGGTGTATGGATCGCTCCAAAATTGCAATGCGTTTGCATTTGAAAATTTAATGCAAACACTAAAAAAATTAATTCGTGGTAAGAATGTGTACATGGAGCAAGTAGTTAACAGAGTTATTGAGCAGGAATATTTTCGTAATGGCAATCTTCTTTCTCGAGATAATTGTTACGATTCCAGTAGTACTAGCAATCGTCGTAGTGTTTGTCCTCACCATGATATCAAAGCAGATAATTGTATACTTTTGAAAAATGGTAGTGTTAATATTGTAATTTCCAAATCCGGTTTAAGTTACCATTGCAAGCGTTTTAGAAAGAAGTATTCCCTATCTAATTTTCCATGTGAAAGTTCCTTGTTAGCAATTTTTAAAGTGTCACATTTATCTGATTTTATAGATTTAGTTGGAATTGAAAATGTATGCAGGAAAATGTTTATTTACCCTTGTAGTACTGAACAAGACACATACATATGTATCCCGTTAATCAAATAAAATATTTATTTCTAATATAAATTTTTGCGTAATCAATTAGCACGTTTTAGTTTTCGAAATTCGTTCTTATATATTCAGTTGAGAAACCGTTGGCAGTTAGGAGCTTGAAGGTTGGCTGTTGGTTGGTATTCGGAGTAGGGCCAACGTTATGCCAGCGGTCACCGCCAACCGTTGGCCAACTAACATCAGCCACCGTTGGCCCAACAAATATTTGCGGACTGGGTAATACATTAAGAAGTGCGATAAATAAGAGCACTAAACAATACATAAGATTCCACGGTAAACCAATTTTTGTTTATAAATAATCTGTTACATACTCTCTAATAATTACAACAATACACTATGTATACTGCTTACTTGATTAAGTTTCACGTTGATTTCGGATGTGATATGGTGATTATGTAAACGAATAAGTGTAAAACTTAATCAATTATTACAAACGTTGGAATGATATAGTATTGCTACTCGAAAACTTTCAGTATTATTACGAGCTATCTCAAACATTCTGTATTCATATTTTCACAATGTACACACGGAAATATTGAGTGATGGGCCGAGAATACATGTCGAATTTTCCCTGTTTGGGGATTTTGGAAGCAAAATCAGACAGAATGGCCTACATTTACATTTACTGATTGACAGTTTCACATATGAGAAACTGATTACATATGTGAAAGTCATTCCACGCAATTGGTACAACTGAGGAAAATTGATACGACAAAATCCGTAATGTCAAATAATATATACATATATATATATTCGGACACAAATACAAAGATCGTATTCAAAAATAAAATATATGATATTTTAGCAAAATATAATTGAAAATACAAAACAGCAATATCAATCCATAACACCAACACATATACAAAATATTGCGCGTTTCACACAAACTAAATACAAAATACTATTTTAAAACAAAATGATACAATTTAGATACAAAATACTTCATTCAAAATACAAAATGATGTAATAATTCAATTTTAAAATGCAGTATTTGAAGTATATACAAGTAATTACAAGCTACAGATATTCAATTTTAAATATGAAAGACACTACTTACAGGTAAACCAAAAATATCAAAAGGTTTCATTTATCAATGTAATGTCTACATGTCCGCGGAGAGGTGGTTGAAGTTACACTTGGAAGGGCCCTTCATGTATGCTTTATAATTAACTGCGGTAAATTTCCTTTAAAATGGTTTCTTCTGTCAACCGGATTTCGTGCTTGGGTGGATATGCCTACGTCTTACAAGAGAAAAATCTGGACCGAAATGATCGGAAATAATATGTCAAAATTGATGATTTAACAACATTTCGCCGTCATAATTCAAAAAAATCTGGAAATTAAAATTAAAATTTGATTCCGGGTTACCATAATGAACATTGAAACGAGTTTGCAGAACTTCCTGGACAATTTATCGGACCATTTGCATTGCACATATACAGAAATTGGGAAGTAAATTTTGTGTCGTATATAGACGGATTTGTTGTATACTTTAAATTGTTTGTTCCATGACCCGCTAGATGTAGCATGAACTTAAACGCGTGATAAAAGCCCCAGCGCAGCATATGATAACATGAAGCATCAGCTCAGCATCAAAATATTCTCGGATCTAGAAGCCGAAATTACCCCTACTCCAATTTCAAAGTATCGGGATGGTAGACCTACTAAAAACCGCGAAAGAATTTCGATGAAGACTTCCACTAGTTTGTTATCTAATTCCGCTGAGGCAAGAGCAAAAATATTGTTGCCTAATACCCAACACGGACATCAACTTCTGTGTTGACATAAATATGGTGACATGCATATGCAAACATAAACGCACAGCATTGACATATAAATAGTGCAGCCAATGAAATGAAGAAGAAATATGTGGGTAAAAACATGGTTATTTTTAGCGGGCCTGTAGTTTGAATGAAGAAGGTTCCAGCACATAATATACATACTTACTTTGTCAAGTTTTTCCCGCACAACATTTAGTAACTTGCATATGTCACCACTTGTGCTGACACAAAGCTCACATATCTATGTGAGAACTTGTGCAAGCCACCTCCCACTTATGTCAGTGTACGTACGAACGTACAGCATTTCTGTGTCAAACATATGCAAGTCAGCACAGATTTCGTGCTGTCCGTGTTGGGTATAAGTTTTCAAAGCTAGTCAATACAGAATTTCTTCAAACTATTTGTGTACAAAAATTACTGCGCTTAATTGTTAATAAAATGAATGTAATGTGTACAGATATTCCTCGTATTCACTAGTTTACTATTAAAACAAAAATGAGAGAATACTGAACAATAGAATTAATTCCAACAATTTCACTGGAGATGGCGCTTGTTTCTAAGAAACATCTTCAGACATTCTAAAACTTTCCGCTTGACGAAACTTTGAAGAATCCCCTAAGAATGAAACAAGCGGCCATTTTTACATCTTTAAAGTATCTCTAATATATCTTCGCGAAGTTTGCGCGATTGCTTGTAGATCTAAAGTCAACTACTACATCACTTGTAGTTTTTATCTAATTATATAAATAATCATGTTTGCGTTTTTACTTCAAACCGACTTTTTGATTATCAAATATGTTAAGCATTTCAGATTTTCCAAATAGCAGTTCAAATTTTAGAAAGGTGCATAACGAAATTTGAAGGGAGGTGAGCTTCTAATAATGTATTGTGTTTGATTCTACGTATGCCTAATCTAGTGCATCTGTTCGGGACGGGACAAAATGTTTGTCCCCATGTTATTTCAGAAAGGGAATCGGGACGGACAGTTTTGTCCCGAAGATTTCGGGACGGGAAGGAACAATTGATCGGGACAGAAAAAAAACATGTACAGCATACTATTGCTGTAAAAATGAATATGTATGCGAATTGTTCCGTTTAAAAGTTGTTATTCTATGTCAATACTTGTTGTTCATTCAAAAATTACGCCCACAAGTTAAGAAAGTGATGCAGTGTTGCTAAATATTCTAAGCAGCAAGTTGTCATAAGCAACGATTTTTTTAGTTGAATAACTATGATCTCACAATATTGCCTCCTTGGGCTATTTTAAAGTACATTGATTTTTGGCATCTGGCAAGAAAAATTGGTGTGACTGAAATGTTTGTGTTTTAGTCTTTCTCATTTTGGCTCTCGAGGCTCAATTTCTTTCATATTACTATTACAACGTTCAAAACTCATGTGCACAACGGAGTTACTTTCTTGCAATTAGATTTTCTACTACTTTGTCAAAAAACGCAAAACGTTTTTCTGAAACATTTTACTCGGAAATAATTAGTTGTTGCGTTCTGAATTCTTTGATAGTCCCAACATTACCTCCCATTTGTTACCCATGACACATGAAAATTACCCTCGATTAATGAGATAATATTAGAAAATCTATAACCAAAGTTGAAAAACTAGAGAACCATGTATGAGACTAGCGGCGAGGAAGTTGTTTGGTATGCCTTGTAGAACGTTAGCTAAATTGTAAAAAGTATCAATCACATTTGGTAACATGCTTTTTGTGAACTGTCCAATGTAGTGCATAAACGTTTCAATTATGATTACTAATTCTAATACAAATATTTTTCCCATTCAATATAGATTTTAAAGATACCACATAATACGAATCAAATACCGATTCTAATGTAATAATTCTAATTCCGATTCGAGTGATCAGCCCTGATAGTGGAGATGAAAAATGTATAAGAGTAATAAAGTATAATGAACTGGTTAAAATCTAAAATAAATGAATTTTATCATTTAGATTCGCCCACTGTCCACGGAACGTTTTTGTGAATGTTCCTGTTGTGTTAAAGTTCACTCTCACAATTTCAGCAAAATTTTTAGCATCCAGAATGAGTAGAGCGGTTTTTCTAAGTATAAATACGTCAACTTGGTCGTAGCAAGCAACATCAACCACAATTTGTTCGTCTTTTTCGTACGCGTTTATGCGGTGGAAAACAAAAAACGGATCAGCTTCATACAACACTGGATGAATTTCTCCGTAATGTAATGACACCACAATAAATCTTGCCTGGAAAAACATTTTCATACATACAATATAATCTGCACAGTTTAGTAAAAACTAGCACTGAACATGCCCATCGGGATGGGAAATTGTTTAGGCTTCGAAAATATAATCCAATATATTCCAATTTTGACTAAGCTGAAGCTAAAATAAAACCAATGGTGCCAATAAAACGATTGCTTATTTTTAAAAAATCACACAAATTATGTGTCGAAATTATTGTTTTAAGCTATTAGGAAATACTTATATTGAATAATTATAAGAAATCCTGAATGAGTTTGTCATGTATAAATAATAATAATAATTTATTCAGTCGTCTTTTGGCCATTGGCCCTTACAACATTGCTTCCATTTCCTTATTTTATTTTACATTAGTTTACTTAACCTAGATTCTAAATTCTTATTTACTATCCTATTTACCCACCATAAATTGTACTTTATTCAATCATCATTCATTAGACTATAGTAATATTTTCTCAGATTCATCGCGTTCCTCCAAAATAGATAGAAAGCTGCGTACTCATCTCTGCTTATTTCTCCACTAAATATTACATTAATATAGTTACTTCTTTCACATAGTCTTCTGAAACTCTGTGGTAGTGCTTGTCTGTATTTCTCGTAGTGCTTACACTCATAAATTATATGAAAATAATCTTCCACTATTTTCATGTTACACAGTTCACATTCTGTCGTCTTTTCATTTTTCCATATTGCATTGATTGCATTTAGATACCCTTTATGTAAAATTATTTTGTGACCACCAACTCTTAGGTTCTGCACTAATTGAGCGTTTTTCCAACATAGATTTCGCATATAGTGCTCACTGTTAGTAACTTTACTTTTAACTAGTGATAGCTGGGACAGTTTTTCACTAGATTGTATGCTTCTGACGTCTTCGTTTACTGACCACAGATAGTATTTCGCAATGAGTTCCCCCTTGATTTCATCTTCGTTTCGCATGAATTTTTGAAATTCCTCTATAATGCCCGCTTCTGTACATAATTTCTCCAGTTCTGTTAACCAGTTCCATTTTGTTCTTTCCTTTTTCTTACTTTCCTCGAGAAAGTTTCTTGTAAATGCGGAGTTCCTTCTTGCTAATATGAAAACTTTGATGAAATTTACAGTAGCTTTAAATATTGTGCATTTTATGTTCTCCGTTTCTAGTTCCAATCGTAGAGCATAAGATGGAGTGCTATTGGATGTTCCGGTCAGTCTTCTTAAGAATTTCGTTTGGAACATTTCTGCTTCCTTAATATACTTCAATCCCCATACCGGGAATGCGTACAGGAGCGTTGACGTAACGAATGCATTAAATAGTTTCAAATGACTTCTGGTATCGTTTATTCTCGCTTTATAGTATACCTCAAAGAGTTTTCCCTCTGCTCTCTTTGCTTTTCCTAAGAAGTGTTCTTTCGCCATTTTAAAAGAGCCTGTATTTCTGAAAGGTACCCCGAGGTATGTATAGGATTTCACAATCTCCACTTCTTTCTCGCCCCACATAATAATGTCATCCCGTCTGTGTTTTCCATTTCTGGTGAAAATAACCACTTTCGTCTTGTCCAGGTTCACTTTTAGGTTGTTTTCTTCAAAGAATTTCTTCAGTACATCAACTTGTTTCTGGAGGTCTTCTTTAGTTGTTGCCATAAGTACCATATCGTCCGCATATAATAGAATGGTAATTATTGCAGTGTTCATTCTGATACCTTTTATATTTCTTTCCTGTAGTAGTTTAACAATCTTGTCTATGTATACTGAGAATAGAGTAGGCGACAATGTCTCCCCCTGCAAGACCCCCTTCATTATCTTTATGAAATTGCTCTTCCCCTCCTTTCCTCTAACTTGAGTTTTCGCTTTGTCATATAGGCTCTTGATTTTCAGGATCAGTTCTTCATTTATGGCTTCTTCTCTAAGTCTGTTCCATAGTAGATCTTGCACAATGGAGTCGAAGGCTTGGCTCAGATCTACAAATAGAGTGTACAGTTTTCCTTTTCGTTTTGAAAGTTGCTTGTAGATCACCGAATTTAGCGTAAATATATGTTCCAAGCATCCTTTCCCCTCTTGATATGCTGCTTGATTTTCTGATATGGTTCCTCTGTCATTACATTGCTTCTTAACCCTTTCGGCTAGTATTATCGTGAATAACTTAACCACAGTGTTTAGTAGGGAGATCGGTCTATAGTTCTTCGGTGTTTGTCATGTATAAAGAATATATCATGAGAGAATGTCAGATGAGAAAGAGGAACTGAAAACGCTGACTCTACAAGAACACACATGCATGAAGAGGAAACTTGATCGCGAAGATGCAACACATTGGATTGTGCTGACACAACACAATGGCAGTTTTATTGCAGTAAGAAAACTCAGGACTCAAGATCGACTGAAGATCAACTGAAAGCCTATAGAGTAAGCACTGAGATTTTCAGTGACACGTTGACTGATAAAGCTTCTTATTTTGACAATATTTGGTTTCCTGTTTAAGACTAATTGCAAGCTTGTGCTAGATTATTCAGTAAAGGATGAATTTACGTGTATAAAGACAATTAATTGAATTGATTATAAATAATAATAAATGGTATAACGCCGCTTATTCATTTATTTCAACATTATGCAGTTAACGTTGCTACAAAACATCAATAAGGCTAAAGGTCTTCATCAGATCGGATTGATCCTGACGGATTCGGATCGGATTCGGATAGGATTGAAAACACAATTAATCCTATCCGTCAAACATATGGCGGACCGGATGCATCATTTGAATCCGTATATTTATTTCGGATAGGATTTGATGCAGTAATGAGCGCATCCGACCGGATAGGATGAGCATGTTCTGTGTTTTCGGATGATCCGGCGGATATCCGTCTTTTAAACGAGCCCTCTCGTGAGGAATAATGCCATCATATTGTCACGCATTTTAGAGTAGAGATTCTTGGATTTGAAATAGAGGTGAGGCCAGGAAGCGGGCTATTAGATTCGGGCCGGCACGAACCCGACCCGGCCGGGTTTTTAGCCGGGTTCGGGCTGCAAATACGAACTTACGTCGGGCTCCGACCGGGTTTGGGCTGAACTAAAACAATGAAACCGGGTTAAGATCGGGCTTGGGCCTGCATTTATTTTTCAGTTCGGGTTCCGGGCGGGTCACAAATTACAAATGACCCGACAATTCTACAAGAATGTGATTTAGGACAGATAGGTGGCATGCATATTTGACGTTGCGCAGAGTTCAAGCATTGCTTTCATGTATATTCATGCCAAAGCTAAATAATGGTTCACTGTATTTAATACGTACACATGCTTAAACATTTTGAAACGATCCCTTAAGTTTGATAGTTTATCTTCAAAACATTTCAGAGCTTGCAGAGAGCAGAGAGTTTTGCTCCGTGTGTGCACGTTTATTGGGATGGACAGTATATGCAAATAAAATAGAATATGTTAATAAAGGTTTCACAGCGTATTCAACTGTTAGTAAAAAGCCGGATTTTCATCGGGTTTTAAAACTATTTAAAAATTAGGTTTTTAGCGGGTTCGGGTTGTAAAATATTTTGGAGACCGGGTTTTTAACGGGTTCGGGTTTCACAAAATGTGAAGTGCATAAAACGGGCCGGGTTGAATATCGAATATTTAGCCCGTTGGCGGGTGGGGTCGGGCTAATTGAGCATGTGTTCGGGTTTCTTCCGGGTTCGGGCCTGAAGTCAAGCCCGAATCCCACCTCTAATTTGAAACTTTAATGCATTTATGAGAATTCTCGTCCTCCATACACGCATGCAACGTGCCCGGCATCAATTGTTCAAATTCTTTGTGTTGTTACATTTTTAATTATTTTTCTCAGTACTTATTTCTAACATGAACTTAAAGAGTTGGTGGAAAAATATTGGAGACAAAAGAATCAAGGAAAGCCGAGTCAATTATATTGAATTCATAATCTATTTGTTTTCAGTTTTTTGGAAGGAAAATTGGTTTTGCATCTAACAAGGTAATTATCGATACACCGGAATTTAAAAATTTTCATATTGATTTGAATGTGATAAAATTAGAAACATGCCCAATACATAAGATATATCTCTTTTACAAGTTCTTGAAGTAAGGTTCGGATATCCGCGGATATCCGCGGATCGAATCGGATGCATTCGTAAATGTATCCGACGGACCGGACCGAAAATTTTATCCGATCCGAACATTCCGGATCGGATACGGATACTTATAAAATGGTATCCCACTCTATCGGATCGGATAGGATGGGTGTTTTTGAAATCTAGAATTTACCGGATCGGATAGGATCGGATACGGATGAGACCAGAATCCGATCCGTGAAGACCTTTAAATAAGACAGCAAGCTATAATGATATAGGGATTAAACGCTGTAACGTTTCAATAACAGCAATCAGTATGTACATATAAGTCCCTTCAAATACTATTTATTTTTTGTGGGGCAACATACAACAGTAATTCTGTCTTACTTATGGCGTGGTTGGAAGTCAGAAGTTTTATTTAGCTTACTTTCAAAACATATGTATGTATTTGCAGTAGCTGAAAGTGTCGTGGGGTTTGGGACATTTTTATATAAAATTATTAGCCACCGCAAGAAGTTGCAAATATTCATACCAGTCACACCGCTTTCTACTTATATAAATGGTTATCCCAAATCACGAACGAAAGAAGGCAATGTTAATTGAAATTTTTCACAGAAGGGGTCGGAATTTTTTTGGGAAGACTAGAAGATTCTTCTTAGGAAAAAAATATTTCAGGCAGGGAAAACCTCAAAGGGAAGGAATTCGTTTCGTTGACCTTTTTTTCGCCAGGGATTTTTAAATTTGCTGGCATATTTCAGGGAAATTTGTTATGCAAACAGTGATTTTTAGATTGGTTGATCTTATTTGGCAGGGATTTCGTCTTTACTTTACGGAAATTACTTTTTCCAGTAGGTGGTTTGGTAGTAATCGTTAACTGACAAAAAATAAATGATACTCTTCTGGCCATAAATATTGACTTTGCCAACGAATGTATCTTGTACAAAATGTTACTCCCATTGACAATTTTTTCCAAAAATTTGTCTCATTAACGTATGATATGCCTATGTGTTAAGAATAGCCTCTCTGAACGTTAAGATTAGTGAGGAAATTTAGTGAAACTCAGTATAATGAGCAAATAAAATGAAAATACAAATATAGAATTTTGTAATGAACGATCAAGTGTTCAAAAACATAATTCACGATCATTTGTAAATAATATTAGCTTAAGCTATAATAATAGCTAAAGCTATATCGTCGAGTAAATGTAAAACTGGCGACCATGTAAAATGATGAAGTCGTTGAAGGTAACATGGCTGACGTTCGTGAAGAAGAAACCCAGTGTGATAACGACTATTCCTGTGCAAAATTAATGGACGGACAGAAAACGTTGGAGAAGAAATCATCACAACCAATGACAAACAACAAGGAGTTTATAAAAAGCCAACAGAGGGCCCGGGCCCAGCAGAAATTAGTAGCAATTCAGCTCCCAGTAGAAGAAGTAATAGACTCCAGAAGTTATCTCAAAATAATTCATTATTGTTTATTTATTTAAAAAGTCTTTAAAATTCATTATTAGTTTTTACGAAGTTTCACTAAACTTCCGACCTACTTATTTTAAATTTACTTAAATAAAGTTAATGCTCAAGATTTCGGTCAAAATAAATATTTTATGTTAGGGAATTTATTGTGACACATTTAACATCCGTAATTCTCTAGCTATAAGAACAGCTTTAATTAATTAATTTCATTACTTGTGCCCAGTAATACATGCAGTCGAACGTATTGTTTCAAATAACGTAGCTGTGAAAGAAATCATGGAGAGAACATATTACCACTAGATACCTAATGTTTATTTTCGTAGGGTGCGAACTTCAATGCAGACAGGTGCAACCAGAGCTTCTATTGGGGACAAAATTTCTGTCCCGTCCCTGTCCCGATATATTTTCGGGAAAACCAGGGGTCGGATTTTTATGGGAAGACGTGAAGATTCTTCCCAAGGGAAAATGAATAGTGATGTTTAAATACGGGGATGTCTGTTAGGGCAAATATTTTGTGAACATTTTAAATTGTTTAGACAGGTGACAACCTAAGGCACTCTTTAGGATTTCGAAACTCTGGGGTAGACCGAATGCGCTTGAGTTACTTGCGACGTGAAGTATATTACTATATTATATAGTAATAAAATACATGCTATATTTTGTTTGAATCCTAGAGTACCATGTTCAAAACCAAAAATTGGAATGTCCAATTGCGTAGCAATTGTAGCTACCGAGAGAGTATTTTCAACAACCTTCATTGGAAAAAAAATCAATTGAAAACATACTGAGCTACGCGACGTGAAGATTTTTCCTATGGAAAAATATTTTTGGACAGGGAAAATACAATTATACTGGGAGAACATACAGAAGGTAATTTGTTTTGGAGAACGGGGATTTTTAAATATGGGGACGTCTGTTAGGGCAAATCTTTTATCAACATTTTCACATTTTTTTCAGCAGGGATTTTTGATTTTTCCCATTAGTGACAACAGATTTAGCAGGGAAAATCAAAAATTAACTTCCAAAGAGATTTACAAAGAGCCTACGTGGATGCTAATCATCTTTGATCAACGGAGAGTAGCGTTGAGGTGATTTTGCGCACACTAAAACATTCAAGCTAAAATTTTACGAACTCCTCTTTTACTGACTTGATGCGACATCGCATGCACCCTACAAGCTATTGCACTTAATTATAATGAGATTGTCGACAACTTTTTATAGTTAATTTTGTAAATTCCACGCGTTTATTTCTTTACTATTTACGGTCGCAGGAGCCGTCCCAGATCCCCGTGTAATGTAAATATATGTATTCGATCTTACGTGCCACGATGTAGCTCATCTGAATGGCTGTTTTTTTATTTGAAATTTTTTTCTTGGCTCGAGAATGATGCGCGGGTTTAAAAGCACAGTTGAAATTACCACAAATATTGGGCGTATGTATGTACACGAGTGACGAGGAATAGTATGAAGCTGATTCTGAATCCAGTAAAAACTTTGTCAAAAATAGTCAAAAATGGGTTAAAATTTGTGAGGAAATGATTAACTTTTTCATTCAAAAAGAAAACTTTATGAATCAAAAGTAATCAAGTAAGTGAGATTAAAATTGCGTCACAGGGTAGTCTGTAAAATTTCTACACTTTATATAAGGTGGACTGGGTATTCTTTGTTGGTCTCCAATCCTCCCATTAAGACATTCGTTTTTCTTCCCTAAAACAATTGCTACATTGACGCTAAATGTCATATATACAGTAAAACCTGTATATAGTGGTTTCTCTAGGGAACCTAATATTTGACCACTATGTACAGTGACCACTATACTCAGTATAGTGGTCATGGACCACAATATAGGGTATATATGTATATTAAATGAATATTTTAACGCGTTTAAGAAGACATCTGGTCGCATTTTTTGTACATAATCATTAATTTTTGACCGTTTAAAAGTTTTCAACTTGTGTTGAGCAAGATATTCTGTATAACGATAATTCTATATAGTAATTCTAAATATGGTTTTTGAATACTAGGTGAAATAGTTTCCAACTATCGTAAAATTACTTTATTATTGACGCCGGCAGATTCTCCGCAAATATAATTTAAACAAATATAATATTTCTTCTTCCAAGATTCAATACAAACATTGCTTGCTGGCAATCCTGCCTACACGAATTTCAATTTGAGATTTTCCAATAATTCTAATATTCTCTATTTTTCGAAATGGAAATCAAAGTGTTTTTGAACTGTGCGTGGTATGGAGGTATGGTACCGGGAATATGCTTTATTTAAGAAACCGTAATCTAGAATAATCTTAGAAATCTATAGAAATTATGAGCAACGATTTCGTGTGCACATGGTTTTTAATGCTGACCACTGTATTCAGAGCTCGAAGCATGCATTTCGTCATGAATGGACATAAACCAGGGACCATTATTGACAGGGGACCACTATAGAGAAAACCACTGTATACAGGGTTAACGTAATGTTAAAACATAGGGCGCATGACGGGGACACACGATATTGGCCACTGTGAACAGGAGACCACTGTATAGGTGGTCACTATATACAGGTTTTACTGTACATAATTATATATATATCCACATATGACGTAAACATATTAGAACATGTTTTCATTAGAATGTATTCTCGATCCGCATAATATCTTGGGAAATATTAGAATCACTAACAATTAAACGCTGCGCTAATGTACACCGTGGGACAAACGGTGATGTCAAATACGAATTGACCAGCAATTTTGCTTCTTAGGTTCAGTACATCAATACATCCGTAATTAGATATAGCAAATGACGATAAATTTATGCTCTCAATTTAGCTTCTTTGTGTTTAAATTCTAGTATCGTGAGAAGGTTATACACTAAGTGGATTGTGTGAATGCGTAAAACTACAAATATGCAATAAAATACCTGGGAATGATTTTATTTTTGTCACTAATTACACACAATTTTTGTTGAAGTATTTAATTGCATATTTTACAAGAAATATAAACCATATATATTATGTAAGTACATACATAATATAACCACCCAGTTTAGAACCTGTGATATTCGTGGGTAGCTAGATGCATGCAAGTTTTGCACAAAGCCAAGTGTAGAGAGTAGTAATTTAATAAGTTTGGTTTCGAGAGACCAAAACCCCCGTAGTTTCCAGCTCCATAAACAAAAGATCCCAAAAGTATCTTGATACGGTTATTGTATGGAGATTAGGTATACTGTTACTCATTGTTGTAATAAGCTTTCTTCGAAACTTATTCCATAAGGCTGCTCCCAATTCGTGTTGAGAACGCTGGTTTGCTCGTGTAGATTTCAGCCCTAGTGACATTTTTACTCGTAGGTACATGCACAATCTTGCAATGTCTCCAGAAAAACCCTTCCATTTTCCACCTCAATAGCTACATCCTGGTGGCATGACTTTGCTCCAAAACATGAGTATCTACGGGAGGATTGTGTGTACTTCTAGGCATATGAAACTTAAAGGTATTTAATTTTGTGTTATTGTTGACAATGATGCTGTTACTATCTCTCTATACTGTTAACAATAATGTGTTTACCTTTCGTTGCTTGAACGTAATCACCATCTAGCATTTTGTTTATAAGAATTCGTCTGTAAAAAAAAAGAAAGAAAAACGTTGTACCCGTCCCGAAAGTCGGGGCATGTGAACAAAGTTCTTGTCCCGTCCCGATAATTACTAAAAATAGTTGTCGTCATTCTCTTACCAAAAATCGGAACATGAGGAAAACTTCGCACAAAACATATTTGTACCAAGAACAAAAAAACACATTTATAGAATCGTAGTTCCAAGATTCCTACTTAAGGTAGCTTAAATTGCAGTTATATTTCAACAATTATTACTATTCTATTCCTGTTCTTTTCGGTCACCAAAATTATTCTGTCACTCAAGTTTCCAATCCGTTTTCAAATACTGCGTATGATTACTTACTTCAATTATGATTGTAAATATACATATATTGTCTTTATTTGCTCTAATGGCAAAATCTAATAATCATAATCATAAAACCATTTTGCAGTACCAGTAATGTTTCGAGTAATAAGCTGCATTTTCTACAACCTAAAGTTGAATGTCTTACATTCGGTGAAATAGTGCTCACAGAATAGTTTAATCATGATCATTAAAAGCTTAAACGTTATTCTTGTTCTGCTAGCTTGCTCGTCCCGTTATACACACGACCAAAAAGCACGTCCCGTCCCGAATAAAATCGGGTTTTTTTGCCCCGTCCCGTGCCGAATACAATGGGGACAATATTGTTTATCCCCCTCCCGTCCCGAATATAATGGGGATACGTTTATGTACCCGTCCCGAATACAACATGGGGACAATTATTTTGTACCCGGGGGCGTCCCGTCCCGGTCCGTCCACTAACCCGACGGGACTTCCCCGTCCACTGTAGAAGCTCTAGCTGGCACTGCATAGTTATACAACAAAAAATATTCCGATAAAAACATCCGAGACAAAATCATGGAGGTGATCGGAAATAATAAGACAGAATTGAAAATTTGCATTGTTTCAAAATTCAAATTTCTAAATTTTGAACCCAAAATTTTGAAAACCCAGAAATTGAAATGTGATTTTGGGCTGCCACAAAGAGGTATTCTAATAGACACTATGCTTAGTACTTTTAGATTTACTTCGGGGTTTTCATACATACAGAGGGAGCACAGCCACTATGGAAACGATTTTGGAGAATGCATTTTTTGGTGAAAACAAAATTGAAAAATCGTTCAACAATTTTAAGTCAACAACAGCATGTTTTCAAATCATAGAATATTCGTTTTGAAGATTCCGTGAAACCCAGACAAATTGCATGGGAACTTTGGGTCACCTCCTTGCAACTCTCCTGTCCAGAACTGAAAGTTTTTGATTCAATTCGATTCGGTTTACATATTCAACCGAACCAAACGATTCAGTTCCCATCGCTGGACTGAATTGAATTGTTTACTCTGAATTGCAGTCCAAACGAATAACCATTTCTCAAATTTACCGGTTACTGAAACCTCGTGCAGCGTGAAGCGGATGCACACGTGAAAAATACGCAAACTTTCGTTATAACGTTGTTCCTATTGCTTTAGATTATTCAGCGCAGCATACAATCAGCAATGTTCTGACGTCTCATAATTTAGATCAACTTCAAATGTTGCCTGATTATTTATAAGAAATAAATATGAATTTTAGTATTAAACTAAATTTGATATTATTAAATTATTATTAATTCCTGTATTTCTAAATGAATGAAAAAAACACATTTACGTGTGGTAGCAGGTGCTAAATGGTTAATTTGTCTAATTCATAGAGTAAAACCGAATTAAATTGTCTTTATAATGGACGGAATTGCAAAACGCTTAACGATTCAGTCTGCATAACTAATTGAATTGAATTGAAAATTTATGAATTAAATTGAATCGTTCCGACCACTAGTCACACCATTTTATCGAATTGAATAAATAATAATTCATTCATATTCATTTTTCAACTAAAAACGGTGTATTTTAACTGATTGTATCTGAAACATTTAATTTCAAATAGCTTCGTCTGATTTTGCCGGCAAGCAAAACTCAAAACGTTGTGTAGAAAGGGCTGGAGTATTCAAAATATGAGAAACGGTTTCCAATCCTAATTTGAATGTTTCTGTTTTAGAAAATGGAAATTCAAATGCTAATCTATCTAATTTTTCATTATAAATTATAATATAATTCAAATATTATTATTATTATTAATCTTTATTAATCAGCATGTCAAAGGAGTCAATATAAATATTGGTTTTTACCCCAGACACTCATTCAAGCACATACATAGCCAATACAATCAACAATACATACCGGATCAAAGTACAAAATACCTATGATACACACAATCACTCACATAACTTGCTCATTACGTGAAGATAATATATGTTCAACCAGCATTTTATGAAATATACCGTAAAAACCGTCACGGCAACGAAGAGTACAAGGCAGGTCATTCCATATTTTTACACAGAGATACAATATATTCTTTTGGGCAATAGCTAATTTTAGTAGTGGTTGAGTTAATTCAATATATTTTGAGGATCTAAGCCGAGCCGAACCAAACTTAGCAATTATCAGACCATGTATACAGTTAACACAATGTCCATAATGTAATACCGAATACGTAAACTTGCTACTGTAGTAAACAATACTTTCAGGTATAGTCAGAACACTGAAATATTCATATACATATGATAGAGACTGGGATCGCTTAGGCTTACAGCTATTATTGTACAAAGTCAAGAGGAAGCGATCAAGTTTACATTGTATGATGTCTATTTTAGATTTACATACCTTAGACCAGACCAGGATGCAATATCCTATATGGAAGAATACAAATGCATTAACCAACATGCATAGCGTATTATGATTAAGGCAACGGCGAACTCTTATAACCGCTCCCATTGATTTTGAGACCTTATGTAGCACATGGTTACAGTGTTCTTTAAAACTCAACTTGTCATCAATGATTACACCAAGATACTTAAAAGACCACACTCTCGATATTTCCTCTCCATTTACATAAAGTTGGCAGTCAGTTTCTACATTAGTCTTAGATTTGTTAAAAATTACATACATAGTTTTCGCAGTATTTATGGACAAGGAATTATCATTCATCCAGCTCTGTACCTTATTTAACCATACCTGCATGTTAGTAAAAAGATTGGATATACAAGTATCATACATAAACATAAATAAGTCATCAGCATAGGGTACATAGTCAATTATCAGAACATTACTAATATCTGAGAAGAACAATATAAATAGGTACGGACCAAGAATTGAACCCTGTGACACACCATTTAAATCATCATACTCTTGTGACAGTGTACCATTGACAAAAATTTTAAATTTCCTGTAGGTGAGATAGTCAGATAATACTTTCAAAAGTCTTTCAATGCAACCAAAGTTAGTACGTATTTTACGTAAGAGGAGCAGTCTTGACAGAGTTAAATGCTTTCCTTAGATCTATAAATACCGCAAGAACCTTTACAACGGGTTTCCCCAAATACGTACATAACTTATGCATAAACACTAGCACAGCAGTAAAGCATGAGCGACCACGATGAAAACCATGCTGATTCTCATCAAGCTTCTTATCACACTCCGAAACCAGACGTTTGCATATTACCTTTTCAAATAGTTTGTTCAGAAAAGGGAGACTATGATTGGACGAAAGGAATCGGCACAGGACTTACTTCCTTTGCCTTTATATATTGGCGTTACAGTCGCTTACTTAAAAGTTCTATGTATAGTACATGTCATTAGAATCAGATTGAATAGTGATAAAGCTAGAGTCACAATAAAGGCTTTACTGAAAATATCGCGGTTGATAACGTCATACTTATTAATATTACATTTACGTTTCAGATTATTTACCGCAGACCATACTTCATCTGGTGATATTGGAGTACACTCGACAGTACTATCTAGTTGGCACTTAAAAGATACAATATCATCATCTACATAATCACAAGGCACTATGAAGGAGGATGCAAGTGTGTCACATATTTCTCTAAATGAAGAGATATTCTTGTTGTTAGTATCACATAAGTTATCTATTTGAGTACATGCATTTCTTTCAACACCCATAGCCTCATCCACAATTCTCCATATACCATTGGAAGAGGTATTCCTATTGATTTGGGTACTAAAGTAGTTTCTTTTTGCTGCATAAAGTTCAACTTTAACTCGAGAACGCAACTCCTTATATTTACTCCACATATGCTTACAGTCATTCATACATGCTAGTCGCTTGGTATTATCTCTATCTTTAATGAGAAGCCTTATATCAGCATTTACCCATGACTTTGTATTACATTTAACACGTTTCTTTCTAACTATAGCAAATTCATGATATATCGATGATATAACATTATACACAAAGTCGACATCATATTTGTCATTCATAAGGAAATTCCAGTCAATTTTGCATAGTTCCGTATTAATCAAGGTCCAGTCTATACCAGTAAGATCACGATATACAATCTCCTTCACTACATGTGCAGAGGTTTTCTTAAAGCTGTATTTAAAACAAACATAGTCGTGGTCGGACAATCCTGTAGTATAACTACTCCATTCTATACATAATGAAGCCGGTATATAAAGGTGATCTATAAGAGAACTTGACGAGCGTTTACCAACTGTCCTTCGAGTTTGAACTAAACATGACAGTAACTTAATAGTATCAACTGTAGTATTTGACAGATCTATATTGATATCACCTGTTATAATGCATGCATATTTAAGTTTAGAAATCTTATCAAACAGATTATTCAAGAATAACAGAAACTTTTCAGTTGAGCTCGACGGGGTCTATAGATAGCTACTACCAATATTGACTGGAATTCAGTGAGGCCAATTTTACAGGCAATGAGTTCAACATCCGAGTTAAACAACTCTACATTCAAATCAAGAATTTTGTACCTGACTCTATTATGAACATACATCAATAAACCACCACCTTTCTTCCCATAACTTCTGCTCTTAATAACAGTGTTATAGCCTTGTATGTTTTATAAATTCAAATTTGTTTGATCATCAAAAAAGGTTTCGACAAATGCTGCAACATCAATAGTCTTTTCACACATCAAAACCTTTACCTCATCAATCTTGTGTACAGTGTAATTATTAATATTAAGAAAGAACATATGTACGGACTTACGGGCTAAATTATGTACCTTATATGCAGTACCATGGGCATCCTTGACGCTATCATTCAAACAGTTAGAACTTAATGCACTTAGGTCAAAGATAGAACCAACATCTTGTGCATTCACACAAGACTTACACATCCACAAATCAACATTGATTGATCTATATATAGCAAAGCTCATATCAATGCATTTCCTATGGTACATGCAAGCGCATCCACTACACGTAAGCAATAACACATTTTTCTTAAATTTTAAATTACAATGGGAGCACAAATTCGACATTAACGGCATAACTGTAAATTCTGTAAATTAAATACACGGCTAATTTACACACAAACAAATAATCTATATATGTCCGCCAATGAAGCAAATATTAGCACGCCTTTTGATTAGAGGTGGAATCACAGCGAGTCATGACATTACGGGTGTCAGGAGCCCAGCTGCCCTTACAGTTGAGTAATGTCCAATTACTCGTAGCTTTAATGGAAGCTAGGTACCATGCTGTCAGACAGTTAACTAATGGTCCTCTCAGCTCAGCAGTCTGAGAGTGAATGGAAATACTTGAAATAATGAATCTAAAACTACTAGAGCCTTAAACGTATCATACGTTTACAGTCTAATTTAAGCCCGAATATGTCTTAATTCCGGAATTATGAATACAAAGGGCTCCAGTACTATGAAACCTTTTATAAAGGCATCAGTGTATAATCTTCAACATGGATAATGTTGAAAGTATAGGAAACGTGTACCAGTGTATGTATGCAATTTTATAATAGTAATTCTGGCTTAACATAGTGCAATAAATTAGAGCATTTATAATAATAAGAGTAATATTTAATTTAAAAAATAATAGATTATTGGAATATATTACGCGAGGTATGAAGGAATAATCTTTCGAATAAAGACAAAGGTATCAAGAGGCAGCTTTGATTCAAATCAAAAACTGTTTTCATAAAGACAATTCTGTCTAGATATGGCTTTTGCTCTTGTTTTGAGAATCTGAGATGTAGAACATAACGTTTTTAGTGAAAACTGTGTAAGGATTTGATTGGTATAAAATAATAAACTCAAATATTTTGAATTATGAGATTTAAAAAATATTAGAGAAGTTAGAAAATGTAAGGAAATTAGAAATTGTATAAAAAATGGAGCAGCAATATTTCTTCTTGTGTTTGTTGTTCATACGTTTGGTGACCTGTAATAAAATAAAATCAGAAATGACAGGAGCAAATAGCTATTTTTTCACGATACCAAACGTTTCCATACCCCCTCGAACTGTCAACGACGCTTTGCCTTCTACTTTCAGAGTTGCCCATTCGGAAGCGCCACTGGAGTACGAATCAAAGAAAACTTTGCAACAGTTTTTGTACAACGTTATAGTTGATTCGGCTTCAAATAATAAAGTCAGCGCTTTTAAGATGGTGGTGGCATTATACAAATACTGCTCGACAGGTCTAGCCGAGCAGTATAAGTAATACATGCCGTCCGGGGATCATATCTATTTGGAAGCTATAATGATTCAAAAATATGACTGAATACTAAGTAAAGTTTTGGGGGCGGTAAATGGTGGGGAGGAGCCCAAAGTGGTGGGGAAAATCCAAAGCAATGATTGACCACAGACGGTGATTCAATCTAATAAAACCAGAGATAATGTAAAGTATTTTGCGGCAAGTAAGGTTTGGTTTTGTGAAACATATTCAGATAAGTCGGCACGTGAATTAATATTTACCATACGGTTCCTGATGCGAGTATAAGCTTCGGACAGTTAAACGCGGAGCAGACTCAGTTCATAAACCTGGAACTGCAGGAGCTGGTCCTTGGAATGCAAGAGCGCATCCTTCGTCCTCATAGACACGTCCTTGGCAAGGAGAGCTGCGTCCCTGTCCCGTATCGTCTTGTCCTGGCTCTGGATGATTTCGTCCTTTTGCGTTACTTCGTCCTTTATTTTCTTGAGTTTGACACGAACTTTATGGTATGCGATACTTGGAGAGTCTTATTTGTATTGAGTCTTCTTCTGATGTATCTACGTCTCCGGAGGGGAGGGAAATCATGGACCAGTAAAGATTTGTAATGTACTGTAAATATGTACAAATTATTGTGATAATTACATTTGCATGTATTCTTATTTAAATTAGCTTTTAGAATTATGTAAATCATATTATCTTATGCTTTTGTGTATGAGCACTCTCGTGAGCACAATAAACATACATACATGTATTCTTATTTCTCCATTACATAATATTTATGTGTGCGTTAAAATAATATTTTGCTTTCAAAAATTCCAATACTCGGCATAAATGTATTTATTTATTTGAAGAACTGACTAGAGATTGTTGTGTTATTTATACGGGATGAGCGGGAAGAGAATGAAAGCAGTATGATGCAACCATTCAATAGCGCCTTCTTCCCTTTTGAAGACAGGGAGTATTATGTTTATTTAAAAAAACATGAATAATATAGGACAGTTCAAACGTAACATTGTACAAGCAATTTAAAACGGATCTCACATTTCCACGGGGTCATTACAAAGTGAGACTTACAAATCTTCGGATTACGCAAACAAAACCAACGATAGCAATACCAATAACCAAAAAGGTGTAAAATAGATGCGTGTCCGTAGGTCTAGAAAAAGGTTCACAATGCTGCACGATGCAGCCGGGCCGATAGGTCAGCCTTTTCTTGACTACGTTCCTCCAAAGGTAAATACTTATAAATTGACAAAGGTCAAAGGTCAAGACATACATAGTTTTACAATAAAATTTAATTTTGATATTGGGGGAAAATATAGTACTCTTACTTAGGTATGTCGTAACTGATTCAACAACGACTGTATACCTGCGTTTCCTGTCAAGAAACAAGAGCCGGGGTCGTGGGTAATACTTTCCAACACCTTTGCAACTGCTATGGGCTTTAATCGTCGTATAAAATATGAGGGGAAGCACAGTTTGCAGTGGGTGATTCAGCAGACTATCTTTGATAAGTACGATGAAAGCAGCGATTTTCCCCTGCAGGCGTAACATGAATACATATAGGAGTATTGTTTTCGTTGTCAACCAGCAGTTCAGTCCCTTGTTTGTTGTACCGACAAGGCAGAAGAAAAATTACAAGAGTGATTTGACTAGGTTAATTTCCTAACTCCAAGTCGGCGGGTTCAATGCCTCGTTTTCCTTTGACGAGAACAATGTATACACCATAGAAATGGGCTTTCCACTTCCGAATAACAAGGATTGTATGATTTTGTCCGCTATGCTTCTAGATTGTTTAGGTTTTGAGAATGACCGGCTTATGTTCTCGAAACAATATAGGTCAAATGGGCAGTTCAACGAAACTAAATTTAATACCATACCGGAAAACAAAACTTTATTTACAACTAACCTTTATTTTGTGATTCAGTTTATTGTCATGAAAGAACCAAAAACCCTAAGAGTCTCCAATGTAATCCCGGAGATTAATAACACCTTTGTTGAACAATTATATGCACAATTTCCTATGAGGACGGGGAATTAGTTCTGAATGAAATTCCGGATGATTTGGATATTACACTAAACGGCGCCGTTGCCAATTACTTCGGATTTTCAAAGATCGTACTGTTTCAATCTCGGCAGCCTTATCCCGCCAATACAAGGTCGTAAAGCAGGAGGAAGAAATTGATTGGTATTAGAAGGATGGCGAAACGCCGAGTTGAGGTGCAAACAAAAGACAATTAGTGTTATTTAACGTAATTGAAAACCAGTCATACAAACAAGAAAAAGTAATTTTTTGAATGAGCTGAAGTTCATTTACGGGTTCAACAATGAACAGGAGTACGAAATCAATCCAGTTACTTATTTACCGTTACAAGATAAAGAGGTAACACATATTTGTATTACTTTTGTCGACAAAAAGCTAAAACCCGTAGATTTTGGGCAGAGAGAAACAACCGCGACGCTTCATTTCAAGCCAAACTATTTGTAAAATATGCCCTACGTATTGTGTGTGGAAAAGGTGGCATTCTTGAGCCGAGCTCACAGACGCGGAAAGGTAGCCGACCTAGCAACACAAGATCTTACATGACTACAGGAGGACTTATTACGGAAGCATCTTCATATTTAATTACTTTATGGGGCACTCGAATCAGCAGCAACAGTGCAAGTAATTTTTGTCGTAGGCACAGACGTTCACAGTCCGGAGGAGGTCGGAAAATACTTCACAAGCAGGTGCAGGTTAATGAGGCCGGAAGAGGCGAACAAACAGTCGGGAGGAAACGAAAGTTTCATATCGGATTTGGAAGAAAGTGGAAAGTGACGTTTTGTAAGACGTAAGTCTGGATAATAATGGACCTTCACGCAGTGTTTCAGGAGAAGTCAACTGTTTACGACGGGTCACAACAAAGTGCACGCTCAAAGGTGCAACTGTTTGAACTTCCACGGACCACACAACCCAACATAGTAGTGACTTCATACAGGTTTTTCCTCTTGTAAGCATCAAGGAGTCGCATAACTCGCCGGAGTTTCTCATCCAGCCGGACTCATCAGGGCACAGATGTTCATACTCATGAGGGAGTAGGGTACCCCTCGCTCTCACCCTCACACTCACCCTCCAAAAAGAAAGTGGTGAGGTTGAGGGCCTCCGTTCTCTCCCATCCTCTCACGAGAGGAGTGCGAGGGATACTTGGTTTACACGTCTGAAATGAGGGTGAGGGTGAGTGCTGCAGTTACCCCTCATGGATACTTTATTTTAACACAACGCCACCTCACTTGATATTATGGTATTACTAATTTTCATACATTCACAGTGTGGTATGTAGAGCATGCGCATTATCGCCGTTACTCTTCGTCTTGCTCATGTATTTGTTAGCGTAAGCGCGTGTGAATTCGGGATGTTTATTGTAAGAACGTCTATGCGCTTGTACTTACAATTAGAAAGCAACAATTAAAAAGGAATTAATCAACTTTGTTTGACTCTTAAATAAAAATTACCACTAATTGTCAACTGTTCTTTTGCATAGCTGTCTTTGGTTCCGTCAATATTACAGCTAGAATGCAGGGTCCAGGAGGACCCTCATGAGGGCGAGAAAGAGGACACAAATATATTTCAATCAAATCAATTTTGTACTGTTCTCATATACGGGAATAACTGCATTTATTATTATGGGCAGGTCTATAAATTCTACAGGTCGACCAACTTTTTGTGATACTGACATAATTACCGGACCGGAACAAGAATTTGGTAAAATATGCTTAAAACTGATTGACGAATTTTGCCACACTGGACCAAGGTCTTGGTCAACAGTATACAATATTCTTCGGAAACACGATGCAAGGAACAGTCCCTTGCCATTTGCAGGAAAAAGCGTGTGCGTTCTTGGAGACGTGTGTCTCACCAAACCACACATATGTGGCGGCATGCTGAGCAATGTAAAGTTTAACTTTAAACCTAAACTTTGAACCTCAACGATCAGTCCTCAATTCACTCTAGAATATGCTTGTGCTCAAGACTGCATTCCGTCACATAAACCAGAACCAAGAACAGTCCGAATAAAATCAGTTTCTTAACCGGGTGAGGAACAATGAGACGAAGGAAGGGAAAACTCTTTAACTGGCAAGCAATACGCTGTAGGGTAATATTGTTAAAAACACTATTTTCCCCTGGAGACTTTGTGAAGGAAGCTGTGGCACAGTCACAGATATCATATGTAATAAATATGTTGAAAATGAGCGACCATTATGTTACTGCTCTCCATGGGAACGGAAATTTGGTACCCATACCTGTTCCTGTACATGTACCCATTTTGTCAGGAACTAACGCAATGATCCTGTTCCTGTTCCCATAAAATGGGTACCAATTCAAAGTTCCTGGACCTGTTCCTGCAGGAACAGGAATGCTGCTTTTCCCAAAAGTACACAAAGACTAGCAGAAAAGTACAGCCTACATTTATGCCCCAGGTAACTCCAAAGTCGTTTAAAAAAAATTTTAAATGGACTTTACTAAACATAAATAACAGCACACCATCTCCAATACCTTTAGCTACTCGAATTAAAATGAGAATTCAGTAACAGTCATTAAACTAATCATCGCAGAGCAAAGTACCGTAGTAACTGAATTAAGCCAAGACAAGTAGCACCTTCAATAACTTTTTCTGAACTAACAAGAATAAAAGTACGCTGGAGTTACAATTAATCTAAGCTACAATTTTGGGTTAAAGTTCCACAGTGTTCCATTTTTGTCACGTGTTAAATAATTATTATTTATCATTTTGTTAGAAAATAACGTGCGGAAAAGTGACTTATTTGACATGTTGCGAATTGCTTTAAAAATTTTTTTTATTTGTGATGTATTTTTACATTATAAACTTCATGTGAATACCAGGTAGGTTCACGTTTTGTTCCTGTTCCCAAACCCGCTTTTGTTCCCATATTTTGTGAACAATATCTGTTCCCAAAAGTTCCCAAAGTGTTTTGGGAACAAACGTTGTGTTCCCGTACGCACCCATTCCTGTTCATGTTCCCAAAAACCTGGGTGTCTCCTGTTCCCATGGACAGCACTACATTATGTATACTTTTGGATTTTTTAAAGTATGAAGGAGCTTATGAATTTGTAATTAACCGAGGCACAAAGGGACTTCCGATGTTCAAGTACAGTGAGTACTGCCCATTTACAAAGCAAAGCTAATTTGACTTCCTATAAGTTAAACAAGAGTACGGTACAGTTAATCATTTCCCAAGTGTTAACTAATTAGATATACTGTCATATTTACATGAACAAAAATCTGGCATCCAAATGAAATAACATTTATTTCTGCATCCGCGTGTTTCATTTTTATCTTCAATTTTCCGTGTAATCGGAATGATTCGCAGATTTAGGGTCTTCCATTATATAATTTAGGGCACATAGGGCCTTCGTGTCATCCCATGAATTTTTAAATATGATTCCCCAATCACGAATATTTATCAAATATTTGCTTAGCAAGACTTACGAATACTAATATGCTCCGTTTTCTGAAAATTGATCTGATAACCAACCGTTCATTCCATTGCAGGCGTGTATGAGAGGTCATCCGGCATGCCTGTAGTCTCGATATTTAGATTGTAATAGGGGCATTAACGAATCATTTGAATTGGAGTCTACATCCTGCGGTTCAATTCAATTCACGCGAGTGAACTGAACCGCCCAGTTCAATTCATAAAGTAAACTGAGTTGAAATAAAATTGAACCAAACTGAACCGAATTGAATTGAAAATTTCGGTTCTGAACTGAAGTGGTCCAACTGGTGCTTTTTGGTACATAGTGAATACCCTTTACGCCCTCGATCTTAAAGCTGAGCAATAGGAGCAATACATAAATTTGCCAACGTAAGATTCCACAATATTTCACAATTCTGTTCCGTCAATTCTTTGCTGGATGCCCGATTTGTTTACCCTGACCATTACTGCCGAAATTGTTTTAAACTAATACTGATTTTTATAAGCACAATAACTCCACCTCAGATATTCATAGCTATTATTTCACTTTTACCAGCATTTTTGGAAAATAATTTTATCGCGATGTTTCCTACTACACCTTACTCTTCCCGATATTGTTTAGAACTGGAGTCGAGTTTTCCCTCAGAATCGCCAGTAAAGTTTCACAACCTTGAACTACTGCTCAAAACCTTCGTACAGCTCCCTATGTACTCCCTTAACGGATCAACATCCTAATATATGCTGGCACCCTTCAATTACACACGTGCAGGACTTGCCTCCCGTGCACTTAAAGCAATAAAATAGCTTGCGTTTCCTGCTTTGTCCATTCCCAAAAATTTTCTCATGAAATCACTACATTTTCATTCCCACATTATACCCAGTCTGTAAACCATATCTCACTTTTTCACCTTTCCTATACAAACCAGGCACTCCGGAATAAGGGGGGACAGGAGGGTCATTGTCCCTCCCAAAAAACGTCAGGGAGGGACATGCTATACTACTGCCCCCCCCACTTTTCAAGAATCAAATAAGACTTTTCCTGACTTTTTGCTGTCAAGACTGCAATAAAGCTTCAATTTTTTAAAAATCCTGCACAAATTGCTATTAGTTCTAAAAACATGAAAGAATTTATTTCTTCTAAACAAAAGTCTTAACATCGTGTTGCCAAATATCTTTTTCATCCTGGTGTATTCTTACTTGTGGAGATAGGTACATCTAGGTAATTACCAAAATCAAGTAGTAAAATCGATAATTGTTTGCTAATGTTGACATTTTTAAATTTGGAATATTGTTTCCCACTACCTGTGTCGAACAATTTGATCTCGCCTTACCAGATAGATTCAGACCAGGGGTGAGTATCTCGTTGGTTTTCAAATTCTCGTTTCTGAAAATAATACGAGAACGAGATATTTTGAGAACGAGAGTTGCGAGAGTAAGCAACGCACGAGACAAACGAGACGGCAAAAAAAAGGTTTTTGTGTTGGAATACATGCAATTTAATTGTAGCCTGCACAAATTCTGGTGAGAGAACTACAAGTTTATTTATTTTCACTAATCGGGACAATCCCAAGGCGCAAAATATTTATTTTTGGGTATGAATCATAAAATTGGAAAACATGAACGCCTTGAAAAAAATTAATTAAGACCTACCGCAATAAAAGCTAGCACCAAGAACTGCAAAATGTTTTAATTAGCAAAGTGGTATAGCAAAACACCCCATTTTTCCGTTTTATATGGGCTTAAAAAGATTTAATTGCAAATGATATTCTTGTTAAGTAAAGCGAGATGTCTCGTACTGTCTCGTGGATACATAAAGAACGGGATAAACGAGATTCTCGTCTCCTTGTCTCGTTATACTCACCCCTAGTTCAGACCAAAACCTTTTTTTGGATCAAAAGTTTGAACAATTTGAAACTTTTGCTTTGAACTTTGTTCCAAATTCATGTCAGACCAATTCCAAAATGTCGGACCAGACAGTTAATACCATTTCTGTATTAGGAGCATAACGAACATTTTGGTCGGAGCAAATTATAAACTCGTTAGGTTTTTGACCGCTGATACTATTGCAAAGAATGCAACAGAGTATTGAAATATCCATCAAAGGAGTTTATTTCAGGTTATTAATAATTACCATTAAATATACGTTGTTGGTAGAAACATTTCCTTCAAAGAGTACATCGTCTCAAAATTTGGTCCATTTGGTCTGGTCCAACGGACGGACCAGGCCATGTACTTCTAAACAAGTAAATCTATCGGCGAAAGTTCCTTCAACCAAGATTGTGCAACATATCTTGCCTGGACCTGACCAGACCAAAAATCAAAGAACAGATCGAACCATTTCCGTAGCTAGTTAGCAATCATTGCAATGAATGTATGATACCTCTATTTGAAATCCATAAATTTTTACTAATGTCTAATGTTTGTAAGAAAAGGTTCCTAATATATGAGATTTGTGTTTTGTAAAAGTTCGTTCTTTTAAAACTGGTTTAAAAAAAAAAGAAGATCTATATTTTTATTTGCACGTTTATATGATTAGCTAGCGAAAAATTATGTTACCATATATGTACATACATACATACACATACGTTTGTATATGGTCGCTAGCAAATAAATTAAACTAATTAAAAAATATTGTCCCCCCCATTTTGTCGGACGTTCCGGAGTGCCTGATACAAATACTACCCTTTGTAACATAATATTCATTTTTTGTTTTTGCCACCCTTGATTCTCAATTCCATCTTTCCCTATACCTTCAACATTACCCATATTGAAGATAGGATACCGTAAAATCCGTAGTCATTATGGACTAATAATAAAATACGTTTCCTTGCTCTACGATTTGTGGGGCTACAACCGTGATGAAAAGTCGAAGTTTAGTATGGGTTTCTAAATTAAACATCTTGCATTCCAATGACTGGTTTTTTAACGATTACATTTTTACCATTAGTTGTATGAAATGGTATGGGCTTTTGAGTCACCAATGTGATGGGAAAGGTAAAGTTATGTTCATATCCCGTAAAAACGTAACTAGATGAGCAGCTGTCCAGTGCAGAGGTGTCCATCCTTCGAAATATTTCCTTCAAAGAAGGCTTCTCTGAACGAATGAAGCATTAGCTTTGGCAATTATGAAGGGAACGGAAGGAAGGCTGGAAAGGAAACGAAGGCTGAACGAAGACCTCTAGCTCTTTGCAGAAACAGTGGGATGAACTTGCAATCCTATCTGCTATATTTAAGGCAAACTCGTTTCGTAACTAAAGTTCATGTACGTCTCTACACCGTTACTCAACTGTAAAACAGTTTTCTTGCGGGACTGCTTACTGTTGTTCTAGAAACATTTATCTCACAATGGCAACATGATACCCGGACAACATAAGCATTTCATTCCCTTCATTGTACCTAGGTAAGTACACATGATAATCTGCAATAGTTGCAACTATTAGACAACTAATAACTAGTATTTTAGCGGTAAGCAGTTTTAAGTGTAAAGATCTTGTCAGTGACTTGAGTTAACAGATTTGCTCTAAATAAATGAACATGAAAGGAAGGTAAGGCATGAAGGGAATTCGACCATTTTTTGAATGCTGAAGGAAGGATTATACCAGGATTTAATGAAGAAGGGCGAAGGAAGGGTAAATATTCGGAATCTTTCACTTTACGAAACGGTAAAGGAACAGCTTATCGGAAACGTTCCCCCTTCTTATGGAAGAACGAAGGCGAATTGAGATGGACACATCTGGTCCAGTGTATGTAGCGGAGAAAAGGAGTAGCTTGAAACCACAGTGAACATGAAGAAAATACCTTGTAGATTAACTCAAAAACTACAACCGCAAGTCAAGAATGTGATGCAGTGTTGTTAAATATCCTAATCAGCAAGTTGTCATCATAAACAATATTTTTAGTTGAATAACTATGACCTCACAAGTTTTCCTCCTTGGTTCGTAATTTTCAAATAATATTGAAAATAGAATCGAACGTTTCCAAAGAAGTATATTGATATGGCATCTGGTAAGAAAACTGTTGTGACTGAAACGTTTGTGTTTGAGGCTTTCTCATTTTGGTTCTCGAGGCTCAATTTCTTCCATAATACTTTAAGTGTAGCTATTAGATGCTATGTTAAAACCTCATGACCATAAGGTTGCTACATACAATTTTCTAATTTTCTTCTTACCATTTAATTTTCTACTACTTTGTCAAAAAACGTCAAAACCTTTTCCCGAAATATTTTGCTTGGAAATAACTAGTCCTTCGTTTTGAATTCTTAGATAATCCCAACATTACTTCCCATTTGTGACCCATGCCATATGAAAATTACCCTCGGCCAATGAGATAAAATTAGAAAATCTAGAACCAACGTTAAAAAACTAGGGGAACATGTATGAGACTAGTGGCGAGGAAGTTGTTTGGTATGTCTTGTATAACGTTGGGTATCACTCATGACCAATAATGCAACCTACGGAATTGAAATCACTTGATTATATTAGGATTATTCTCCAAATATTATCACCATTTTCGGCCAGTCAAATCCGGAACTTTGGCTTAGGGTGTACTCACATAAAGCATGTTTTGTCCGTACACGTAACAATTTTCTCCGTTACGGAGAGACCACTCACATAAGTTCAGACCATATGTAATTACTTGCGGTAGTTTGAATGCTAGATGTCTGTTCGTCAGCGGTTGGAATGTTGTTTCCGTTTAGTTCCTTCCGTGATGCCGACAAAAATATTTACGGTTACGGAAGGAACATGCTTTATGTGAGTACACCCTTACCTTGTTTTATTTATTTCACAAACTTAAATAGTGAACTTTCGAGAGTTTCAAGGGGTTCTGATCCAGTACATTTGGGAACGGGCCCGGAGTCAATTTTTGTGAATGTGAGAACAAGATCAGAGGGATTATTTTTGGGTATACAAACTAAAAAAAAACTGTGTTAGGGGACAAAATTTGTGTAACGAAACTTTTGGGTCCCAGAACGGGGTCTGTTCAAGAAATGGCTTTTCCCAACATTCGGTAACAGATACATGGTTTTTGTATCAATGACAAGCACGGATTGCGAGTAAGAAATTACTTTTAATTCAGGCTTCCAAACTATTGTGGAATCAAAACTTTGGTTAGTCCAAAGTGACTTGAATGTCTTCAAAAGGTCCAACCTCCAAGGCGACTCAATGAAAATCAATTTGTCTTTGGTGTTCCCAAAACTATGATAATACGATGGATACCTGGCGTTAGTAACCGCAATTTCGGCAGTAATTTCAGCCTGTTTAAAACAAAAGTCTAGGAACAAAAATGTTCAGCAAAAATAAAAGTTTTCCCTTGTGATACACATGAAATAAACTCCTAAGGACAAACATTAGTTTCCGTCATTGCATACAACTGATCTCCAGAATAATCCACACTAACGCTACAACTGTCTGACAAGTCCTTACCTGACAGTTTACGAAACTTTGTTTGGAATCTAAAACACCCAAAGTTCATTGAAATAAAAATAAGATTTTTGCTCTCTTTTAAAAATACGTCTTACCTTTGAAATATTGTTTTGCACGGATCAGGAAATGCTGCCGTTCCAAATTCAGAAACAACAATCCGATCGGCCGCCATGTTTTTCTTGTAGGTGTCACTCTCCAGTGCTCGACTGGTGTATGTCACCTTCGAAAAACAAAGTTTTATCTTCAAGGGAAATTCAAATATATTAAAGTATATCCTCTAAAAGCAGACTCGAAAGTTAATTAAACATATGTTCGTTGGCACTGACCGTGCACATGCTGTGGTATGAATTCATAATGCCGTCCATTTGACTTCACGCGTGCAGAAATTACATATTAACCAATGACCCCATTCCTACTCACAGCAAAAACTTTAGATTTAGCTAGAGATTTATTTGCACCCAATGGTGGTTGCCTAGCCTATAAGCAGGCTATGCAAAAATGTACTTAATTAAATAGGGTAGGCGAATAGGCGAGACACTTCAAAATACTCATTTGAAAATAGGAAAACACTATGTTTTTACTCGGATGCAGCAAGTTAATAAGGAAACATTCTTTCTTCATAAAAAATCAACAAATTTTGTCCTATTTGTGGGCTGTGTAAAAGTAGGCAAAAAAATTTCGTAACGAAACTTTAGGCTAAAACAATTGCCTATTGGTTTTGTAGGCAAGTAGGCACAAATCCATTCTTTTGTATCAATTAGGTAAGCGGAGTACACAAGCCAACTTGTATTCAAATTTGTACCGTAAACATTTCTTTGACACACTTGAATCTATTCGGACCTCCATGAGCAGACTGCGTGATGATCCGATGTAGTTTGTGTTTACAATTTTAGTTCCCGTAAAATTTTTCAATTTAAATTTAATATAATTTAACCCTATCAAAATGATACGTTGAAAAATTTTCTAAACTTCAAGAGGTAAATATCTATAGTTTATAAAATTTGCAAAGATGGAACTGTAATATGTTGCATGGTGTGTTCAACCGAATTTCGGCGTGCACAATAATTTTATTTTTATAACCACCGAGGTACTTACAAGGTTTTAATGATATCCAAAAGTCGTTAAAAAAATTTGAGACTGCAAATAAGTTTGCAAACATTCAATGCTAACTATTTTAAAGGACGTTACGGGTTTTTGAAAGAATAATTTATATAGTGACTGTATGAGCTCTGCTAAAAATAATATGCAATTACATTTGAATAATATTAGTTTGTCACTAGATCGTCCCCATTACATTTTCAGTATTAATACAGATTGAAAACTGGTATTTCATTCAATATGGTATTTGTACAGCAATCAAGAATATATCTACGGAATGTAAAAGAATTATGTATATACAATAAAATTAACTAAAGAAATTCGACATATTTAAGGAAGTAGGTTCACAAAAATATACGGACTAAGAACTTTTCAATTGCAAATGTTTCAGATTTTAGTCCTTTGCACAAGATTCACTCATCTTGGGTCTTCTCAGAACTAATACACGCATATTTGCAAAAGTTACACTAGTACAGTTTAAGAAGTTCCTTAGCCTGAATTTTACAATTTAATTAAAAAAGATGTTACCGTTATTTAATATTTCAAAACTTGGAGCTTGTATAACAAATTTTGCTTAATTCCTAAATTGTGTTTTACCAGCATTTGAAAACATTTTACACCAAGGAGACAAGAATTTGACAATACAAGGATTACATAGATGTCAAGTTTTAAAAATCATAAACTTTGGTATTAGTATTAGCTATTTCAATTATAATATTTATTTTGTATTACAGTTTGCAAGAATATGTTTGCCTGAGAAGTCTAATATATAAGTTTTGAATTGCCTGCACAAGAATTCTAATCTTACTATAACTTTTCCATATAATTGGCTAATTTCAACTTGCAGCATACTGCCTTATGATTTAGTTCGTAAAATTAATTCCTAGCTGAAGCCACATTTTGAAGCATCGCAGTGAAATAACCAAAATTCCTGCCCAAGACTGAACATGCTTATTCTCAAAGTGCCACAAAAATGCCCAAAATGCCATGGAATGAAAGTGACAAAAATTCCAAGGTAGTTTGGGAAAACATAACGTACAACACAACGGTGCAACGTTGGATGTGGTTCTGTCAGTTTAATTTCGTCGAGTTATCAAGTAATTTTTAGCATATATGCAAACAATTTATTTTATATCTGTGCCAGGTCATAGTAGTGCTAACCATGACTGCGGCCAAGATCGTAAATTAGTTGCCACAATTATGATAAGCGTTTTTGTCTAAAAAACCTGAATATTAAATTATTGGCTTCAATAAATTATAGCAACCTATTTTGTATTCAATAAATAGTAAAGTGGACTTTCAAAATCAGTGTTATCAGATTATTTCGAGATTTAATTATTCTAATATAATTAGGTTTATCGTTGTTTCACTGATAAATCTTAGCATTACAAAAATCATTCCACGGTCAACGTAGTAAAAATCACCGACATAAATCCTCATCGGGATAGCACTACGAAGGAATTTCTTCATTACATGTGGCTCCCTCTGTCTGCTCTAACTATGCAATACTTGTTCTGATCTGGCATTCACTTTTGCTAGAGCAGAATACAAGACAATTAGAAAAAAGAGGGTAGTTAGTGCGCCAATACCCATAACAAAAGCAATAGCTCCTTGAAATTTTATGGATCCGTAAATGTTGTACACACACAAATCGGAGATTATCCATTGATTGACTGGCATGAGAATCGACGAGTAAATATTTCTCGCATTTTTGTTCAAAACTTCTAATTCTCGCCAAATCGTCATGAATTCCGATGGAGTCCTCAGGTTACAGCTCGTTGAGTACCTGTTTCTGCCTAGCCTAGATGAAAGGAATTGAAATAAATTATCAGCGGGGGAACACCACATTGTTGATCAGAGTTCAAGTTTTGATGATAAACAATTTACAACCCCAGCACAAAGCAACTTTCAAGTATCTCAGAAATATTGAAAACGCGTTTCTTCAAGCATGCAGGTAACAGCAGAAAACAATGATCAACGCATGTAATTAAATCGGTCTACAAGTACTAAACTGTAAAATAATTACATACGTAACTACAGAAATATTTGGGAAATACGAGCGTTATTTTTGTTAATAAGGTTAAATGGCAAAACTGACTTACTCCAGTTCATCCATAATTCCCAACAAAGCAAATATGTATCCGATTATAGGGAATGCTTGGCAAAAGATAGAACTGTACCACATAGAAACATATAACATAACAATGGCTGTCTGAAAAACAGACAATGGCATAAACCACCATGACTCTGATTCAACAAAATATGTGAACATAATTGGCATTTCTGTAAAGGAGCACATAATTAGAAAAATTGCAAAATGGCAGAGGACACAGTTCACAATTAAAGCCAGCATTAGTATCCCATATTGATCCTCCAATATTGCAGTAACTTGTGACTTTTTCCCCTTTCGTAATAAGTATTTCTCTGAAAGTAAAGAATCACATCAATGAATATCAGAGAATCTAATGGCTTGGTATACGGTTTCTATCACACTTACCAAATTGTTTCCCAAAAATCATGAACTGAGAGACAAACTGAGGCATTTCGTAACGGTAGCGAATAAAATTTATATTGACGAAAACGTTAAACAGCGTTATGAGCGACAAGCATATTCCTATCGTGCTGTACATCGTGTCGAAGAGAGATTCCTCCTCCGGGTAAAGCATTTGCACAGTTCGAATGCAAAACCAAATGAACAAAGCGATCGAGATACAAAAATTGTAAGCAGAAATGGCGTAACGAAGTCTGCTCATGGAGGTGCGAACGCTTCGGATTCTTGCATCCCACCAGAAGGGAATATGACCTAAGTAAGTTCCCCATATGTACCCCACGAATATGAGTTTCTTTGAAAGAGGACCTAACATCGTGCTAATAGGACTAGTTTTTCAAAAGTAGAAAATCACAATCGAATTTATTTTTTATGTGAATACTTTAACACAACCGACAGGAGTGTCTAAGATTGAAAAACATTGAAATCATTCACAGGGAACGTCCTGATGGCTTATGGCAGTAATATTACAGTTTGAAATATATTTCAAAGCAAGCAGCTTTTATTTAAGGAATATAAAAAAGGAGAGGAATATTTAAACTACTTTAGCCTGGAAAGGGCTGGATATCTGATTTCGAGCTGGTGTAAAATGTCTACGTTTGTGCGTATTGTAAATATATATACATTCTACTACGTTATGCCGTCAATTGCTACCACAAGTAGTTCATTTTAGTACAAGTGCATATATAGTTCAGATTCAAGAAAACCGTTGATCCGTTATCAACATTCAACCAGTAATGGACTACTTACCAGGTTTGTGTAACCTTGGGTAGGTGTTCCATAGGTGACGCCTCGTGATAAAGACAAAAGTGTCCCATCAGTCAATTACCGAAATACTGATTAATGCAAAACCGACGAAAATGTGTTCCACACCATACCAGGACAAAGGTGGGCGCCTCCCCTACATGTAGGGCCTACAAGTAGGCAAAATATAGGCTGCAAAAAAATTCCCATGTTAATTGTAGGCATAATAGGATAGGGGGATAACTTGTTGGGTAGAATGCCTATAAAATGTGTTGGGCATAATAATTTATCCATATAAATGTAGGCTAAATGTAGGCACAAATTTTACATGCATTTATATGTTAGGCTGATGTACGCTTTATGCTCTGGACATTTTCTACTGTTTAAATAGTGCTTCCTTAAATTTTTTACTAAAATTCATGAAAAGCTAGGAAATTGTTGTTTCTAACTGCATTCATAAGTTAAAAATTTGTTTAATTTTCACGTAGTATTCAAATTAGTTATCCTGAGGGTGCATGCATGGGGTTATGTGCATTTTCTAAGGAAAAGAACACTTCAAAAGTCCTGCAGTACGTTCCCTAATAGTGATAAACAATGTTATTGTTTGTTTGCGATAAAGTTTTCCCAGGTGATGTCAAAGGCGGAGAGGAACTACAAACGCCTCTATTAGCGCTACCATACATACTATACATAATTCTCTTATTGTTAGTGTAGGTACTTTAATTATGTATGGCATACCTAAGTTTGGGGTGTATTAATAAAACGCATAAAGCCGGGAGAACCCCAATTTGACATAGGGAAAATGCTTGTGTCGGGAGACAACTCAGACGTTCATATAGTATGTTGCATATTACTTATAGGCGCAAATATAGGCTAGAACTATGTAGGTGTAAATGTTGGCTATGGATTTTTTCAAGAATATGTAGGCGTATATGTAGGCTATAGTTTTCTTTTTTTTAAAATATGCATCTAGGTAGGCTTGCGAATAATCCTTCCATATATGTCGGTATAATTTTTCTAGCGGCACTAATGTAGGCATAATGTAGGCAGGATCGGGTATTCAAAATATATGTAGGATATAGGCGAGGCAAACTAATTTGCCCACCTTTGTACCAGGACCTTAAACAAATGTTTTGGCCCATTCGGGTAACAGGATACAAGGCTTAGGTAAGTATAGTTGCATCATATTGCTGTTTACGTTGGCTAGATAGGATCAAACAAAGTGTAAATACACTTGTGGTTTAAAGTCTGTTAAATCTGTCTTAAAGTCTGGACTGTCTTCATCACGTCACTTATGGAAAACCTACACATGCCTGCTACTTACTCAGTAGGTTGGTTGTCATACACTTTACTGCTGACTTGATTAAGTGTCACGTTGACTTCGGATGTGATATGGTGGTTATGCAAACGAATAAGGGTAAAACTTAATCAATTATTACAAACGTTGGAATGATATAGTACTATTGCTACTCAAAAACTTTCAGTACTATTACGAGTTATCTCAAACATTCTGTATTCATATTTTCCGAATGTACACACAGGATGGGCTGAGAATACAAGCCGAATTTTCCCTGTTTTAGGATTTTGAAAGTAATATCAGACAGAATGACCTACATTTAAATGTACTGATTGACGGTTTCACATATGAGAAACTGATTACTTATGTGAAAGACATTCCACACAGCTCTCAGATAGTACAACTGAGGAAAATTGATTTCACAAATTCCGTAATGTCAAATAATATATATGTATTCCGATTTAAATTCAAAAAACTAATTCAAAAATAAAATATATGATATTTATTCAAAATATAATCGAAAATACAAAACAGCAGTAGCAAACCAGACGTGCACCAACACGTGCAGAATATTGCGTATTTAACACATACTAAATACAAAACACTATTTCAAAAAAACAAAATGTTACACTTTAGATACAAAGTATTACATTCAAAATGCAAATTGTAATTCAATTTCAAAATACAGTATTTGAAGGACAAGTAATTACAAGTTGCAGGTATTTAATTTTAAATATGAAAGACACGACATACAGGTAAACGAAAAATATTAAAAGGTTTCATTTATCAATATAATATCTACATGTCCGCGGAGAGGGGGTTGAAGTTAGTCTTAGAAGGGCCCTTCATGTCTGCTTTATAATTAACTGCGGTAAATTTCCTTTAAAGTGGTTTCTTCTATTAACCGAATTTCGTGCTTGGCTGGATGTGCCTACTAGGGATGAAATATCGGAAAAATAAAAATTCCGATTCCAATTACAATACCTACCTAAATTGAATTTCGATTTAGATTCCGATGTATCCAAATAATTAATTTTGAATTCCGATACCAATTAATTCAAATACTTTAAAATAATTCCGATTCTGTACATTTAATCTGTAATTTATTGTTATTTTTTTCATTTTTAAGTCATTCGACCAGTTGTTGACCAAACTATTTGTTCACTTAAACAAACAACATGTTTTACAGGGTTTCCTCCGGTAGTGGACCTACGTTATGGTTTTAAATTAAATGTAATGCAGAGAAATGTTTTCCCACAGTAACCTAAGTTACTAGAATGCTCAAGATTACAAATGTTACTTGCTGGAGAATTTCCGAAAACTCTGAATCATTCAGCCACGTGAACTAATAAATTCATTTGCCCCTTGTGCGGTCCATAGTTCTTCCACAGAATACTTTGGAACATGTCTTTCTTTTTTTCTTGTATTTCTAAATTTCTATTGTGGTCGTAGTCATCCTGAACAAATGATTCTGCCTTACTTTCTATTTTTATTACTACTATAAAGTACTATTTGCGCAAAAACCATATAGAAGTGTAAAGGGTAGAAGGTAAAGGTTATATGTAAAAGATCGTAAAAGACTCTTTATGCCTGTATAATGCTATGTCAGAATTGGAATCGGAATTCATCGGAATATCATTAAATTCTAATACCAATACCGATACTTGCTATCCAATTCTGATTAGAATTCCTATGCCTAATTTTACAGCATTTTTACTTCTGATTCCGATTCTAATACTTTAAATTTTCGGATTCTATTTCGATTCCGATTTTCAACCCTGATGCCTAAGTCTTACAAGAGAAAAATCCGGACCGAATCTGGACACTGAATGTTGAAAAATTCGTAGGCCCACTATTGTCAAACCCGAACAAAGTTCGTTCCAGTTCGGGCACTGTAGGTCGGAGAATATGGATATCCCAACATGAGCCCGCCACCCATTCCCTCATGTCAGTTAAAAGTGCATAACCTTAATTTCAAGAAAGGAAAATTTCGGGATTTCAACAAAAATTCAAATTCTCAATGTCAATCATTATGTAGCAATTGTTTATAGCAAATATTTCCAAGTGACATATTTGTACTCCTTTACTGCCACTATATATACATAGGTACTATGTAACCTCGCTTATAGAATATATAGAGACGGATGGTAAAAGCATTCAATTTTCCGGGTTGATTTGTTTCTACTATGAGAAGTCCAAGTCAAAATTTGCCACTGCAGGGTTCATAAATGTGAGAAAAGTTAATTTGTTGTTTCAAAACCATTTCATTAAAACATAAAATTTTATCTTTATTTAAATGGTCGCTCAATTCTGTGGTTCCTGAACCCGGAACTTTTGACTCGACGTTAACCCCGACGTCGTGTTAAAAATATAATCTAGAAAAAATCACGACGATGATCGGAAATAATGTGTCAAAATTGTCGATTTAAAAACATTTCGCCCACATTCAAAAAACCCGGAAATTAAAATTAAAATGATTCCGGGTTACCATAATGGTTTGAAAGAGGTATTGTATTTGATATTATTCTTAGTACTTTCGAGTTTTTCATACACACACTAAATCATACAGGGGTGTGAACATTGAAACGAGTTTGGAGAATGTATTTTTTTGTGGGTACCAACATTGAAAAATTCGTTCCGTAATTTTAAAAGTCAACTTCCCGGAAAACTTATCGGACCATTTGCACAGCACATAGGCAGAAAGTGGGAAGTAAAGCTTGTGCCGTATATAGACGGATTTATTGTTTACATTAAATTGTATGTCCAATGAACCGCTAGATGTAGCATGAACTTAAACGCCTGAAAAAGGCCCCTGCGCAGCATATGATAACATGTAGCATCAACTCACAATCAGCTTAATCCATCATCGGCCAACACGATGTTGGATTATCCTCCTTGCTCTACGATTTGTGGAGTCACAAACGTGAGGGCAAGTCGATATTTTGTAAAGGTTTCTAAATTAACCGTCTTGTATTCCAACAACTATAATATTTTGACGATTAGTTGTAGAAAATTGTATGGGCTTTCCAGACCAATCTGATAGTAGAGGTAAAGTTACGGTCATATATCCCGTAAAAACTGAACTACAGTTGAGCAGAAGCCCCGTGTATGTAGCCAAATAGAGGAATAGGATGAAAAAACAGTGAACATGAAGCAAATACCTTTTAGATTAATTCAAAAATTACGACCGCAAGTCAAGAAAGTGATGCAATGTTGCTAAATATTCTAAGCAGTAAGTTGGCATCAGTGCTCGGCACAGGTACGGGTAATACTCGGGTAAACGGGTATGGGTACGGGTATAAATACTACCCGAGTACGGATTTTGTGTACCCGAACAATTCCGGGTACTACCCGGGTACACTTTGGTCGGCTCAAAATCTCGGGTACGGATACGGGTATGGGTACGGGTACAAGGATTTCAAAATGGGTATATACCCACCGGGTGCGGGTATAATGGTGTCATTTACCCGTACCCGCGACCATTGTACCCGAGTATTTGGATATGTTGAGATTTGAGACATTTTGATGAATTTTATGAAAATAATGGAACTTCCGTTGGAAAATTCTGCCGGTATTTTTAGTAATTCTGAATACATATAGCTTATTGTTAATACCCTTTTAACCTTACAACACGCAGTAACTGTATTTCAGACTGTGTTGCTAAAATATATATTTATATCTATAATATATATTTTTATGGAAACATATTTTAGGAAGAATAATTAATAAACAGACGAGGAATAATATCAAAATAGAAGTGGAGAATAGGATTCAACGAAATTTTATACAAAACGTCTTCACAATGTAGTATTTTGTCACTAATTGCATAAATAGTCTGATTGACACGTATGCACACGACACTTCATTAGCCACAATGAATACAATTTAAAAATTAGAGTTCCGATGAGTTGGATGGCAAAATATTTTTTGTAATTGGTAGTTGATTAGGAAAAGGCGGATATTTGAAACAAGATATTAATGAGTTACATGTACACAGAGCTATTGAGATGAGAAAATTAATGTAAAAGGCCGAATAAATCAAGAAGTGAAAAATCGAGTAGCCAAGTCCCAAGCCAAAAATGCATGTACATATGGACTGGGTGCTATAAAATACTTCACCCATCAGCCCATAAACAATCAAATGGGGATAATTTTACTTCTAATCAAAAACGCTTATAGTTTTCTACTCTTGAATAAAAATATACAATGTCAAATACCTCTCTAGCTTGTCAAAATTACCCACTCAGGTGTCATACATTATTACATATAACGTACTATGTATTGCATTAAAACAAATCTGGATAAAGTACCCGGGTACGAGTACGGGTACGACACTGAGATACCCGAGTATGGGTACAATTTTCGCGTATTTTCGGGTGCGGGTACAATACGGGTACAGGTACATGGATTGAGATTACATTACGGGTACGGGTACGAAAAATTTGTACCCGGATACTCGGGTATGGGTACGGGTATAGATACCAGTTATTGAAATACCCGCACTTCGGGTACGGATACGGGTACGGGTACCGATTTTTCGTACCCGTGCCGAGCACTGGTTGGCATAAACAACGATTTTTTTAGTTGAATAACTATGATCTCACAATTTTGTATCCTTGGGTTATTTCAAAGTACATTGATTTGGCATCTGGCAAGAAAAATTGGTGTGACTGAAATGTTTGTGTTTGAGGCTTTCTCATTTTGGCTCTCGAGGCTCAATTTCATTCGTATTACTGTTATAATGTTCAAAACTCATGTGCACAACGGAGTTCCTTGTAATTTTCTTTTGCAATTAGATTTTCTACTACTTTGTCAAAAAACGCAAAACGTTTTTCTGAAACATTTTACTTGATAATAATTAGTTTACTTGATAAAAATCTAAAATGAATGTATTTTATCATTTAGATTCGACCACTGTCCATGGAACGTTTTTGTGAATGTTCCTGTTGTGTTAAAGTTCACTCTCGCAATTTCAGCTAAATTTTTAGCATCCAGAATGAGTAGAGCGGTTTTTCTTTTCACCTTTCGGTCCAGAAGCACCGATAAAATGACTCCATCGTCCTCCTCTCGGCTCTCTGAATTCGGATTTGCATTGAAAACTGGCTCACTTGGGAGCGATTCTTCCTCAGACCAGCGAATACAGTTATTATTGCGGATGTCTACTTTTACGATCTACATAATTAAACACGCTTGGTTAAGTAATACCCAACGGAAACTCGGGACGCATTTCATTATAAACGACATGAACTGTACAATTTACCGTGTCCATATCTAACGAAGTAAAATTCGAAAATTTGACAGACGAGGCGCCGTAAAAATAATTATACTTCTGCCCATTGAAACGATAGTTGATACGTGGGAGCTCCAGCCAATCCGGGGATAAATGTTGTGGCGAACAAAACACTAGTGGTTTTCCTTTAGTTTCTCCTTTTAAATAGGCTTTAGCGCTGGTGTCTTTCAAAGTGACCAAATTTGTATTCTTATAAACACTTGGAACTTGCAATGGCAAAACGTATCTTCTTGGGTTGGCACGAAAGTCGTCGTTAATTTCATCGACTTTTGAACCTTGGGTTAGTTTCAGCAAAACCTAATTAATGCAAAAAATATTTTGGCACTGTCTTTTGAATTTGAGCTTGATGAAGGTAAAATTGGTAAAGTATACATACGTCAACTTGGTCGTAGCAAGCAACATCAACCACAATTTGTCCGTCTTCTTCGTACGCATTTATGTGGTGGAAAGCAAAAAACGGATCAGCTTCGTATACCACTGGATGAATTTTTCCGTCATGTAATGAAACCACAATAAACCGTGCCTGGAAAGACATTTTTATACATACTTTAGAATCTGCACGGCTTAGTAAAAACTAGCACTCAACATGCCCCTCGTGATCGGAAATTATTTGCGCTTAGGAAAATATAATCCAATATATTCCAATTTTGGCTAAGCTGAAACTAAAATATTGATTATCGCCAATAGTGATCAACCAGGGACCAGGATCTGCTTGTGAACAAAATTGGTCATGCTGAGATCAATAAATCACTCATGTCCAATAATTCAGCCTAAGGAATTGAAATCACTTGATTATATTTGGATCATTCTACATATATTATCATCATTTTCGGCCAATCAAATCCGTAACTTTGGCTTACTTTGTTTTATTTATTTCACAAACTTAAATAGTGAGCTTTTGAGAGTTCCAAGGGGTTCTGAACCAGTACATTTGGGAACGGGTCCGGAGTCAATTTTTGTGAATGTGAGAACAAGATCAGAGGGGGTATTGTGTTTGGGGACAAAATTTTTGTAACAAAAATTTTGGGTACCAGAACGGGGTGTGTCTTGTAAGAAATGTCTTTTCCCAACATTCGGTAACAGATACATGGTTTTTGTATCAATGACAAGCACGGAACGCGAGTAAGAAATTACTTTTAATTCAGGCTTCCAAACTATTGTGGAATCTAAACTGTGGTTAGTCCAAAATGTCTTGAATGTCTTCAAAAGGTCCAACCTCCAAGGTGACTCGATGAAAATCAATTTGTCTTTGGTGATCCCAAAACTATGATAATACGATGGAAACCTGGCGTTAGTAACCGGAATTTCGGCAATAATTTCAGCCTGTTTAAAACAAGTGCCTAGGAACAAAAACGTTCAGCTAACATAAAAGTTCTCACTTGTGATGCGTATGAAATAAACTTCTAAGGTACAGGTAGTATTAGACATTCTCATATCGTTTACCGACACTTCCAAACATTGGTGGAATTTTCACGACAACATAATGTGGCCCCTTCTTGTGTCTGTAGTTGTTTCCCATATTGTAAGCAGTTCCATCCTCGCGCACATGGGGATGTGCTGTGGCATGATTAATTGCAACAAAGTCACTAATAAGTGTTTTACCCCCAATGGTCTTCAGGTCCATCGGCTCGATGCGGCGAATTGCATTAGTTTCCGTCATAGCATACAACTGATCTCCATAATAACCCACACTAACGCTACAACTGTCTGACAAGTCCTTACCTGACAGCTTACGAAACTTTGTTTGGAATCTGAAATACCCAAAGTTCATTGAAATAAACTTCAAAGATGTTTGCACTCTTTTTAAAATACGTCTTACCTTTGAAATATTGTTTTGCACGGATCAGGAAATGCTGCCGTTCCAAATTCAGAAACAACAATCCGATCGGCCGCCATGTTTTTCTTGTAGGTGTCACTCTCCAGTGCTCGACCGGTGTATGTCACCTTGGGAAAGCAAATTTCGTTCTTCAGGAATGATAATAATTTGCTGAAAAATTGTATGCCTCTAATCCGTCCCCCTTCTTTTGCCTATTTAATTGTGAGCTTTTCCGACCCGCTTTCTTTTACGTATTTATGTAATTATTGGGAGTTTCCTTCTCCCCCTTTTTTTTAAAAACTATTGTAATAAAAATAAGGGTTTCTCCGTTCCCAGTTTTTACCTATTCAGGTATTAAAATAGTTTATCTGTGATCCCAAACATTCTTCAAATTTAGGTTAGGGAGAGTAACATGCCTGGCGCAAAGCTCGCACCAGTGATACAACCCACTGATACTGTAGAAGAAACAATTATGCCTTTAATTGTGGTTTTTCATTGTGGTTTGTGGTACTAATTACAAGCTTGAAATTTTCTAATTTGTTCAAAATGTTCCTAAGATAATTCTCATAACCAGGCAGGTGTGTATAAGATGTCGTCGCTTATTGTATATTTAAAAAAATTCAACTGTTACGTTAGAACTTTAATTCTTATACATTTGGGATAGCTCATATTTTTTGAAATTATTAACTTAACTTTTGCATTAAAATGGAAAGTGTAAACGATGTGTATTAAATACCGGTTTTGTGCCAGTTTAGTTCAGAATTTTTAAGAGAATTTTTAAATCCATAGTTTGAGGTATTTCACTCAAAAATAGATTAATATTAAACAGAAAATTATGTAGATCCTAAATCAATAATGGATAGTTGGTTTGAAAGAATATAACTGGATGAAACCATCTGTAGAGCGAAATTTTTTTCAACATTAACATTGCTTAAATAGTATGTCAAACGGATGGAAAATTAACCTTTTATTAACTCTATCCCAACATCCACCTGCAGTTTTGCCCTCATTCGGGGAGGTTAATTTTTGTCATCAATGATGGTATCATCTTTTTCTACGAGGTACAAGCATAATATGCCTGTACCCCTCTGGGATCAAAATGCGGTGTACAATGCGCTCCTTTTAGCCCCCACAAGTATTTGAGCCACTGGTACATATGTACATATATGGAATACTAGTTATTGCAGAAGTAGCAATAAACTACATAAACCAATACTTACTTTACCATCCTTGATATGAAACCGGTGTAAAACGGCTAAACCGTCAAAAAAATGGTTGTAGGTATGCTCCCCAATTTTAAGTATTCCAGGCCCGTTTCGGATCAAAGTTCCTTCTAGCCATTGGGGAACTTTACCTAAAATTCAAGAAAAGACAATTGAAAAGCTTGGCAGGGTTATTATAGATATCACTGAAAATTAAAAAAAGGCACTCACCTTGAATTTGACCGACTGTCTCGTCTGTTGGATTATCGTAATTCCGGGAATAAATTTCACATTCCTTCTCATCCCCAAATTTTGTATATTCGCTATCAATTGTGTCTACCCGTTTAACCGGATGAAACCAATTTAAAATGCTTTGTATATTCATCTTAACAGTGTCCAGATCTATTCAGTTAAGTATTGCTGGAAAAGTAAAGAATTTGGTTCTTTCAGAAACAGGAATTTCAGGACTAATTACGGCAGAATTTTAATTCGGTATTTTAATTAAAGTGGAAATGCCAATCGAAATTTCTATACCAGACAGTTCTTTGAGATATGGAATTGTTTGCGATTCAGAAAATTGATTCAGTAATGAGTGTCTGAGCTGAATCCAGGTGGAAATTAAATCAAAACAATATCGATTAGAACTGATTAACATCGAAACTTTTATACTTCAAATGGAATCGATCCGAGCAATATTCCCATCCCGCTGTACGTAATTGGTACACTAAAACTAATACATTGTTTTAATTCCCGCTAGTTTGATCCCTGTTGCTTTTAAAAATGACCAGTTAACTGTTATCATATTGGGGATGATTATGGGGAGATATGACTTTGGGTGATACTTGCGATCAATGCTGTTGGGAACTCATAAATCAGTGGGAAAGTACGGGTTCAATAATGAATAATAAATAGAGATACAATTTAGGCAAGACTTTAAGTTTACTAATTATGAGTCGAATGTCAATTCGGAACTTAGGATTGAACTCCTTTTATTTTCATCTAACCTAATGTACCCTAATTCTAATGTTCTAATGTTTATCCACACGCAAGTTCACTCTCGTTCAAATATAATTCCAATAATGCAGAAAGTAAGCATAATCTTGCTTCATTACATAATATCAAATGTCTCTTAGCAAATAATATCCGATTAGCATGTACATTCCAGAGTATGACTTCACGTCAGTGTTTCAATAGCATTATGTCGTAACATAACCCTTTTACACATTAAAATATGTATTTGTAATCACACTGTAGACAAAACAGAACCATCAGCGAGTTGCTGCTTTAGTAAATAAGGGGACATTGTCCCCCCATAATGAAGATCAGGGATGGACAGGCAGTGCAGGTGCCACCCTTCTTGTGGAATCAAATTAACGTTATGAAATTTAAATTAATTAAATTACTATGAAATTTTAAATTTTTCTAAAATTGAACATGAAATCAATTGGTATGTATGTATCGGCTCTGCGGTAGCCAATACTAATAAATTATTGTACAGAACACTATCTGCAGACGGAGTCCAGTAGACTTTGAAACGAAAGGTTAACTAAAATAATTTTACCAACAACAAACCATTTAACTTTTATAATTAACTCGTGCTAGGATTGTATTGTTACCTAAGATAATTCCTGTTAAACAGGTTGAAAATATCTCTTCATAAAAAAATAAGCACGGAAAAGATTCAATAATTATTCCCACTATGGTTTGAGAGTAAGAAGGTATATCCTGAGTAAGCTATGTGTACATAGTAAGGCACAAAAGGATGGTCATTTTATATTTTCCGGTGGGAAGCAAAACCCAAAAGTCGAATCAGAAAGTGATGATACCTAACGTTTATTTTCCTAGGATGCGTCAAGGCCGACAGGTGACGAGCTAAGGTACTCTTTAGGATTTCGAAACTTTCGGGTAGGCAGAATACGCTTGAGTTACTTGCGATGTGAAGTATATGCATAATTACATATATTATATGATTAGTAATAAAATACATGCTATATTTTGTTTGAAACCTAGAGTACCTTCTTCTTGTAATCTTTCCTTGCTAATCAAGATACGAAATAAAATATTGTATTTAGAATAATTTATATACATAACATTGCAAATGATTGCGCGTCAAAGCAATGTTATATTATAATAGTCAAAACTTGCGTATGCCCAATTGCGGAGCAATTGTAGCTACTGAGAAAGTATTTTCAACAACCTCCATTGGAAAACAAATTCAATTGAAAACATACTGAGCTACATACGCGACGTGAAGATTCTTCCCAGGGAAAAATATTTTCGGGCAGGGAACATACATTTATACTGGGAGAATTTCATACAGAAGGTAATTTTTTGGGGGGAACTGGGGTGTTTAAATATGGGGACATCTGATAGGGCAAATCTTTTATCAAAATTTTCACATTTTTTCAGCAGGGATTTTTGATTTTCCCTTTTGGTGACGTCAGATTTAGCCGAAAAATCAAAAATTATCCTCCAGGGAGATTTACAAAGATCCTACCCTTGGCGTAAACCATCCTTAATCAACGGAGAGTAGTGTTGAAGAGAAGAGAACTCAAATCTAAAATTTTGCGAACTCCTCTTTTACTACCTCTTTGCGACATCAAGTTGCATCCTACAAGCTATTGCTCTTAATAATATAACGAGATTGTCGATAATTTTTTATCGTTAAAATTTTAAATTCCACGCGCTTTTTCCTGTATTATTTACGGTCACAGGAGCCGTCTCAGAGCCCCACGTAGTAGGGCGGTCAATCTAATAGTGTAAATATACTCGATCTTACGTAGTTATGCGGGTGCCACGATGTAGTTCGTCTGAATGGTTGTTTTTTATTTGAAAAATTCTTTCTTGACTCGAGAACGATGCGCGCGTGATTTCAAAGCCCAGTGGAAGTTCTCAGGAATATTGGAGTTATGTATGTACAAGGGTGAAGAGGAATAATGTCAACTTGATTCTGAAACCAGTAAAATATTTCCAAAAATAGTGGAACAAAGTTTGTGAGGAAATGCTTGGCTTTTTTATTGGACAAAAGTCTTTATAAATCAAAAGTAAGTAAATCAGTGAGAGTAAAATATCATCACAGTCTAGTTTATATAATTTCTACGCTTTGTATCAGGTGGATTGGCTATTCTTTGTTGGTCTCCAATCCCCCCATTTAAACATTCGTTTTCTTCCCCAGAAAAGTTCCCCACATAGGACGTAAGCTTTTTATTAATGGGTGTTCATTTATCCCCCACTATCCTATGTAAAATGTACAAATGTCAAATGTACATGGTGTATGAAAATGTAAGGAGGCTGGAGTCATGAATCCAGCTAATGTATTTCCCACGATCTTATGGCGAGTGAGAATATATCCTAATTAAAACATGTTCTAATAAATGGGTGTTCATTATCCCCCACTGTCCTATCACTCACAGTTTTTCATCACTTACTCTGCAAAATACATCCTCCCATTCAGCGATTCCCAACTACTACACTAAATGCTGCCATTCACATCGTATTAAACCTGCGCAAGTATTATTTATGAAAAATTTAGGACTCTGTCAATTTTGTAGGACTGATTGGGTCAAGTGCGTTGCGTACTACCATTTACACAATTCTCAATGAAATTTCAATGCGAGTACAGAATCGCGGCTCCTGACACTTAGTGCTTCTAGTTATGTATACTGATATAGAGAAATTTCAGTCGCAGAGCTTTCATGTTGGACTCTGTCAATGTTTTGGAACTGTCATGTGCAAGGACGTTTCCTACTTCCAGTTCCACAATTCTCAATGAAATTTAATCCGATTACAGATTCCTGACCCCTGACCCCTACCCTTACTAGTTATTGACAGATATCAAGAAATTTCAGTCGCAGAACTTTCATGTTGGAAATGTTTTGGAACATTCATGGGCAACTGTCTGTCAATAACTAGTTAGGGTAGGTGTCAGGGGTCAGGAATCTGTAATCGGATTGACAATATATGAGAATTGTGGAACTGGAAGTAGGAAACGTCCTTGCCCATGACAGTTTCACAAAACCGACTGCTTCCAACATGGAGATTTCAGGTTTGAAATTTCTTGATATCAGTCCATAACTAGTAAGAGTAGGTGTCAAGGGTCAGTTATCTGTAATCGGATTGAAATTCCATTGGGAATTGTGGAACTGGAAGTAGGAAACGTCCTTGCCCATGACAGTTCCAACAAATCGACATAGTCCAACATGAAAGTCCTGCGACTGAAATTTCTGATGTCAGTCAATAACTAGTAAGAGTTGGTGTCAAGGGTCAAGAATCTGTAATCGGATTGCAATTTCATTGAGAATTGTGTAAATGGTAGTACGCAACGCACTTGACCAATCAGCCCTAAAATTTCATAAATAATACTTGCGCAGGGTTAATACGATGTGAATGCCAGCATTTAGAGTAGTAGTTGGGAATCGCTGAATGGGAGGGATGTATTTTGTAGAGTGAGTGATGAAAAAATGTGAGTGATAGGACAGTGGGGGATAAATGAACACCCATTTATTAGAACATGTTTTAATTAGGATATATTCTCACTCGCCATAAGATCGTGGGAAATACATTAGCTGGATTCATGACTCCAGCCTCCTTACATTTTCATACACCATGTACATTTCACACATCATCATATGTAATAGTACATAAGTATATCGAGCATATATCTTGTATCATGGTATAGTATATATGTACATCCATATTATGCTTAACATTCCACGGACAATTGAAACGATGTCTCATCGTTTAAGAAATGAGTATCTAAAAGTACATGTTACATATATGTTTTCATTTTCATATTAGTGTGTACACAAAGGACTTGAATGGGATTGCGTTGGAGAGATGCTGACGATGGGTTCTTGTGGGAGCGGTGATGTGTAGGTGCAGGACGAGGTCTGTGACGAACAGAAATACGACGTCGGTGTGGATGGGAAGAATGCTGTCAGACGATGATAGTGACGCATGTGTGTCTGAAAAATTCGTAGGCTGGCTGGGGTTTTTACGTCTATGTTTTATAGTTGTGTTATTGTCTGTTTGGGTTCCCGTAGATTGTGGGGTTTCGTAGGTTTGTGTAGCTGAGGAGCATTGTTTGGGCGTGGTTGTGGTTAGGTTTTCGAGACGATCAACCGGATGTGTTGTAGGGAATGGGAAATCTGTCTGTAATTTCGAAATGGAATTTTTAAGTTTTGAAACTGGCACATTGCATTGTGCAGTGATGGCAGCCGTATGTTGTAATTGAGTATGGATGAGGGGCAAGGAGCCAGTAAACTTGTTATATAAAGTGTTCTGCTGTGTGTTGATAAGGAATCCTCCTCTTGAGTATAGGAAGTCTGTACCCAATATTATTTTAATTGCTTTCGACGGGGCGACAATGAAGGGGTGTAAAAATGTACACTTGCCAATTTTGAATTAATGAGAGCAAGGCCTTGATTAGGCATGGAATTGCCAGATGGGTCTATAAGTCGTATATTGGATTTCGTAAAGGTAGTTCCAGGAGGTACGTAGTTCGGATGGATTAACGAAGCGGCTGCTCCGGTGTCAATAAGGCATGGATGATTTTGATTTTGTATTTGTATGATAATTTTGAGGGAGCAGGAAAGTGATGAAATTTGGATCTTAGCGGGGTTTTGAATGAAGACGGAAGGGACCATTAGTCCAGGATATCGGTTTCGTCCTGGTACTGTGGGGTGTCGAGGGAATGGATTGAGGGCAGTTGGCGGGGTGGTCCGCGTCCCGGCTGCACTTGGGAGTTTAAACCCTGGGGTTGAGAGTGCATGGGTCGTGGCTGTCGACAGTTATCCGCGTGATGGTTTGGTTTGTGACAACGGCCACATACAGGTGTGAATGACCGGTTTTGGTTGTTGTAATTATTAGGAGGGGAGCGACAGACTCTCGCAACATGCCCAATCTTACCACAAGACCAGCAAGTAACGGGTCGTGGTGCTGCTGGAGGGGGAGGTCGAGAGTATGTGTTGCGTGGACGAGGTTGTTGATAAGGTGTGACCGCCATAATCGCAGTTTATTTAGATTCCAGCTTAGTAAGCCGAGCTAAGACAGTATCCAATTTCTCGTCCAGTGCCTCAGGAATGGCTGTAGACGGAGTAGGTACAGGAGGGTTTTGATTGAGCGCACATGATTCATATTCACAAAAGGCATCGAGCAAATGGGTTAAATTCCGAATTCGGTCATTCCATGACTGCAAAAATATATTGACCGTGGAAGGTAGCTTGGAGCGGATGGAGTCAACGGCAGTTTTCTCGGGGAGAGAATTCCACTCTGTTCCCGCAGCAGAGCGAACGCATAGGGCGAACATTGTAGGTATTTCATTATGATATGGGGACATGGAAAGAGCATCTAAGAGCTTACTTTTGCGATCAGGAATGTCACGTGGCATCTGATTTAGAAGATCATCGCAGAACTAGCTGTATGTGCGACGGGAAGTGGATGGAAGAGAATAATAATAGGACAGGAAGTCCTTGCCAGTTTTGGAAGCATCGGAAATTTGTCTATAAATGTAAACTTTCTGCGTGTCATCATCGGTGTTGGGTATCATCGTGAAGAATTCATTACAGCGAGTAATGAATCTACGGATATTCTCTGTTGAGGTTTCATTGGAACTGAATTTAGGTTTATTGAATAGGAAGCGTGAGGAGTCCATAGTACCGGCTTGAGGACTGGGCGGACGCGGAGAGTTTGCTCGTGATGAGGCAAGACTATTGGAGGCTGTGTTGAAGTGCAAAGAGGTTGGGGAGTCGGGTCTCACGGGCTCAAAAATATCTAGGGCCTGAAAGGGATTGTTTGGGTCAGTTAGGATTGTAGTGTCAGCGCCGGTGTTGGAGATAGTTTGTACGGTGAGATTTGTTGGACGAGTAAGTGGGACTACTAATGGGGTCAGTCGAAATGGGAGAAGACTAGGATTGTCCTGTACGGCGAGTGTACGGAAGTCGTAGTTCAATAATGTCAAGGCTTCGCGGTAAGCCTGTTGGGATGAAAAGGGATATTGCGAATGTGTGTACTTATCTTGTAATTGGAATTGACGTAATACATTTTGGTAGTAGGGAAATCGGAGTAATGGGGATAAGTCTTGGCCCGAAGCCTTGGAGGTCTGTAGTCGAGAATTCCAAGATGTAACGACAGGGGTTAAACTTTCAGTTTGTATGGAAAAGTTAGATAAACGGTGGCTGGTCGTAGGACGTAAGGGTGTAGATGTGGTAGTCGTGGAGGAAGTGGTAACCGGAAAAGATGTCACGGGAATGAGTGTAGTGGAAGATGTAGTGGAGGGAGTGTTGCTGATGATTAGTGAATCCGCAATTTCACGGAGTTCTTCAATGATGGTTAGGTTGGCCGTGTTAGGAGGTTGCGATGTACGAAACAGCCGGAGTACACCCGTGACGACACGTTGAAACTTAAATCGGGACGTGTAGTCGTTACCGTCAGGGAATATAGCTGACGCTTGATGTAGATCTTGTAACAATTGGAGGTAATAGGGATACGTGACGATACTCGTGCCTGTCGAGTCTTGAAGATGTTTGTGGCAGATACGATCGACGTATTCGTCGGATATGAACTCGAGATTGGTACGGATGTGAAGGTAATTAGCTGTAGAGGTGGAGAGAGTTGTGTAGGGTGATGCGCCTACAGGGGTTGATTCGAGAGAAAAATGTAAATTTGAGCTTACAGTATCAGAAGAAGCACCAGCAGGGTCCGTGTCAACGGCTGGGGTCGATGTCCAGGTGGGCAGGAATTGGAGAAATCCACCAACGGGAGTAGTAGGTTCCGGAGTAGCACTTTCGGTGTTGTCCTCCTCCGAGCTTGCCTGAGCATAAGATGTCAATGGTGGCGAAAGAACCGAACCAATGGGCACGCGAGACGATGAAAGGGTGGAATGTGGTATGCGGGTTTGGTTTTTATGGAGCCCAACAAAGTCGGTTTCGGTAATTTGTTGGGGTTGTATGTCAGAATTTGGGTAGTTGGGCAACTTATCTCTGAACAGTTTATAATAACGGTATTGACGAATCGCTTTCTCGATGGTTAATTGGGAATATTTTGCACAGGCTTATTGTTGTTCGGCAGGGGTTAATTACACTAAATTAGCTTCACTTTTACGAATAGCAATATAGTTCACTCCTTTGTATTAAACGAACTCACTGTTACTATGGAGTTGGACGACACGTAAAAGCCTGATATCGCGGGAAATGGAATTGATGTTAAAAAAGAAAAAGTAAAATTTTGAGTAGAGCATTCGGCAGAGGCTGACGCCACCAAATGTTATTTTGAAAACAAGTAGCACTGGAGAGATCACGGGGAACGTCTATATTTTATTTGACAAATTAAAATAATTAAAATATAGAAAACTTTGGACCTCCACCATGTTAACTACATGTAGTGGATGGAGATTTTATATGTAGAGTCTGAAGTGTGTCGAGGGGAATTTATTTAATTCCTTCTATGTGTATGCGTGAGTGAGAGGTACAGTCTAAATAAGTGCGTATGTATGCTCTTATTAATTTACTATGTCTCCTTTATTGTCTGCGAGTCTCTTTCCTTATCTCCGTCTTCCTTCTCTCTCTTCCAGCTACTTTTTCCCTTTCATAAGACAAGTACAGGTTTATATAGGGAGGCTGGATTCATGACTCCAGCCTCCTTACATTTTCATACACCATGTACATTTCACACATCATCATATGTAATAGTATATAAGTATATCGAGCATATATCTTGCATCATGGTATAGTATATATGTACATCCATATTATGCTTAACAGTATTATAACAATATAATATATGCCGTGGGACAAATGGTGATATAAAATACGAATCGACCAGCAATTTCACTTCTTAGGTTCAGTACATCAATACATCAGTAATTAGATATATCAAATGATGACAAATTTATGCCGTTTAAAATTAATTTAAATTCACATTTGCGTTTACATGGTAGTATCATGGGAACGTTCTGCAATAAGTGGATTGTATTAATGTAAAAAGCTAAAAATATGCAATAAAATATCTGGGAATAATTTATATTTTTTTCACTAATTTCACAGAATTTTTGCTGAAGTGTTTAATTACATATTGTACAAGAAATATAAACCATATAAGTTTATATGTACATATGATAACCACCCAGTTTAGAACCTGTGCGATTTGTGAGTAGCTAGGGACATGCAAGATTTTCACAAAGCCAAGTAAAGATGGGCCCCCAGCTTAGATCTAGCATAGTGCTTAGATGAGATAGTGTAACCACTTCCAGTTAAGCGGGAATCATTCAGAAACGATTTGCATTAACTCGCCGCATGCAGCGCTGTGGTAGCTTACCGCTTGAGAATTTCTGGTCTAATATGTGTTCAGTTGTAGTGGTAGTGAAATTCTCTCAATTAATAATAAATACTCAACTAACTGTGAATAAAATGGTATCTTGCTTTGTTGTTGGGTGCAAGTCTGGGTATAATGGATCAAAAACACATTTAATTAAGTGCCCAAAACACACTGATAAATCAGCTTGGTTATAAAATATTCAGAAGAGAGAAATTACATTCAACTTCAACACTCAATCTGTCATTTACACTTTGAAGGGTCACAATTAACTAAAAACAGTGAATACATAATAAATAGTTGAAAGATTAGTAATCCTGCTCGAACACGATGGGGATTAAAATCTACAGTTCCTACAAATTTAGCCAACGAAAGTCCCTTATGTAAAAAGGCCAGTGGATTATTTTGATTCTAATCTAAATTATATCCGGACACATTCTGTCTTTACTGAGCACGTGTTTCCCTATTTTCACAAACAATTTAATTCTTTAATATTTTAATGTCTCCTCAGATTTTGTCCAGTGGTGACGTAAAAGTACTGGCTCGAGGCAAATATTCCTTTCTCGAGAAAACCTTCCGTATTTCAACTTGTTGAAATCATTGCCACTCTGGACAACATGTCGAAGGCTGCGAAGGCTTGGAGGGATTTGCGGAGTTTGGAAGATTGGGCAAAGTATCTGAAGTAAAAGGAATTAAATATTCCGCAACTTGGGAAATACTTTTGCTAATACTTTGCATCTTTTTTATTCGATGTAACCTCCAAGTGACAACGATTGGAATCTTGACTAATTATTTACATTCTTGTGAACATGTCAAAAATTGTAGTGACGTGAATGAGAGCTCCAGGCAATCTACTAGTAGGCGAGAGCTGCTATAAAAGAGCTTTTTGGGCCTTTCACAACTGTGTCAACAGGTTCACAATAATGACATTTTATTGAAACAAATCCAGACAGAGTAGAATAAAAAAGTTAAATTACGCTAGTAATGTTTACAGATTAGTGATTTTTTGTGCCCATTCATGTATTGTATTTGTCGTTTAATTGTACTGTATGAAAATGCTAAATACTTATATCTTACGGGTATATATATATATATATATATATATATATATATATATATATATATTAAATAGTTTTTAAAGAATTAATTATATGTTAAATAACAAGCAATGCGGTTTTTATGCATATTTTTGATGTATTATTTCTGGATTATACTCATTCGTCATGTCAAGCATGCAAAGACCGAGCGAAAAGCTACTGTAGCGCCAGCCACCAAAAGTTAAGTAGCGAATCTCGAAACTAGCCATGCAAGTGAATTCACTATCTCTATCTATACACTATGGATCTAGGATGGAATCTGGGCACAAATGCTAGGCTGGCTTACAATTGAAATAAAATATTGTCCCGCGTCTAGGATGAGCTCCACAAAGTGATGCCAAGTTTGCCACGCTGCCAAATAATGGAATATTATGGGCCTAAAGAAGGCTAGGAATAATGGAAACTGTATTGCCTAGACGGAATATATGTAGACTAGCATGTATGGCCCGAGCATACAGTCAATTCTTTAAACTTTTTTTCGGACAAACTAGTTTGTCAAAATCTACACCAAAACGCTCTAAACTTAGTGGAGCAAATGAGGAATAATGATTGTTTGTCGTCCTTGCTATTACATAGACTTCGGAGATATTTATTTTTCCAGACAAACTTATTTGTCTTCAGAAGTTCTGAATTATCGTTTTTGGTTCGCTTTTATTCGTTGATTTTTATTTTGATTCGTTTACTTTTGGATTCACTATTCACTTGAAATGGCGGCTGAAGGCAGCGTTAAAAAATACAGAATGGATGGCAATACAACTCAACGTGTAGTAAGCACATGCACAAGTACATACAAAAGGTATTATGCTGCTCATATGTATGAATGAAGGGTACGAATATAGGCTTATGTGTAGGAAAGGTTGAGGGGCTGCCTTCTAGGCAAGCGTTCGCTTGAATGCCTTTCCCATACACCATTCTGGGTAGGCTAAGCGCTCTTGGATGCCATAAATGGGGGTTGCTTTAATTGTACAAGCTCTGCTTATAGGCTATGAGGTGGGGCCGCCGATGATTTTTGAATCTGGGCAGGACATAGGCTGGGGTTATACAGAGGCCCAGGTTTAAAGCCAAGTGTACAGAGAGAGATCGAAAATACTCAAAAAATGTTGCGGTGTAGTAATTAGTGAGGGAAAGCCTACTCCTCTGCAACCTTGCAGACATGTACACCTAGTAATTTGTTAATTTTGTTTTGTTTTGCTCTCTTTCGAAAATAAAATAAATACGATATGTTTTGTTTTTTGAACAATACAGATTGTTTTAAAAAATTTATCATTTTAATGATTGACATTTTATAAAGCTGAGCAACTTGACTCTTGACATTTGTAACAATAGCTAATAAATGTTGAATAATGATTATATGTGTGAAGCTAATAAACCATCTTTGCAACCAGGTCTGTATTTGTTAGTGACTCAACTACCATATGAATCTAATTTCAGGAAATTCCTTAGAACGGAAAATTATAATAATTAAATTTAGTTTGGACAATTTAAACAGTACCACAGGTACCTGTCTGATTTGAAATTTTACATGTTAAATCCCCTAAAGATTTTGGATTTTTTAAAGTATCATTGTGCCAAAAAAAAGTTAATTATTGTCAATAAACACTTTCTGACGCTACTGTTGGGAAACGTTTCCCATCAGAAAGCATTTTGTGCCATACTATGTAAAAAATTAATTAAGGTAAATCTGATCCCATTGCATGACTAGTCACTGGGAATAATTTTTGGATTTTTCTAGCGCTTATTGTTCAGATACTTTTAACCGGTTTAGAAGGAAGACTAAAAAATAGCAACACAATCGTATTACACGCGTTAATTGTGAAATTCTGGGGTAGTGCGCGTGATACAGTCACTTCCCACAGTGGTACAAGTATGGGCTTGTATTTCCCGGAGTCATATTTTGGAAACTAAAAATTGCACTAATACTATTACAAATAGAAAATTAGATAGAGATAGATTTGTTTTCATTAGTAGTTTTTTTCACAAATTTACACAAATTGTTTTTCAGAAAATGTGTTGGTTCTTATTTCAAGTAATTCTATGAGACTTCCAAAGGGCTATTTGATAAATCTCTAGTTGAGAGCTGTATGCATTTCCGGAAGAGAGAGGGAGCTGTTTTAGAGAAATTGTGCATGCCGGGAGAATTTTTTAAAATGTGAATGAGGAGGACGGATACTGTCAATGATATCCAATTTCTATCCAAAATTGTTTTGTTAAACCATGTATGGAGGTTGCTGTCGTATCATATTTCAGCAGCTCGCAGAACTTTTTTCTCAGTCATATACATATGTAAATTGGTTTACAGGGAATTAAGCTTGAAAGGAAATAGGGGATTACATAAATATCAAAACACATGTTATATTTTGTTTGAATCCAGGAGTACTACTTTAAAATCATACCTTGTAAGTGATTTATAATTACATATTTTTTATTTCAATAAATTTTTATTATGTAGAGTGTACGATAATATGAGTTTTACTCCATTCTGTAATGTCAATAATCCTTTCGTCAATATTTCATGGCAGATGTGGCCGTTGTAAGGACATTTGAAAACATTAATTAATCGAGTCGCAATTTTTGACTAGAACAGTTTGTACTAGACTCCCCATTAAATCGGTTTTAAGATTAGTATTTTCAAACTTCTTCAACGGCGGCCCGGGTGGGGAAAAAGTTCCAAATGGTCAACTACCTGGTTAGCAAAATTTGTCAACTACCTGGTTAGCAAAATTTGTTTGGCCAACTACCTGGGTAACCAAAACGTTTTGGCCAACTACCTGGGTAGCGAAAACGTTTTGGTCAAATAACCAGCAAGTGTTTTTCAAAATGGCCAACTATCCCGCCGTTCGATCCCGGATCGCAGGATCGGAAAGTTTTTCTACATCCACAACGGCCGCATCTGAAGTAATGACAAAATCAAAAATTAGTATTTATTCTTAACAACCAGAGCTGCGTTCGGGTCAAGTATTTTGAGGATCCGAACTTGAACTTGACCTGCACTTGAACTTTCAAGTAGATATTTGTCAGTACCCGAACTTGGCGTTTCGGGCCCCAGGAATTACTTGTCATACCAAGTCATTTCTTGCAAGTAATCTTTCCTAAACCAGAACTTGATGTGATACTTGAATGTCGGGTCTAAATCTTGACAACCGAACTTGGAATTGACTTGAACCCGAACTTGGATTTCAAGTACTTGAACCTTACAACTTTGTAGTATGAAGTCGCAAAAGCATTCCAACGGTTGGAGCTAAGATTTTCAATTTCCTTCGTCTTTATTAAATTCAGATTCGGGGTCACTCATGGTTTTTCCTCGTGTTACAGTCTCACCGGACAATTTACTTCAATAGTTTTTCAAAAATAGTGAAAAATTAGAAGAATAGTTTTAAGCCCGACGATTTACAGGATATACAACAGTAACTCCAAACGAAAGTGAGCTCCAGCTTCTGTGCATATCTCTGCAGCCATGGTTTCTAGTGGGGATGTCAATGGTCTGGTCAGGACCATTTATAATGGTCCGCTATTGGTCTGGTTCGGTCTGGTCCCAGATTTGTATGGTCTAATCAGACCGTACCGCTCTGATTCAACACTTGGACCACACCAGATACAATTGGTCCAGTTTCAGGACCAGACCAGACCTGACCACAGGACCATAGTCTCAAACGTACGCAAAATAAAAATTTGAGTTAACGAAATCCCATGCAACAAATTAAAACTGACATTTCCGGAGATAAAAGAAAAATTTGACGGGATAAAATGTGATTAGCTAATTGCTCTCAATGGTTTTCTGTACCATAATCCGGAGCATGGTCCTTGGTCTGGTCTGGTCCGAACGACTGGATCAGACCAGTTTCATAGAATCTGGATCAAACCAGACCATTGGCATCACTAGTTTCTAGAATGCGTGTTGCAGAAGTGCGAAAAACCGAGTGAGAAGAACGCACAAAGGAAGCAAAAGTTGGACTAGGATACTTGAATTGGTACTTGAAAGATCAAGTTCGGGTTCAAGTAAAATACATGCCCAGACCCGAACTTGATATTGATCCTTAGTTCAAGTCAATTCTGAGGACTTGCACTTGGAACAGAACCAACTTGAAATTCCAAGTTCGGATCCAGCAAATACTTGAACTTGACCCGATTCAACCAAGTAGAAACGCTGATGATCCCGAACTTGCTCCGAACTTGACCTGACTTGATACTTGTCAAGTAATACTTGAACTTGAGCGCAGCTCTGTTAACAACTATTTAAATCCGAAAAACATCCCGACTTTGCTTCACGTTAGTTATCCTTTCGACTTCAAAAATTTCCGAGATCAGTAAAGCAATTTGGTTAAAATCTTGAACCGAATTTGACACAAATCGGGGGAATTAATTATTTATTTAGTTACTTTCTTAGTTGAGGGGATGGTGGCAATCGTTTTAAGCTTTTTGTATGAAAACGACTCAACTATCATTATATTTACTCATTAAATCATAAATTCATGGCGCCCATGTCAACTAAAAAAACTTTCCAGTATCTTTTTCCATCCACACACGAATTTTCACTAAAACCATGGAATTTTGACTATTTCCCAATATATAATAGTACCAATATCTACAGTCACAGTCAGTCCTAGGTTTTAGAATGATTTCCGATTTGCAGTTGAAATTTAACGTTTGTATCATTGACTTCACTAAAGTGCGTGTATTAGGTTGCAGACATTTTTCTGATTAAAGTGTTACTTCCTTATTTGTATCCTTGAGTTTACTAACGTGTTTGTATTAGGTTTAAGGGTCAGTTCCGCGTTGCTATTAAACTTAATTACTGCCATACATTTGTCAAGGTTTAGTGTTATGATATGTATTAAGGGGGAAGGGGATGAGGGATGATTTGTGTGTGTGTGAGTAACTATGTATGTATGTATGCTGTTGGGGATAAAGGTGTTGGGGACTCACTTGGAGTGAGATGGACGTGATCAAATAATAATATGGGAATGAATATAATTTAGAGAGAGAAAGAGTTTACTAATTGTGAGCCATAACTGAACTGAGGATTGAACTGTTCAATCCTTATATGTGTTCTTTACATATGTACATAGCATAATTATAACATTTTGTTCATATGACACATTCCTTTACAATAGCTAAGTATGGAGAGCATCTTCTGTGCGTAACATTAGTATCATCAAATTTCAAGTATTGAATGATATTTGTGAACTGATAAAGTGCCATGTTTACTGGAAAGTAGGGGACAGTGGATTGCATCGGTTTTGAACGCATTCCTTGACTTACAAGCAAGGTCTTCCGATGTAAACTACAGAAGTAAATGCAATTTGGTGGAATTGTAGACACTACTAATAGAGTTCAAACAAACAACAGACTTCATGTCATCTCCTCTTGGTTCCGGCAGTAGGACATCTGAAAGCTTGATGTTTTTTGAAAGTTCGACAGGGTGGGACCCTTACTCGCTTGAATGTTTGCATGGTAAATCTCATAAGAGAAATCAGTTTTCGCAACATGCATTCCCTGTAATCCATATGAGTTTTTTTATCTGTATTAAGCCAATTCTAGCGCAGAAGGGATAAAATATCTTATTGTTCCCTAATTTATTTTAAAAACAAAAGTATATATTCATGTGTGAGCTGTACTATACTGCCAAACATAAATGGGTGTTCGCAGACGAAAGTCATCATATATGTATATACTACGAGAATACACAAGCAATTACAATTTCATAGTGCAATAGTTCGTCTTTGTGGTCCTGTCCCATGATTAACTTTCCAGTATCTATATTTTGATGACTATGTATAGCGCTATTTTTGGTACTCAAAGCAGTTTTGGTTTCAGTTACAATTCTTAAGTCATTGTAACTGTCAAAATCATTTCTTATAAATAATTGAGTAAGGACATATTTGTGCTATTTTTTAATACGTTTCTCCGACGAACTCACAGAACCTTGAATAATTTTAGAAATACGTAGCCACAACAAATATATTTTGTACTTGCAATTTGTGTTGTAAAAGTCAGTAGACACAACAATAATTTCTGTTTACTTACTTGGAATAACTAGTAAATCGTATTGGAAATATTTTGCTCTCATACTCTTCACCTGCGTGAACAGAAAATGAATACTTAATAAATTCATGTTTAAGAGCTAAATAAGAGTGAAATCGGGTTGTGTATTTCAATAAAATATTCAGAGGTATTTGACTTCGTAATTTCCCTTTTTTTACTCAAGGTAAACGTTTTTGTCATCAAATAGTAAATATTTACCTTAGATCTCTGTACTAGTTTTATAAGGTACAAATGAATCCGCATATTTGCTTGAAACCCGGCCCTTGCAAATATTTTTTTATAATGGACATGCCATAGTACAGGAAAAACTCGATATAACGGATGGCTCTACAACGGCAATTTAGTTACACCGGACAGATTTATTTGTCCCGGCAATGCTCCCATATAACCAATGCTAAAAATATTGCATACAACGGACATTTGTATACCGGAAAATTGGTTATAACGGACACACTTTGAAGCACTTTGGAAACATTTTGCATGCATATAACGGATTTTAAGCGGAAATTTATTACAAAATAGTCTATTGGCTCCCTTTAACATGTAATCGTTAGCCTAGCAAATCAAACGTTTGTTACTCATATATATGTATGTAGCATTAATGGTCATACTGGGACCAAATCGTTGCACATACATTTTGGTTGAATGAATTGAAGAATTCTTGAAAACTTGCGTGTTTCATCTAATTAGTTTGGATTTATGTCTTGGAAATTTTTTCAGTGTTAAAATGTCCGAAAAATCAAACCGAGTTTAAATTTTGGAGAAAAAGCAAGTATTATATTTGAAATTCAAAGTGGGAACTCTCAAACTCAAGTATACTTGCATATATGCAAAGATCGTGCTCTATCATCAACCAGAGGGAATGATAATTGGAAGAAATTTTTTAAGTGTTCACGTAAAAATAGACCCAAATGATAAAAGCTCAACAATCAATAACTAAGTTTTTGCGTGTCGATGAATATTAAATTGTTATACTTCTATATTTAATCAATTCAATGTTTCTAAAGTTGAACAATTATTAAATTATTAGTCTGGTGTTTCCATGTTATATTTCGATGAATTTAAGTCAATATTCCTAATAAGCCTTATTTGTCATTTCGGAAATTATATAACGGATAAAATCCGTTATGTGCATACAACGGAAATTTTGTATAGCGGACAAATTTTACCGGTCCCCTGGGAATCCGTTATATCGAGTTTTTCCTGTAAATTGACAGCAACAAAAATAATTATTGAATCTTCTTTGTATTTCTTAATTTCGCTCCTGGAGCATATTTATGGATTCATGCAGTCATTTCCGGTATAGAAACCTATCAAATAGATCTCTGGAAACTGTGTAACGTTTGGTGTAAACAAGCATTAGCACAGTGTAATAAGAAAAACATTTTAAATTAAAAAATTGAAGAATTTGTAATTATTATAAAGCAATTCCGCGTTAAAAATCCAATGAAATTCCTAGGTACAACCCGACGGGAAAATGTGATCACGGAAATGCAGACTTTATAATGGAAAACCATATTTATTCATTGCTTAATCTGTGCCCTTACTAGTGAATTAAATTTAATGATCTGGTAAGAAACTATTGAAATATATTCCAAAAATTGTTGGGTTAGAGCACGCAATAAGGTAGATACATTAATTTTGGCTAATTTTTAAATTTAGATCGGGATAGAAGTATGCATTAATTGTTTAGTATTGTAGTCATAAAGACATCCTTTGAGTTGTGGTAACGTTAGGGAGCTGTCAGTCCTTCACTTTCGCTCATCTCATTGTCATTGTTAAAGTTCTGCAACGTGGACATTTTTTCGTCACGTCTGTATAACCTTCTTGATGTAGAAACTTAACATTGACCTATCAATTCTGTGACTTTGTTCCTGTATGAATGTATTTGCAAAAATATTCTCTTGAGCTCATTCAATTCTTTTTAAAATTCGTTCTCGTGTCCATTTTCCTATTTTTATATTGGCATAATCTCGCGCGTGGAAAAAGTGAATAAGATCTTATCGGAGATACCGGATAGAATCACCGGCATCACAGTGGAACTTCAGAACGCGAGTCAATAACCAATTCAGAATTCACTCATGAAAATTTAATCAAAGCTCAACACAGAAGAATCGTATAGACATTTATACAAATGCAAATATCTAGTGTTAACTAACAATGTAAAGAGCCATAAATATTTCGTGCATGCCAAATGGATCATTGATTAGTAAACTCTATAATCGGCTTCATTCTGTTGAGACGCATATACAAATAAAGTTCATATGTTTGTAGCTTCAATAATGTGCTTCTGTACGCAACTTCTGACATGATGTACTATAATTTTTCTAACGATTTTATTTACTGCCCCTAATACTGTAATAAACGACTGAACCAACAATGTCAACGAGTTACAAAGCGAAAATCTCTTGATAAAATTCTATATGTAAGTCATATATGTATGTCCAAACACCTCAATTGGGATAAATGGCCTATTTTCTTGCTTGACGGCCAACAATAAACCTTCAAATAGCACTTCATTAGCTTTCACAGTGCTAGTTTTAGGTCAGATTATTCATTAAATTTTAAAAGGGCATTATGATTTGATAACTTGACTGCCATCCTGAAGGAAACATGATTATCTTCATATAGTGCTTTCTCAAAAAAAATGTTTTCAAGCATTTGCATTCTCGAGAAAGGAAAATACCTTAAAGTACTTTCAAATGAGGATGGCTATAAACGTCCAAATTTACTTCCGCCCTTTTTAAGAATTAGAATATGTAAACAAAAATATATTGAGCTCAATTTCGATTCTAACTAGTCCCTTAAACATATTGAAACTTCAGAGTACATTCAGTTCTAAGTTGTCTTGCAATTGAAATGTGCGTAAAATGAGTGCTATCACGGTCTGGTTTTTTATTTTATTGCATACCCTGTTCTTTAAAATGGGTAGCATGGAACTGGCTAATTTTCTAGATTCTTTTGAAAATTGTACCATAAATCTAATATCCTTTAGGAATTCCAGTGATTCCAGTGTCGATCTTCAAATGAAGGATTTCCATCCGAGCTGGATCGAAAATTGGTCCAGAAGCAGCAGAGTCAGTTGGATTAATACCAGAGCTGATAATGCCAGTTTATTATACAGTGTGACGAGCTGGGATATCCACACTGGCGCTCCTATACGTAACATCTTCGCCGCTCAAGTACCTCGATTTGGAGGACAATGCTTCGTTCATTTATACATACCGGAAATTCAAAATAGTAGTTTGAACACCAAACGTTTATACAGCAGTGTTAAATTTTTTCTGGAGGGCACTAAAGAAAACCCAACTTATGTTATCATCTGGACCCAAGAAACGAATAAAACGAACCTTGAAGATTTCCCGAACTTCTTCCGGAATATTTCTTGGGCCTCAACCACTGCCATTTATTTCTCTCTTGCGGAAAACGAGGGTGGTGCAAAAATTCAATTAATTAAAATATCGGAACCAGAAGACAAAAACGCAGTCAGGTTACATGACATCAACATATTTGATAGAAGACATTATTTTCAAGAGTGGTGGCGCCATCATAAGAATCTTGAAAGAACTATTGTCAAGGATTTCTCCTATTTTCAAACAAAGAAGCCCGAGGATTGTTCCATTTATACAGCAGGGATGGATACACTACCAGTGGCTTGCTCAATGGCAGTTATCGAAACTCAATTGAATTTCACATTCATTAGAGATAGGGAAGAAAACTTTTGGAATTTAAAAATCCACCGGTTCCCATCTTATGTCGTCGGGAAGTTTTTTGCAGATTTCTGGCTTGTACGTCGAGTTCGGAACAATGATGAGAACATCGTTTTTGAGTGGCTTTGTCCAGCGATGACATTTGAGAAAATGACTTTACTTGCCGTATTTGATTTAAATGCGCACAAAATATCATCCTTGTGGGGCGAATTCGATTGGACTACTTGGTTGGGTATTTTAGTATCCATTCTATGTATGTCCGTCGTGTTCCATATTTTAATTTTGAAACCAAAGAAAACAAATTCAATCGTAAGGACAATTTACTCGAGCTTGGAATTTACTTCTGCATTTGTCATTGAAATGACTGTTGCGCATGTAGCAGACGAGAAGCGCTTTGTGAAAAAGAATCTGCGCGTGATGTTCTTTCATTTGGTTGTTTTATGGTCAGGTGTGTCGCTGGTGCTGAGTAATGCTTACAAAGGGGCTTTGTTTTCATTCCTCGCAGCAACCACTGCGCCACCAATACCTCAAAATTTGGAGGAACTCGTAAGAGGGAATTATTTTTTGGCAACTACATCTCATTACGTTAAAGGTTCCGCCGGAGAACCGCTGTCATTGTTATACTACGCCCTAAACGAAACACTACAGTATGGAATAATGAACGAAAAGCGAAAAGATGTTCTTCAAGAACTGGAAAGTAAAACTGTATTTATAAAGTCCGGTCTCTCTGTAATTGCCAGCTCTCACGTTGAGCAGAACAAGGGCCAGTTACCGCAAAGAGGGCTAAGCAGTTTCCCGAACACACTTCTGGGAGAATCCAGCAAGGTCAACAATTCCGTAATTCTACCTCTAAATTACGTTCTCATAGGTGAAGAGGAGGAAATTCATTTGTTTCAATTTATGATGCAGTCTTTGAAGGACTCTCGAAGATTTGTTGGAAAAGGTCCCACAATTGACTTGTTCGTGAAACGAACACCTGTCTATGTACAAAGAAATTTTCTGTATCCTGTCTTCAATTGGAACTTGTACCAGATCTTTGAGTCCGGACTTTGGGAGCGGTGGTTGTTTTACCATGAAATTCATACTGCCAACTTAGAACTGAAAACGTTTCGAAGTCAGATGAATTTCAAAAAGCGGGGTCTGAATTTATTAGATATGTTATTCAGGGGTCAACGAATGCTGGAATCCGCGGCTAATAAAGACAATGAAGAAAAATCTTTGTCCTTAAATGTCTTGCAAACAGTTTTCTTTTTGCTGTTTATTGGCATTTGTACGAGTGTTGTAATTTTCACTGCGGAGTGGTTCCGAGATAGGAAACGGCAAGATATTATTTTCGTTAGAAGGTTCGCTCCCAATGGCTTGAATAATTACAGTTAATGTTTAAAGTAAGCAATTTGTTTTTAAACGTAAATATTTTTTACCGTTGGGGGGGGGGGGGGGCGGCGAAGGTTATTGCCCAATTGTTTTACGGTCAGTACAAATAAATATCACAAAAATCGGTGGCTGAGACAGATTCAATTATTACGTAAACTTCTGACATCATCAATGTATCTAATTGTAAGCAATTGTAAAACACGTTTTATTCCTAATTCCACACACATGCAGCATGCATATGTTGCAAGTGATTCAGATAGATGTACGTAAATATTCAAAATATTGCTGGTTACCTTCGAAAATAATTCTAACTCCCGAATTAAATGTTTTTCAATATGCAAGGGTTGAAATTAAATATGCTTGCTGCTAATAAACTTTAGAAACTAATACCATTTCAGAAACGAAACGTTCAAATGAGCTTAATGTCGTCATTAAGAACTTTTCCATTTCTATGTATGTATCTGTAAAAGTTATCTATCTTATATGCAGCTCGTGCACATTTTGAATAAATTCGTGTCCTTCGTACTCGTTGTCTTCAACAATTATTTTAGTTTCCGGGAAAAGAGTATTCCCAGATGTGTCAAAGGACAAAATGTAAATTTCTTGTCGTTCCTCTAGAGCATCCGCAGGTTGCATAGCCACAAATTAGTTTCTTGCTCACTGCAAAGAGGCCCATTTAAAAGACAAAACTCCATGTTTTGAAATCGACACTGATTTACTTTTTGATCCGTGACCTCATATATCTAGAATGAAATTTCCGGTGTATCTCGTGATAGATCAACCTTGCAAATATCAATGACAATGAAGTCTGCCCCTGTAAACTAAAGTTACAATTAGGGAATGCCGATTGAAAATGCCCTTGCATATATGCCTGCCAAGATGAATACGCCCAAAATGCCCGCCAACGTGCCATATTTTTGGGCATATTGGCACATTGGGAAAAAGCCCTGAATTTGGGCATTTTGGACAGGGCATATTCGGCATTTTGGGCATATTCGACATTTTAGGCATTTTTAGCCGGGAATATTCTGCATTTCTGTCATAAATTGATAATAATAAATCATTAATGACATCATAAATAATAAATGTCACTATTAAAATGAAATCCTATTAAAGGCGTACATGGCAATTTTGTTTAAATGTATTATATTTCAAAAGATACTCGCTGTGTATCATACAGACACTTTTATATTGTATTATTGACGAATGCAATTTTGTTGGATTTTGTATAAAAATAATGAGAAGACTAAAAGTGATAAATACGTCATCAACAAATCCTCCCCATCAGAACTTTGATTTGTATAACTTTCATCCTCTGTAGCAGTTGCTCCACCTCCAGCGTAAATAAAATTTCTCAAATTTTATGACCAGTGCTTCGAGGTTGGCATGGTAGTGCTGTCCATGGGAACAGGAGACACCCAGGTTTTTCGGAGCAGGAACAGGAATGGGTGCGTACGGGAACACAAATTTTGTTTCCAAAACACTTTGGGAACGTTTGGGAACATAGAAATTGTTCCCAAAATATGGGAACAAAAGCGGGTTTGGGAACAGGAACAAAACGTGTACCTACCTGGATTTCACATGAAGTTTATAATGTAAAAATACCTCACAAATAAAATATTATTTTAAAAGTACGTCGCAACATGTCAAATAAGTTACTCTTTCGCACGTTATTTTCTAACAAAATAATAAATTATTATTATTTAACACATGACAAAAATGGAACACTCTGGAACTTTAACCCAAAATTGTAGCTTAGAAAACTCCAGCGTACTTTTATCCTTGTTAGTTCAGCAAAGGTATATTGAAAGTGATTCTTGTCTTGGCTAATTTCAGTTACTACTGTACTTTGCTCTGCGATGATTAGTTTAATGACTGTTACTGAATTCTCATTTAAATTCGAGTAACTAAAGGTATTGGAGATGGTGTGCTGTTATTTATGTTTAATAAAGTCGATTTGATATTTGGTTTTTTTTAATCGACGCATAAATAGAGTTACCTGGGGCATAAATGTGTAGGCTGTACTTTTCTGCTAGTCTTTATGTACTTTTGGGAACAGGAACAGGCACATTCCTGTTCCTGCAGGAACAGGTCTAGGAACTTTGAATTGGTACCCATTTTTATGGGAACAGGAACAGGACCATTGCGTTAGTTCCTGACAAAATGGGTACAGGTACAGGAACAGGTATGGGTACCAAATTTCCGTTCCCATGGACAGCACTATGGCATAGTTTATTCCATTCCAAAATGTGAGTTTTGTCCAGTAGTAACAATGGTTGATGGTTAGACGTTTAAAAACTACAACTCCTACCATTGTCTACTGACCAGATTTATTTACCCGTGTGCTAAAACCGTCGAGTAATAGTTTTGTTATACCGATTGAGCGGGGTAGTGTGCGGTAGTAGCAAGTGGAAGTGGTAGCAGGGACCAATAATGTCTGGAAAAGGTAATCGACCCGAAAATTTGAACTGAATATGCCCAAAATGCCGAATATGCCCAGGAATGAAAATGCCGAAAATGTCCGTGCCGAATATGCCCAAAATCAACGTATTTGCCCAAAGTTGAAAATGCCCAAAATGCCCTGGCATTTTGGGCAGGCATGATGCCCATTATGCCATGGCATTTTCAAATCGACAATCCCTAGTTACAATAATATATCGGTTAGAGTTTTATATACCATACCATGCCTTCCTTGTATTTTCAGTAGTATCATTGAAGTATGTATAACCTTCCATATGTACATGTGTTGTACAAGGCGGTTCTCCGCTCACATCAAAATAGCATCAAATGATACAAGAATTAAGGCATAACTTTTCTACGCATGATTAGCTGGAATTACTCGAGTACTTTTTGTATTTCAAGTACGAGTACCAAGTAATTTCAAATTCAATACTTGTACTTGCACTCGTATCTTGCTTCGAGTACTTTTTGAAAACTCGTACTTGTTACCATACTCGATTCAAAATTAATCAAAAACAAGTACGCACATAGTTACTGGACCCAAGAGTACGAGTACATGATTTGTTGTGACTCTTTACTCGACCTGTACTTGTACTCGTACTTGAAACTGTGTGACCCACCCATACGTTTTAATGTATAGTACCCAAAATTGGTCGCATTTTGGTGGAAGTCTAAAAATATAAAAGGGAATACAAAAATGAACGACAAAAGATCATTTGAAAATTATTTTGGGTGTTGAGAAAAATTACAAAGTTATACAAATTTTGTTTTTCCTGGAAAAATTCTGACGTTGCTCCACTTCCTTGTCCACTGTATCTGAAGTTTTATAGCTAGTGGGATGAAGCAAATTTGGAAAACGAATGCTAGGTAATGTGGAAAAAGAATTAGTATTGACATTGCGTTACTTACCGGTGCATCCATTGGAACTACCCATCCTGTGTAGCGCTTCGTAACAACGCTGCTTACCACCACCCACACACAGAGTAGTGAGTTACGTTATACTTGAAAATCCCCTTATATTATGTAGTTAAAGCTGCCAGATGCCTACTAGTAGACTAGATACTATTTGGCAAGGCAGTCTACTGTAAAACGTTGAGGTTTACTAACAAGCAAAGTCTTCCGATGTGACCTTCAGAATTAAATGAAAATTGGTGGAATTGTAGGCACTACTAATAGTGTTCACACAAACTGCAAACTTGGTGCCATCTCCTCTGGGATCAGCCAGTAGGACATCTGAAAGTTTGATTTTTTTTGAAAGTTTGACAGGGGGACCCTTCTTCGCTTGAACTTTTTCATGTTAAATCCCATAAGAAAAATTCATTTTCGCAACTCGAACGAAATGCAAACCAATGAAACCGAAAAATAATGTAAATGTATCAACAGTTGTAGTTAAGTGTATCAGCAAAGGAGAAAAGTATTTTTGTTCAGCTTCTGTAGATTTATTGCAAGTTGTACTAACGGTGGAATCAAGGATTTTAAAAATCAAATGTTGGCAGGAAATCATAAAATAAACGATGAGTGGGTGTGAGGCATGTGAACTTGTCTATTTCAAGCAATTAAAAAACAGTGATGAAAAAACCACAGCTGCAGAATTATCCCTGGCATATCATCGAATAAGCGTCACCAATCGTTCAGAAGTTCGGACTGTTCTTCTAATTAAGTGAGACAAATATTTCCAGATTCTAAAACAGCTGTTTCATTGACTTAAGGAAAATCCAAAGTTGCAGCTTTAGTTCAAAATGTTTCACTATGAAGTCAGTTGTTTTATTGTAATTTACGGATATCACGTGCTGTATATACACATTGATAGGAAAAGAACCTTTCAATAAGAATTCAAAGACAACATGAGTAACGACATTTATAGTAAAATATTTCACAAGACACTTGACCGGAGATTGGAAAGATATTTTAATTTCAAATCCAATATAAAATACAACAGCACAGAAATGAAAAATATAAACTACAAAATCATATAATGAAATACAAAAATGCAAAATATCAACTACAAAATAAAATAGATACTGAAACACGAAAGTGCAATATACCAAATTAGTACAAAATAAAATACTGAAACGCGAAAGTGCAATATACCAAATTAGTACAAAATAAAATACTGAAACGCGAAAGTGCAATATACCAAATTAGTACAAAACAAAATACTGGAACACAACAGCACAAAATACAAAATACAGTACTGAACTGGGAAATTTAAAAAGTAAATTGCAAGAAAAAATATACATAGAAATTTTAAAATCCTATCTACTAGTTTGAAAGAGCGGGTCGTGTTCGCCTTGATGTAATACGAATTTGAGATTCAAATTTCTGCGCGCTTTTTTTATTGGCTGATCCAGCAATAACTGGCTAAATAAATTATTAAAATGTTTTGTTTTAAATTTAAAAAATATTAAAGCATTATACATACAATTACAGTAGCGAGGGCGGCGACATTGCCACGGGCAGCCGTCTACTACCAAGAAGGCCCACTCTTTCAAGTTAAAGGAGAGACTTGGTTTAAAAAATTGTTAAAGTAAAATTAATTTAAAAAATCATTTTACCGTACGTTAGACTACACTTTTACTGGGGTTGTGCTATTATTATGCTATTGCATACAACTATTTACTACCTTCCCTATTTACATTTGCCTCGCTGAGCCAGCAATTGCTGGCTGTGCAGTGGTCATGCTTGTTTAAACATAATCTAGCGAGTTCCTTGAAAAATATTAAATGTAAAATAAAAACGGTATTTAAGATACGACTATTGTTCCTGCATCACATTGATGCATATGCACTTATCATGTGTATTAGAAAAGGATAGCATTTCACTTTAAAGTCAAACAAAAGGTTAAATTTTTCAATAAAATAATTTTGAACAAGCAAGGGCTTACCTCTTATCATATCCTGGGTTGGCTGCAAATGAAACCCAAATCAATTCGATACAAGCTCGGTGTATTCACGCATTTTTACAAGTCTAACATCCTTTATGATAAAATGTCAACATTAAACTTTGTTTTGGTTCCTCGGTTTTATCGCGTTCTTAAGACTTAACTTTACTGTCACATTTCTACTGCGCATGACATTATTAATGTGAGTCAGATAGCTCCTTGATAAAGCAATTTTCTCCAAAACGTCATCAAAAGGAATTTTAAAAATATTTTGGGTAGTGGTCGGACAAGTTCAGTTTGGTTCGTAAAATTCTGTTTAGTTCGATTCACAAAGTGAAATGAATTGAAAATCAAAATTTCAGTTCAGTTAGCTATTCTTCGGTTCAGTTCAGTCCAGTTTCCTCTATGAACTGAACTGATTACAAAACTATAGCGCAAATAGTTTCCGTTTTGGTAAGTACAAAAAATATAGTATGTTTGTACATACGCACTTACACACATAAGAAATGTTCTTATATATGTATAAATATATAGCAGGGCAAATGCAACCGCCAGAAATGAGAAGTGCGTCATAACAAAAACAGGCTTTATTGTACATGCTTAAAAATCAGTTCAAACGAATCAGTTCAGTTCAGTTTTGCGCTGAAACCGAACCATTCAGTTTGGTTTGTGTATCGAACTGAACCAAAATTTGTATGAACCAAACTGAACTGAACTGAAATTTTCAGTTTTGAACTGAACTGCTCCGACCACTAATTTTGGGAGAGACAAAATAAAATAAAATAAAGCAAACGGTTCAGATGTCAAAACTTCTACGTGTTATAGAGCTGCTTGAACAAAATAGTGTCAGCAAATGAATGCGCCATTCCGATCACCGTTCTAATTTACAATCATTAAAATTTGAAGTAAAATGTGCTAAGGACAATCGGGATAGGTTTCTGACAAAGTATTGTACAACACATTGTGTTACAAGTATTTATATCAAATTTCTTACCGTATCTCAACGAAATGCCGAGGTAATGCTAAAACGGATACTTTTCGGGTAAAGGTAATTACACATTACAAAACGTTTGTGAATAGGTGTGGTATTAGTTACATGGAAAATGTAATGATACTGGTACAGTTTTTGCTGTACGTATTACCGTACACCTATGCACATGTTTGCATGTCCAGGTAAAGGTAAATATCTAATTTTAGCACCCACAAGGTGCACTTACGCACAAGTGCACACCCTAATTTTATAATAGTCGAGATTATTTGAGTATTTAGCAAATAGTTGGAGACAGGTCTTGCCTCAATAAATATTTGAACTCTTCGCTTGTTAAAAAATGTATTTAAAAATAAGAAGGGAAAGCAAATCAGGCATGTTATTATTAAAACTTGGGCAAATATTATTCAAATAATTGCTCCAAAACTTCATGCATTTTTTATACATGGCATAAGAATATTTGTTCATTGCTTGTTTGGCAAGGTTCAGTTTGACGTTCGGCTTAAGAATGATCGTTCAAATAAACTCAGACACAAAAATATTTAACTAATCCAAAGGAACGTGAAAATAATTACTGTGAAAGAAGTGCACCACGAAATCAGCTAAGCAAATTAATGCGTAGAAAATACCGAAACAAGGAACGTTCTCCAAATAATTAAAGGAAGTTGTGAGACTGACGGACGGACAGTTAACACCCACATCTTATAATTGCATATAGCAAGTATTCAAATTAACGAGTTGTCAATAAAACGTTGTCATATACATATATAAATCACTCTTAGGTAGAACTTCTCAGTTGGGATGAATGGACTGTATCTCAGTTGACGTTCAAACACAATTCTTTGAATTAAAATACTTTAACATTTTTTAGCGCTCACATAAGATCCACTAATTCATAATAATTTTTAGAAAAATATCATGTTTGGAGAAATTAATAACCGTCACTGAGGGAACGTTATTAACTTCATGTGGCATTTTGTCTGGCCCATAGAAAATCAAAAATTTGAAATCTCAAGGGATAAACATTTTACAACTCTTTTCACAGGGACAGAGATGTGGGGGAGAACTTAGAAGGTATCTTCTAATTTATGTATATATGCGTAAGATGAGTACCATTAATGTGTTGCTTTTGATAATACTGGTCAATGCCATCATTAAAATGGTTAGAATGGAGTTGACTGATTTTTTAAACACCTTCGAAAATTGTAGTATCAACATAATATCATTTAGGCTTTCCAAAATATTCAGCGCAGATCATCAAATGAAAGATTTCTATCCGAAATGGATCCACAATTGGTCAAGTAACTATAGAGTTAGTTGGATTACTACCAGAGCCGATAATGTCGGTTTAGCATACGAATTGACTAGCATGAAATTCCACCTTGAAGCTCCTAGTCGTAAAATCTTCGCCGCTCAAGTACCTCGATTTGGAGGGCAATGTTTCGTTCATTTATACTTACCAGAAATTCAAAAAAGTAATTTTAAAACCAAGCGTTTATACAGCAGCGTCAAATTTTTTCTAGAGGGTACTAAAGAAAATCCAACTTATGTTATCATCTGGACCCAAGAAACAAATAGAAAGAACCTTAAAGACTTCCCGAACTTTTTCCAGAATATTTCTTGGGCCTCAACCACTGCCATTTTTTTCTCCGTTATGGAAAACAGTAGTGATGTAAAAATTCAACTAATTAAAATATCGGAACCAGAAGACAAAAACGCAGTCAGGTTACATGAGCTTAACATATTTGACAGAAGACACTATTTTCGAGGGTGGTGGCGCCATCATAAGAATCTTGAAAGAACTATTGTCAAGGATTTCTCCTATTTTCAAACGAAGAAGCCCGAGGACTGCGCCATTTATACAGCGGGGATGGATACATTACCAGTAGCATGTTCAATGGCAGTTATTGAAACTCGGCTGAATTTTACATTCATTAGAGATAGGGAAGAAAACTGGTGGTATTTGAAAATCCGTCGATTCCCATCTTATGTCGTCGGAAATTTTTTTGCAGATTTCTGGTTGGTGCAACGAGTCCGGGAAAATCCTGAGAACATCGTTTTTGAGTGGCTTTTTCCTGCTATGACATTTGAGAAAATGACTTTCCTTGCCGTATTTGATGTAAATGCGCTCAAAATTTCATCATTGTGGGGCGAATTTGATTGGGTGACTTGGTTGGGCATTTTGCTATCCATCGGGTGCATGTCCGCCGTGTTCCATATTTTAATTTTGAAGCCAAGGATAGCAAATTCATTAGCCAGGAAAATTTACGCGAGCTTGGAATTTAATTCTGCATTTGTCATTGAAATGGCTGTTGCACATGTAGCACACGAGAAGCGCTTTGTGAAAAATAATCTCCACTTGATGTTCTTTCATTTGGTTACCTTATGGTCAGGTGTGTCGCTCCGTCAGTCAAGTTAGCCCGAGTTAAATTCCAGCCTGAGTTAATCATATACATCATTCAAATACATACCCATGAGTTTCCCTATGCACTAAAACACGCGTACAGAGTAACTTGGAAAACCCCTCGAAGATTTGAACAAAGTAATCCTTTAGCCGTTCCGACTTGTTGTTTCATTGTGTTGACTTTTTGTAATTAGGTAATTATTAATAATTCGAACTGCTAGCAACTAGAACTACATTTGTTGCTCGATAACACCTGGGGAATTCCTACGATGTGAGTTTACTTTAATGTTTACACTAATTTTAATGATGATGTGTCTCCACGTCTTGAAAAAGATGTTAGGAGCGGCTTTAGACACAATAAACGCTACGTGCATATGCAGGCCACGTCAAATTGTTTTCTAGTCAAGGGCGTAATCACATGTCATGGGCAACCAAACATTTTCAACTAGGTCCATATCCACATCAAGTAAATATTTTCCTAGTCCAGGGCGGAACTAAATGTCATAAGCAACTAATCTTCGGATTCAAAAACCTTTCGCGAAAAAAACAACTTGTGCATAATTTTTTGCTTTTAATATATTCTCATTTCATGGTCGATCCTTTCTGTAATCATGAATATAGTTAGCACTTCCACAAATTTAAGTTTCTAAAAAAAATTCAATGTCTAAACTCGGGGGTAAATGAGGGAAGTCCAGGATTTATTTCTAACCCGGGTGGCCGGATTCATATCTGAATTTAAAATCAAATTCTCCGTGGTCAATTCCTTCTGCCTTCATCAATTTTATTTGAATTTGGACAAATCCGAATTTTTTAAAAATCTTTGAAAATTTAAAACCAGGCGAAAATAAGGGCACCCCCAGTTTTATTTCTAACCCGGTTGGCCGGAATCAATTCTGACCTCAGAATCAAATTCTCCGTGGTCCATTTCCTCTGCCTTCATCAATTTAATTTGAATTTGGACAAATCCGAATTTTTTAAAAATCTTTGAAAATTTAAAACCACGCGAAAATAAAGGCACCCCCAGTTTTATTTCTAACCCGGCTGGCCGGATTCAAATCTAACATTAGAATCAAATTCTCCGTGGTCGATTACTTCTACCTTCATCAATTTTATTTAAATTTGGACAAATCCGAATTTTTTAAAAATCTTTGAAAATTTAAAACCAGGCGAAAATAAGGGCACCCCCAGTTTTATTTCTAACTCGGCTGGCCGGATTCAAATCTGACATTAGAATCAAATTCTCCGTGGACGATTACTTCTACCTTCATCAATTTTATTTGAATTTGGACGAATCCGAATTTTTTAAAAATCTTTGAAAATTTAAAACCACGCGAAAATAAGGGCACCCCCAGTTTTATTTCTAACCCGGTTGGCCGGAATCAATTCTGACCTCAGAATCAAATTCTCCGTGGTCAATTTCTTCTGCCTTCATCAATTTTATTTGAATTTGGACAAATCCGAATTTTTTAAAAATCTTTGAAATTTTAAAACCCCGCGAAAATAAGGGCACCCCCAGTTTTATTTCTAACCCGGTTGGCCGGAATCAATTCTGACCTCAGAATCAAATTCTCCGTGGTCCATTTCCTCTGCCTTCATCAATTTTATTTGAATTTGGACAAATCGGAATTTTTTAAAAATCTTTGAAGTTTTAAAACCACGCAAACATAAGGGCACCCCCTGTTTTATTTCTAACCCGGCTGGCCGGATTCAAATCTAACATTAGAATCAAATTCTCCGTGATCGATTACTTCTACCTTCATCAATTTTATTTGAATTTGGACAAATCCGAATTCTTTAAAAATCTTTGAAAATTTAAAACCACGCGAAAATAAGGGCACCCCCAGTTATATTTCTAACTCGGCTGGCCGGATTCAAATCTGACATTAGAATCAAATTCTCCGTGGTCGATTACTTCTACCTTCATCAATTTTATTTGAATTTGGACAAATCCGAATTTTTTAAAAATCTTTGAAAATTTAAAACCACGCGAAAATAAGGGCACCCCCAGTTTTATTTCTAACCCGGTTGGCCGGAATCAATTCTGACCTCAGAATCAAATTCTCCGTGGTCAATTTCTTCTGCCTTCATCAATTTTATTTGAATTTGGACAAATCCGAATTTTTTAAAAATCTTTGAAAATTTCAAACCAGGCGAAAATAAGGGCACCCCCAGTTTTATTTCTAACCCGGTTGGCCGGAATCAATTCTGACCTCAGAATCAAATTCTCCGTGGTCCATTTCCTCTGCCTTCATCAATTTTATTTGAATTTGGACAAATCCGAATTTTTTAAAAATCTTTGAAAATTTAAAACCAGGCGAAAATAAGGGCACCCCCAGTTATATTTCTAACTCGGCTGGCCGGATTCAAATCTGACATTAGAATCAAATTCTCCGTGGTCGATTACTTCTACCTTCATCATATTTATTTGAATTTGGACAAATCCGAATTTTTTAAAAATCTTTGAAATTTTAAAACCACGCGAAAATAAGGGCACCCCCAGTTATATTTCTAACTCGGCTGGCCGGATTCAAATCTGACATTAGAATCAAATTCTCCGTGGACGATTACTTCTACCTTCATCAATTTTATTTGAATTTGGACAAATCCGAATTTTTTAAAAATCTTTGAAAATTTAAAACCACGCGAAAATAAGGGCACCCCCAGTTTTATTTCTAACCCGGCTGGCCGGAATCAATTCTGACATTACAATCAAATTCTCCGTGGTCGATTACTTCTACCTTCATCAATTTTATTTGAATTTGGACAAATCCGAATTTTTTAAAAATCTTTGAAGTTTTAAAACCACGCAAAAATAAGGGCACCCCCAGTTTTATTTCTAACCCGGTTGGCCGGAATCAATTCTGACCTCAGAATCAAATTCTCCGTGGTCGATTACTTCTACCTTCATCAATTTTATTTGAATTTGGACAAATCCGAATTTTTTAAAAATCTTTGAAGTTTTAAAACCACGCAAAAATAAGGGCACCCCCAGTTTTATTTCTAACCCGGCTGGCCGGATTCAAATCTGACATTAGAATCAAATTCTCCGTGATCGATTACTTCTACCTTCATCAATTTTATTTGAATTTGGACAAATCCGAATTTTTTAAAAATCTTTGAAAATTTAAAACCACGCGAAAATAAGGGCACCCCCAGTTATATTTCTAACTCGGCTGGCCGGATTCAAATCTGACATTAGAATCAAATTCTCCGTGGACGATTACTTCTACCTTCATCAATTTTATTTGAATTTGGACGAATCCGAATTTTTTAAAAATCTTTGAAAATTTAAAACCACGCGAAAATAAGGGCACCCCCAGTTTTATTTCTAACCCGGTTGGCCGGAATCAATTCTGACCTCAGAATCAAATTCTCCGTGGTCAATTTCTTCTGCCTTCATCAATTTTATTTGAATTTGGACAAATCCGAATTTTTTAAAAATCTTTGAAATTTTAAAACCCCGCGAAAATAAGGGCACCCCCAGTTTTATTTCTAACCCGGTTGGCCGGAATCAATTCTGACCTCAGAATCAAACTCTCCGTGGTCAATTTCTTCTGCCTTCATCAATTTTATTTGAATTTGGACAAATCCGAATTTTTTAAATATCTTTGAAAATTTAAAACCAGGCGAAAATAAGGGCACCCCCAGTTTTATTTCTAACCCGGTTGGCCGGAATCAATTCTGACCTCAGAATCAAATTCTCCGTGGTCAATTTCTTCTGCCTTCATCAATTTTATTTGAATTTGGACAAATCCGAATTTTTTAAATATCTTTGAAAATTTAAAACCAGGCGAAAATAAGGGCACCCCCAGTTTTATTTCTAACCCGGTTGGCCGGAATCAATTCTGACCTCAGAATCAAATTCTCCGTGGTCCATTTCCTCTGCCTTCATCAATTTTATTTGAATTTGGACAAATCCGAATTTTTTAAAAATCTTTGAAAATTTAAAACCACGCGAAAATAAGGGCACCCCCAGTTTTATTTCTAACCCGGTTGGCCGGAATCAATTCTGACCTCAGAATCAAATTCTCCGTGGTCGATTACTTCTACCTTCATCAATTTTATTTGAATTTGGACAAATCGGAATTTTTTAAAAATCTTTGAAGTTTTAAAACCACGCAAAAATAAGGGCACCCCCAGTTTTATTTCTAACCCGGCTGGCCGGAATCAAATCTAACATTAGAATCAAATTTTCCGTGATCGATTACTTCTACCTACATCAATTTTATTTGAATTTGGACAAATCCGAATTTTTTAAAAATCTTTGAAAATTTAAAACCACGCGAAAATAAGGGCACCCCCAGTTTTATTTCTAACTTGGTTGGCCGGAATCAATTCTGACCTCAGAATCAAATTCTCCGTGGTCAATTTCCTCTGCCTTCATTAATTTTATTTGAATTTGGACAAATCCGAATTTTTTAAAAATCTTTGAAATTTTAAAACCCCGCGAAAATAAGGGCACCCCCAGTTTTATTTCTAACCCGGTTGGCCGGAATCAATTCTGACCTCAGAATCAAATTCTCCGTGGTCAATTTCTTCTGCCTTCATCAATTTTATTTGAATTTGGACAAATCCGAATTTTTTAAATATCTTTGAAAATTTAAAACCAGGCGAAAATAAGGGCACCCCCAGTTTTATTTCTAACCCGGTTGGCCGGAATCAATTCTGACCTCAGAATCAAATTCTCCGTGGTCAATTTCTTCTGCCTTCATCAATTTGATTTGAATTTGGACAAATCCGAATTTTTTAAATATCTTTGAAAATTTAAAACCAGGCGAAAATAAGGGCACCCCCAGTTATATTTCTAACTCGGCTGGCCGGATTCAAATCTGACATTAGAATCAAATTCTCCGTGGACGATTACTTCTACCTTCATCAATTTTATTTGAATTTGGACAAATCCGAATTTTTTAAAAATCTTTGAAAATTTAAAACCACGCGAAAATAAGGGCACCCCCAGTTTTATTTCTAACCCGGCTGGCCGGAATCAATTCTGACATTACAATCAAATTCTCCGTGGTCGATTACTTCTACCTTCATCAATTTTATTTGAATTTGGACAAATCCGAATTTTTTAAAAATCTTTGAAAATTTAAAACCACGCGAAAATAAGGGCACCCCCAGTTTTATTTCTAACCCGGTTGGCCGGAATCAATTCTGACCTCAGAATCAAATTCTCCGTGGTCAATTTCCTCTGCCTTCATTAATTTTATTTGAATTTGGACAAATCCGAATTTTTTAAAAATCTTTGAAAATTTAAAACCCCGCGAAAATAAGGGCACCCCCAGTTTTATTTCTATCCCGGTTGGCCGGAATCAATTCTGACCTCAGAATCAAATTCGCCGTCGGATCCTTTTGCCTGCGTCAATTTTTTTTTAATTTGGTAGATGGCGAACGTCGACAAAACTGGGGACATCAGTTTAGGTCTAGTGAAACGTGGGAAATTCTATCGTAAAGGTGCCAAATGGAGCAGGTGTACCGCTTCGGAAATAGCATCTGTTATGAGCAAGATTTGTAATAACGCTGATGGTTGGCAATCTGCTGGTTACTACCGAAAATCAGATCTATGGGGACAGTTGGTTGCTGAGTTTTACCCAAAGCAGCTCGAGAGGGATCGGAAGTTTTTGTCAAGTTGGTATCTTAGGAAGCATTCCGCTTTAAAAGTGAGTATTTCAGCTATTGTTCTTTAGAAAAGAGTGAGATACATTTCGTATGTTTTGTTTGCAGGCTGCATTTTTGGGTTTACGCGGTACTCCCGTAGTGTGCTTGGATCCACCTCCCGCATGTTCTACGCCCAACGCCAGCAGATCCATTTACTGCATTTGTCAAGGATCTTCGTCTGGGGACATGGTGGAATGTGGAAAGTGTAAGGAATGGTACCATTGTTTGTGCATTCGAGTAAATAGGAAGACAGTTGCAAAAGACGGCAACTACGAATGCCCCAGGTGTAAAGGAAATTCGTGGATCCGTTATCCCTCCATATTTTTACAAACGTTTCGTGGTAAGTGTCGACGATTTCCGCAATTTGTTTCGAGATCGGTATAAATAAGTGAACTGTGTTGCCTTGACATGGTTGTGTAGGTGTAAGGGCAAATATCAGCTCAATTACAATGGACCAAGACGACGATAATCACTCAGTTAAATCCGACGATGGCCAAGAACAAAACGCACGCACGTTGGCTATAAATATTCCGTCTCCAGTCTCAGATGTAAGCCAAACAAGCAACAATCGGGAAATACATTCAAGTTTCTGGACATCTGCGGGAGACTTTAATCTCAGCCGCAGACCACTGAAAGGTCAACATCATGTAACACGTAACTTCTATATTTTTAGGAAATCGATTCCACATAAATGTTTCTGTTTGCAGATATGGGTTTGCAGGCTGCCCTGGCAAGTACAAGGACAGAAAATGTCGAAAGCGGCGACAAACTTACTTCCACGCACAAAGACTTGGGTTTAGAGTTCGTATGTGAAAAACCGCCTTCTACGCCTAACAGAAACATACATGAGATTCAAACAGATAATGACCAGATGGATATTGCACAGGTTGTTGAAGACGAGAACGCAGGTTTTGATGATTTCGGCACCAAATATACAGGTAATGATTCTGGTTTCTTTCAATTGATAACATTTTGACATCTAACTGCAGACTGTTTCATAGACCACGGTGACTCAGTACAAGTCGAGACTAGCAACACAACAGTGCTTATCCCGAAAACGTTCCAGTTTACTGTCAAGAAAAAGGTTTGGGACAGCTATGTTGAGACGCGAAATCGCCATGGCAAAATAACATTTGGTATGCGTCCAGGTTGGCTGGACGTGATATTAAGGAGGAAATTTAACAAGGTCAATCCATGCTGTGTCCCTAACTGCAAACGGCAGGATGTTTCCACCGGGAAAAGAGGCCACTTGTACGTTTTAGATGGATACTGTACACATAAACCACACTGCTGGGAGACTATACGGATCACTGGGAATTTTAATGCCGACAAATCAAAAGTACTCTTTAAAGTCGTGTAAGTGTATAAGCAAATTTGAATTTATAATGTAGGTTGAAGGTAAGTTGTAAATCAGTTGATATATTCGTAGCTGTACGGGCACTATTAACCACCAGCCGCTAAGAGTTTGCAGCAATAAATTGCAAGCCGAGAATCGAGCAGCATTTAAGGAACATTTGCGTTATAGACATGCAGATGCAGTGGCAACGGAAATGGCAAACAAAGCTGATGATTTAGCTCAAAGATGCGGCAATTTTACAGCAGTTCCGCGCGGACAAGTACTGCGACAAGCAAGGCATGAGGTAAAGCGTACATGCATTCCATTATTTCGATTAAATAAATACATATGCATTTGCTTTCAGATGCTTAAAGAACGAGATACTGATAGTCTGCCCACTGTGGACCTGCATCGACGGATTTATACGGACAGAAGTTTAGCTGAGTTTGTCATTGGGTATAGCATTAAACCTTTGCACGTTGTTATGATGACCACAAGACAAATGGATGTTTTAAAGACATTTAAGCAACGCAAACAACACACCGTTATTCACTTGGATGCAACCGGAGGAGTTGTTCGACATCTTACTGAGAATTTGGGGGATAGTCAAATATTGATGTATGCATTGGTCATTGCCAACCCAGCTGACAAATCAAACTCGATAGCAGTTTGTGAATTCTTAAGTAATTCGCAGAATACAGACTCCATCGGCCAGGGTTTGGCCGTATTTCGTACTACGTAAGATTGTAACAATTTATTACTAATGTTTTTCATCTTTATTATTTACTTCCTACGGATCACTTGCAGGGTCGACTCGTACTTCAAAACTGGACCATCTGGGTGGATGAAACGCATAGAAACAGACTTTAGTTTAGCCACCATAGCAGCAGTTATTCACACGTTCTGGAATGGTCATAGTACATCCTCATATCTTAACCTATGTTGGGAAGAACTTTTCAAGGTCCGGAAACCTTCAGAAATAAATCACCATGTTTGCCGTATGCACATAATCCAAGCTATTGTCGCTAAACTGGAAGAATGTTACGTAGAAAAGGAAGACGAGCGTGTGAAAATCATAAAGAAGTTGTTTAACCGTTATCAGTATTCTTACGATATCCACACGGCTAACTACTACGTTCGCAAGATATTCGTTCTATGTCTATCACCAACCGATGTTCCCAGTGTTACACAGGTGCTATCGACTCTTCAATCCGCTCCACCAAAATTGCTACAACTTGGTAACATCTTTACTTGATAATTTGTATTACAAATCGACCCAACATCATGTGTGTCTGCATTTAAAAACTATACGTACTAATGTTTCACAGAATACGAAATAGTGCATCAAAACTATCTAGTACAACATCTTTCGGATACTACGTTATGTCGTGGAACATCGTTTGGACGATTCTATCACGATTTGCGGACTATCGTTATAAGTTCACTGGCACAAGACCAAGTAGAATGTTTTTTATCGCCAAACAGGTTTTACAATGAAAGCTTTGTCACTTACTTGTGCACGCACATGTTACCGTATACACCAATGCTCACTCATATTATGTTCGAATTGCGTGGAGATCACCGCCATAACGACACACAAGAACCTGTCGAAAATTGGAACAAGGTTGTAAAAAGGCACGAACAGTGTAAGGATGGTAAACTGACATTAGCCAGATACGTTCATGAAGCCAAAAATGTTATTGAAGGTATCATGTGTTGTATTTTCTGTAATATCACATTACTGGTTGTCCGAAATGAGTTGATCAAGAAGTAAAGACATATTGGTTTACAGGGCGGTGCACAAGGTTCCTGGCGGATTACACTCGTTACTTAGGACAACTTGAGGGAATAAATAAGCAACGAAAACCCGGAAGACGTAGGAAGAATGTAACCCCGACAGTGTCCACATACCAGACTTGCGAAAATCCTGCGAACGTGTCTTTCCTTCCCTTACAGGAAAGCTCATGTGTTCTCACAGAATCCTGGAAGAAGAAAGGCAAACATGTACCTAAAGTTAAATTGGTGGCATCGATTTTCGACACTTTGCCATTTATTCCGTGAGTTAATATTAATTGTATTCTTACGTATTCTGGAGTTTGAAACCGGTTGCTTTTGTTACAGTTGGGGTTCCAGAGCTCGAGATGATGGTGCATTTCTTTTTGTCAACACTTGTTCTTTCGATAATATCATGACTATGACGCTTTATCTGTACGAGACTGACACATACTTTCATAAGTTTATTTCCAATGGTTCAGCAAGCAGGATATTAGTTGTTGATGCCCTTCAGTGTTTGAGAGAGGGATTTCAAAATCTTGCAAAACAGAAATGGTTATCTCTGACTGATCGGGAATTACAAAGTAAACCTGCTTTGAATGACATGTGGAATGGTGAGGAGGAATACGGACTCGCTGCTCTCCATGGGCTGTTTGAAGACTATTTGCAAGTGACTTCTTGTAGTACATGTGTGTACGAGACATTCAGAAGGTGTATTCATTATTACTACACTTTTAACATGAATAATAATTGATATACGGTCACTACATCGACTATTAGAACAAATGTCGAATTATGAAATACGATAATTAAATGTATTTGATTTGCAGTTTTCCTATAACTGCCTTATGTGGTTCCAGCATTGAACTTATTCTACACAGATTAAACGCAACAACAACGTTTCTAGGTTCTGTATGTCGAAGTTGTCACAAGGACAAGTCTGTAAACTATAAACAGCCGGAAATTCCTTCGCCAGTATTGTTTTTTGAGTTGACGCATGGCACTATGGTCTCCGAGGATACCCATAGAAAGAGGATTGCGGATATTCCACTCCGAATTAATTTATTTCAAAGTGTTTATTCTCTTGTAGGTTATACGCTAAACGTAGGGGGGCATTTCGTACTTCAAATATTGCACAATGCACAACCTGTTAGATATGACGGCATGGAACCGCTAATGAAGTATTTACCCGGTCGATTTAAGGATTATGTGGCTGTAAGTACATGCTGGTACACATTAAATCGCGAATGTTAGAGAAATGTGCTTGCCGATGTTTGCATAATATTGGGCTTTTTTAATGTTGTCTTTTGGATGTTGAATTCGTTAGTTTGTTTAGTAGTGAATGTTGAAAACTGATATTGTTGAATTAGTATTGAATTAATTTGTTTGCTGGAAATTGATATTTGGTGATGTGTATTTGGGTTTGAAATTTAGTTTTTTTTAGACCTTACTATAGTTTCCAAAATGATAATTGGTAGTTCCTATGGTACGATTAGCATAACCATAGTATAACCAGTGTTTCCATAATATTGGTTTGGCGTACATAAACGATCATGCATATTTCTGATCATGTTTGTAGAGTAGCTTGTGTAATAAAGCTTTTAGTATTGTACATGACTTAGTTGAATCGTTTTATAGTATTGCTTATCTGTAGTGTGTACGAAATACTCACAATTTAGTTTCTTTTAATATGTTTACAGTCGTTTGCTGGCGATAAATTGGGTACTTGATGTTAGTCGTATAATTCAGTGCTGTAAGAATGACATGTACACGATTATATTTAAGTTTCTAATTGACATAACTGATTTTGGAGTTCATGTAATTAATATAATATTTTGTGTTTGCTTGTTTCCAAGCACCTGGACCTTTGCCTTTGCTCCTGTTCCAGAATGAAGCTCTTTTACTATTAATAAGAATTCGTTCATCCTAACATGAATTTTTGCTTACCTGCTTACCTGTTTCAATTTCTAACTCACAATCTTCACTTCTCTCTTGCTCGTGAAGACTTTCACACCTCACTCTCCAATCCAAAATTACGCCGTTTTTCATTTCTGCTTTCGTGCAGTTATTTATTTTGACCGTGAATTAAAATACCCTTTGACTGTTGCTGAAGCGAGAGCTTTGCTGTGTCCGCTTTCTTTAGAACTGTATATTGTGTATTTGCTTATTAGCTAGTTGTCATTTCATCACTCTGGATGTTGCTGAACTTCAGCGTTAATCTCACCGAGTACATCACGGCATCACTAGCTGTTTAATAAAATCCCTACAGCTGATTTATTACAACTATGTGAAACGAAATATATGTTCAGTACAATAATTATTTGTTTTTGCTAATGACAGTGCTTGTAGTATGGATCCGAAGACCGCTTGTACCCTTTGCAAAACAATACATGTAGGAGCAATACAGTGTTCACATTTTCTGGACTCATATAAAGTTGTAAGCACGTATATGATAATATACAGTGTGTCTCAATAATATATATAGCACACATAATTTAATTAATTGAATTTGTAATTTGTTGTAGCCAATGTACGATGGGGAAATCCATAACGAGGTTTTATGGGGTAAGCACGCAGCTGACTGGGATTTCAGTAGTGCTGCACCTACGCCTTTGAGGCCTTGGCAAATAGATCCGGACGAGGTGAGACACAGTGTTGGTGTCGCTAAAACTGCAAATCCTGGAGATATGGAACCCGTTGATGAAGACCATCCAATTGTGCAGGTTATAAAAACTGTTGAATAAACCTTTTGTTTGAACGAAATACTAAAAATGTTGTAACTAATAACCAAAACCAGCTTCTTGTACATATATTGGGTTGCAATGACTGTGCTATTTGTTTAAAAAATAACTTCATTCAAAATTACTTTGTTCAAATATTGTAGGAAGAACCTACCGATTCAAACACGTTGACTAGGAAGGAGAGAAGGAAGTTGGGTGTACAGCGAAAACGGAAGTCAGTAGTGGGAAAGCAGAAAGAGAAAGATCGGCATGTGAAGCAAACACATAATCGCAATTTCCACAGAGTTAGTGGAACTTACCGTGGAAATAAATGATTTTAATAAAAGTCACTACACACGCGGAATTATTAAATAATGTTTATTTGTATCTCTCATGCATCCGGTCAGTTGTAGAAGGTTCTACAAAATGTTAAACCCAGGGGTTTAGACACTTACGGCAATCTGATTTGTGTTACTACAAACATTGGTGTTTTGACGAGCTAGCGCCCCCATAAATACTGATTCAGGTACAAAGTGGTTGCATAAATTTTGAAGCTTAATTATTCACTACTTTGTGGGTACACACAAATCCAAATTTGTTTTGTACTTTGTGGGTTCACACAAATCCAAATTTGTTTTGTACTTTGTGGGTACACACAAATCCAAATTTGTTTTGTACTTTGTGGGTACACGCAATTTCTACCCGCAAAGTTTGGTACAACCTTGGATGTCAGAACGTGTACACAAGAATACTTATTGGAAGCGATTGCATCATGTACAGGTACGAGTGTATGAAATACCTTAACCCGATGTCCAAGTACCTCAAATGAGGGGTCGGATTTTCGTTGGAAGATAGGAATCTTGCCGAGGAAAAATATTATTGGCACGGAAATATCAAACGGATGGGATTTTTTTACGAGCAGGGATTTAAAAATTCTTTTTGCTTTCTGGCAGAAATTGTCAAATTTGTTGGGGAGTTTTAGGGAAAATTTGTTTAGCAAAAAGGGGTGTTTTGATTGCATGACCTTATTTGGTGGGGATTTGAAGTGTTGTAAGTAAATTATTTTTGCGAACAGGGATATTGAAAATCACTTACCGTTTTTTCAATAAACATAGTTTGAACCTTTCTGTACCTGTCTGGACGGACATAATATTCACCAGGGAAATCAGGAAAGCACCCCACATATTTATCATTTCTTGTGACACTTTTTTCACGCGTACAGCCTGCCTTTATTTCATATTAGCTTGTTTAACTTTTGTTTTTGTAGATATGTTAATGCTTTTGTTCTAAACGAAGTTGAGCTAATTAACTTGACAAACAACAGGTGTAACTGGAGTATTAAGTACAGGACAATACTATAGTAACTTCTTTTAGGATGGAGTCGTATTGGGAATGAAAATGTCAAAAATCATCAGTGTAATGAATCGCAAATACTGCACTACAAAAAATTGCGATTATGCAAGGGTGTCGCGTAAGGCGGCGCCAGGTCGGCCATCTCTTCTTACGTAACTATTGTAGTATGTTGAACTCATTTATGAAATTACCGTTGGGTTTGTTTTTTTCAAAACAGTCATTCCCATGGTGAAACATTGTTTTGAAATATGCACATACAATGTACATGCATGCATTTTAAATAGTGTGAGTAATATTGACGCCAAATACTATCGGGTTATAACCAACCGAACCCAAATTATTAAAAAAGAAATCGGGAGTAGTTGAGCAGGGGTACGGTCCCAAGGAGTGGAGCGTCATAGGGCTTTCTGTTAATAACAAAGGCGCTGCCCGTGTATAACGTTGGCAGGAATCTCCTCTCCTCATTCACTACAGCGAACAAGCAATGTTTGCATGCTGGCTGTCAGGGATTGTCGATTTGAAAATGTCATGGCATATTGGGCATCAATATGCCATGAGCATATATGCCATTGGGCATTCAACTTTGGGAAAATACCTACATTTTGGGCACATACGACATGTTGAGCATATTCAGTTCAAATTTTCGGTTACCTTTTTCAGACGTTTTAGACGCTACTTTTACTGCACACTACCCCGCTCAAATCTTTATAACTAGAAACGATTACTCGACGGTTTTAGCACAAAGGTAAATAAATCAGGTCAGCAGAAAATTGTACGAGTTCAGGGCATTTTCCCAATGTGCCAATATTACCGAAACTATGGCACGTTGGCGGGCATTTTGAGCATATTCAGCTTGGCACTGTAGAGATGGGCCCGGAAGCGGGCTTTTTGAATTGGGCCGGCCCGAACCCGACCCGGCCGGGTTTTTGGCCTGGTTCGGGCTGCAAATACGAACTTACTTCGGGCTACGACCGGGTTTGGGCTGCAATAAATCAATGAAACCGGGTTAAGATCGGGCTTGGGCATGCATTTATTTTTCAGTTCGGGTTTTGGGCGGATCGGAAATTAAAAATGACCCGATAATTCTACTACAATAGAATTTAGGACAGATAGGTTGCATGCATATTTGACGTTGCGCAGAGTTCAAGCATTGCTTTCATGTACATATATTCATGCTAAAGCTAAATAATCGTTTACTGTATTAAATACTCACACATTCAACATTTTGAAACGATCTCCTGAGCTTGATAGTTTATCTTCACAAATTTTCAGAGCCAATAAGAAGTTTTGCTTCTTGAGTGCACGTTTATTGAATGTGATGAGTGGGATGGATGTTGTATATAAATACAAAAAAAATACGCAAATAAAGGTTTCACAGCGGATTCAATTGTTACTTAAAAGCCCTAATCCTACCTCTAGTTGGCAGGCATATGTACGAGGGCATTTTGAATCGACATTCCCTACTGGCTGTATGTATACGCATGCAATTCATGCGTGCATGGTAATATGTGTACAACGCCTTCACTACCCCTTTCAGATGTTTCCCGATTTGACTGCCGGCACACGCAAGTCAGCAATTTTTTAAAAGTTTGCAATGTAAGCTTCGTGCTTCCCTTGAATTTAGAGTTTTTAAAAAGTGCGGAAATTTCTCATGTGATTTTTTAAAATCAGAAATTTTGATTCAAAGATACTAAAAACACACGATTGCAATCTGAGGGCTTTGGTCAAAATTTGTTTACCCTGGCCCTAAATTTTTTACCCAGGCCGGCCAAGATGGGCCACCCCTTAAATCCACCCCTGAGTTACAACAAATACTTATAATCTCAAAACAAGGATCCGGATTCAGTTTCAGGTATTGCCAGGTACCTGTACCCAGGGACAATTTTTTTGGTTCCTTTTCGGTACAGGTACATTGCGTACAGGGCTTACTACTTGTAGTAAATATTGAGTTGAAAACATGGTTGTGTCGTGTGCCATAGGTACTATGAAAGTAACTATGTGCTTAAAAGGTTTGGGTCTTAGGGAGAGACGCTGTGTTTATTTATGTGCCGGTAGTCATTACCAGTCTTTATACAAAATCGTACTTCTCAGTCAAAGTCTGCTGATTATGGTTACTCCGGCTCATATGTATGTATTCCAATGGTTTGTATGCTAACTCCGGCTAACTTGACGGACACTGTGTCGCTGGTGTTGAGTAATGCTTACAAAGGGGCTCTGTTTTCGTTCCTCGCAGCAACCACTGCGCCACAAATACCTCAAAATTTGGAGGAACTCATAAGAGGGAATTATTTCTTGGCAACTACGTCTCATTACGTTAAAGGTTCCGCCGGAGAACCCCTGTCATTGTTGTACTACGCCCTAAACGAAACACTACAGTATGGAATAATGAACGAAAAGCGAAAAGATGTTCTTCAAGAACTGGAATGTCAAACTATTTTTATAAAATCTGAACTGTCTGTAATTGCCAGCTCCCACGTAAACAAGAACCAGGATGAGTTACCGCAAAGAGGGCTGAGCAATTTCCCGAACACACTTCTGGAAGTATCCAGCAAGGTCAATAAATCCGTAGTTCTACCTCTAAATTACGTTCTCATAGGTGAAGAGGAGGAAATTCATTTGTTTCAATTTATGATGCAGTCTTTGAAGGACTCTCGAAGATTTGTTGGAAAAGGTCCCACAATTGACTTATTCGTGAAACGAACACCTGTCTATGTACAAAGAAATTTTTTGTATACCGTCTTCAATTGGAACTTGTACCAGATTTTTGAATCCGGAAATTGGGAGCGGTGGTTGTTTTACCATGAAATTTATACTGCCAACTTAGAACTGAAAACTTTTCGAAGTCATATGAATTTCCAAAAGCGGGGTCTGAATTTACTGGATATGCTCTTCAGTGGTCAAAGAATGCTGGAATCCGCGGCTAACAAGGACAATGAAGAGAAATCTTTGTCATTAAATGTCTTGCAAACAGCTTTCTATTTCTTATTGATTGGAACTTCCGTAAGTGCCTTAGCTCTTACCGTTGAGTGTTGCAGATGCAGAATGCGGCAGAATAGTGTTTTTTTAAAGAGGTTATCGAGCTATATACAGTGGACCAGTGTCGTTTGGCATTGTCACTCCATTACTACTGTGACATACGTCATATTTTCGGGTGAAAATAATCGATATGTTGCCCAGGTTCGGCGCGGAGTTATCCTAAACTAATATTATGGGTGCTGTAAATAAATTGTCTGAAATGGAATAATAAAAGGATTAATTTTATACTTGCTGATACTTTATTACTTGTAAATATGAATACGATTTGTAAATAAAATGTCCTTAATATATCGGTCTTATATTAAGTATGTGTGTTCTGTGTGTGTGGTGTTATTTCACAATCTACCTTACATTAGAGACCCTTCCATTACTAGTATGAAGACTAGGTAATGGGAATATTTATCCTAATGCTTATCCTATTCCTATCCTTAACCTATACTTACAATTAGAAGATTCTGAGTTCAATCCAGCATAATGCATGGCTGAACTTCAGACTAAAACTATCATACTAAATGCAGAAATGCAACCATATTTATACTAAATAGTGCAATATGCAATTGCAATGTGCAACATGGAATGCTCCGTGGAGTCTTTATCCTGGGGAAATTATATTCCTCATTTTCCTTAAAACTACATTATATACATACATTGAGCTGAAATCATCCAACAGTCTCATGACTATGATTCACTCAGATCGTATCTTAATTCTACTCTTATATTTTACATTCTATACAACTTTAACATATACATAAGTAACAGGATTCATACGCATGATGCAATCCTCTCCTCTGCATGCGTTCACTACTCCGCATACGAGTGGGGAAGTACTTACATGACGTACTCAGGCACTTACTGGAGAGAAACTGTGAGCGTTCTTATTCTACTCTGATCCAGTGCATATGTCCCATGTATAACATAGACACATTCCTGAGTTGCTTCTCAAGTCATATTTTGACTAGCGAGCGGCCCTGTTTCGATCGCACTTTACCTTATATTAGTGCTTGTATACACAAATTCTACCAAATATGATACATATGTAACATTCCTCTTCTTGTCTTGTTCTGTCCTCAGAACACTTCCTGGAATTTGTGTTTTACAGTTATTTGTAATAAATGAGTGGAATTTTCCAATGTTTCTGTGTGCTTATAATTATTTTTACATAATGTTATAACTGTAGCACTGTTAGGTACAATATAGCGCTGTTGTGGGTATTGTCAATTTGGGATGGAAGGGTTCAATTGACAATATAATGTGGTGGATCGTGCACTTTTGTATATATTACAATCTTGAATTTTCTTAGTCATTATAATTCTTATAATTATGGTATAGTAATATGCTTCAAACAAATATGTAATTATTAAGTTTAATACGTGTATATACATTTATAAGTCTCTCTTTCTCTTGTCTTATCCTCTCATGGATTTTCCATTATTATAATAATTTCCTCATTTTTGTCCTTATTCATTCTCTTAAGTTCCTTTCCCTGATTTTTACAGAACCTAGTTATTGTCCAACAAATAAAGTTGCAGCAAATAACTTTTCTTGCTCTTGGTACTGAGCAATAATTCCTACATAAACGTATCAAGACTAGTAATATGACAATAGTTATCCCTGTCACCTTAAGCAGCCATAGACTTGTCTCCATCATTTGTCGACCTTCTCGTCGCCTTTGTCGCTCTTGTTCTAACTCTTCTTGAGTCCAGCCAGTAAAATAATTTCTGAACCCTTTCGTATATTTATCCCACCATTCTTCTAAGTTGACTTTAGTTTCGGGATTAAAACATTGAATGGGTGTAAGAAAGTTTAAAATACTGAAAATTATTATTATGTACATATTTACACTGGAAACTTGGTCTATGCACGCGTATACCTGCTGCCGCTATTTAGTGCTGAGTGACAAAAAGGTCTTAGTTTGCCTTCAACTACTGTAATAGTACTTGAGAATAAAGGAATTCCTATTTGACTTTTAAAATCTTGTTCTCGTAAAATGTCAGTTTTTGGAACTTTTCAAGAACTTCTAAGTTCAAAAATGATTATTACAAACGTCATACACTTAAATTTTATATGCAATAATATTTTCTTTTTAAATTATAGAATTTTCTAAGTTTTCTACTTTGTTTTGTTTGTTAGTATTTATAAATGTGTATTTACAAGTTTTGGTTGTGGCTCTAAACGCTTAATAACCTTTATTCCCGCTAGTTGGTCTATTTGTGACTGTAAAGCTGTTTTGGCTTCCGTTTTTGTAGCTGTTGTGGTGGGATTAGGGGAATCATGGAGTTGGATTAGGGGTTCACTGTCACTATTCGTTTCTGCGGGTGGTGTGTTTCTTTTCTTCAGAAAATAATACGCAATTCCCAGTCCTAATACCGTAATTCCGCTACCTCCAGCTGCCATTTTTGCTATGTCCTCCTGTTCCAAGGGTTTTCCATGGATAATGCGGTCTATTGTTGCCCATGTAGTGGCTAAGGCAATTGTTGGAGTCAGTTTGCTCACTAGAAAGGTTCCAAATCGGCTAAAATATCCGGGTTTGTTAGATACCACTTTATACGTTGCTTCGTATCCTTTCTTCCAGAATTTCCAACCGGCTTCGGTTCCCCTCAATGCAAGCATTATGGTTAACAGGATCACAAATTTGGACATAGTGTTTTTCTCACAATCACAATTTTCTTGTGAGACTCTAAGTAGGTTATTCTAGCTGATGTTTGCGTCTTGGAGTAACAGAGTAAACTGAATTTCCAAGATCATACACTAACCTTATATACTGATATGGTTTTGATGTTTTAGTATTACTAACCTAGTTTCTATACAAAGGGTTTATGTTTTCCCATAAGTGGGAGGAGAACCATTGTGGGTGGTTGCTCCCACTATTCACAATCATTGAGTAATACGTATACATAGTATACTACCATCAAGTTACTCATCCTATATTTACATATAAACATTCACAGATGTTATGTGTCACTGAAAGTCAAGAACCTTTTCTTGGCCTTGGATTTTTATCTCATACATTTTCCTAATGTTTACAGATGTTGTTATCGTATACTCTATCCCGTTACTTCCTATTTTTTTTGTTATACATTTCATATTATATGCCTAGTTACCCTACTTCGTATAATTGTACTTATACCCTATGAGTAGGTAGAGATATGCATTTCTATCGGAATATATTCCTGCCATGAATTTATCTAGAATCCGCTGACCTTGAGTGTTCTGCCGCTGCCATTGGCATTCACAAAATTCATGAACCCTATTCATATTCCTTTAGAAATGTTTTGAAATAATTTAACCATGTTATTAACCTTTTGGGTAACAAGGGATAGGTTAATAGTATACATACTATGCTCAAAGCTTTAAAATCCTTCGGTTCAAGGCAATACACTATGTTAAGGAGGATAACAACCTTGCCCTTGAACTTTTCTGTCCTACTAGTACGTACTATTATTTTAAATAGCATACTTTTTCAGCCTTCGGGTTTTAGCTCCGAATACTTCCTAGAAACAATTCTCTAGTATCTTGAAGTTAACATATATGTATTAATTGGGAAATAAAATTATAATGGGGTTGGAATGACCATATTTATGAACTGTCCTGAGGTAAATTTCTTGTTGGAAGGACCACAGGTCAGTAAATTCTCAAAAATAGTCCCTGCCCGTCGGCAAGTCATTCTTGAAAGTTCGGAAAATTTGCAAGTATACATACTTTCGGTATTTGGAACTTTTGACTATTTACTTCGTGCGGACCCTAAATTTTCCTCCGTCAGTTATAAATCAAGTTTGAATTATATATGTATTTTTACCATGTTTTACCATAGATCTAGCTCAGGATCTTCGTCAGAATTGTACCTCCTTTTTGCCTCAATACCTGGACTTATAGCCTTTCCTTCCGTGCTAGCCTCATGAGTAGCTTTAGACACGTTGAAAGATATGACAATTTTGCCTTTTACGAAATGTCCGGCCTTCTTGAGTGTTACAGTTCCTAGAATTATCATGAGTGATCTTTTAATTATTAACTTGCGAAAACTAGATCTTTTCCCTGACTTTAGACTGTTTTCGTCTTAATTTTGCTCCATAGGAAATTTCTGAGTTATTCAGGTTTTCCTCAGTTTCCTAGCATGAACTACTGAACATAGTGGACACACTTGTATTCGTTTCCACTATAGCACTTTAATCCATACTTCTATTCCTAACTTCTGGACAGGTGTATTTTGTGTAGGTTGGTAGGGGTATGTACTATTTTTAGCTTGAAAGTGTGGCTGGAAATTGTTGAGTTTGCCAATGAACAGTGTGAGTGGTATGAATGAGGTTTCTTGAAATTTGTTGGTTTGACAAAGACTCATTTCGTATTCTCAATTAATGAAATATGTCTTTTTCGTGGATGCAAAAGCTTATTTTCCTACAGATTGTATGATCTAGACTAAAATTAATTGAGCCAATGATCATAATTTGGATATTCTATTTTCTCGGTAATGACTATTAGAATTTGTTGAAAATTTGTTGAAACGCTCATCGTGATGATTCTGACACTGAATATACGAGTGGAAGAATTGCATTTGTTCGTGTTAATAATGTGACTGAATCTGAAATTTCAGTAATATTTTTGAATAATTTTGAATGGTGAAATAATAATAATATTCCCTGTATTTTCTAACGTGTTCTTGGAAGGAACCTGTGAATTCTGACTACTATTTCCGAATTTCTTTAGTTTATTCGGCTGGAACATAAGTATGCAAAATTTTGAGTACGAACCAATGATTAAATTCTGAGATCAATTGTTTTCCTTGACGCAACTGTACCTAGTAAATGTACTCTTGGTTTACCACCTCATTGATTGACTACCTTTGTCTGACTTACAGATTCATTCCCTAGTAAGACGGTGTAACTTCGTAAAATCATTACGTAAACCTTTGTTCGCTGTTAGCAGTTTGATCAAAATAAATGTCAACTGATTCTCATTTACGGTTTTGTTCCAAGATTTTTGATTTGCAATTTTTCTTCTGTATGGTTCTAATTCTGATTCTACTTTTAAAATGAGGGATATTTCTTACAGAAATACATAATGATGCCATTCGGTGCACTTGTATTTACTGATATGCTTTCAAATTTAATGAGATCGATTTCAACTACGCTAGAAGACTATCATTATGACGAATCCTGGGTGGTCCCCATTATTTAATTTTTAGGGTGATACATAATTGGTCGACTGGTAGGGACGAAGTGGAAATGATATACTAATCGCCTAAAGTCTGATGGATCGCAAAACAGCTCGGCCCTGTTTTATGATGCCGCCCGGCCCTGTTTAACCGTGCAATGCCAAATTGTACGTTCCTATAAGTTTTGCATTAATATTTAATACTTTGATTTTATACTTGAGTAGTGTTTTCCCTCATATCATCAGGATCATCCACCCATGGAATGTTAAGTATAATGATGTACATGTATACTATACACTTGTATTGTTGTACAGAAAAAAACAAGCGTGTAAAAATGTAAAAATTTAAATTTTTAGTGGCCAATTTCCCGTACATTCAGGGCAAGAACACAGAATGTCACCTTCAGCTAGTCCATCACAAAATTCTTCTCTTTTCGGGCTATTTACCATCTCTCAATTAGATCTTCAGCTAAATTTATTTTTCTTTTCCAATCCAATACCATTTAAGTGCCTACAATTATGGGACAGAGTTATGAATTTTTCGGTTCATCTAAAGAAGTCCTCCTCAAATCAGGTTTTAACTCCACATAATCGAAATAAAATTACTGTGGGGTTTCCAATTTCATATTACTTTATTTTGAATGTCTATCGGAAAGTGTGTATTAGATTCCAGTTAATTTTTTACCGTGTTATTTTAACTTGGCAAGTGTATTTTTTCGACTTGAAAATGTCACCCACCTACTATTTGTCTATATAATTGATTTTTGAATTTGATTATACGCCAGGTCATGATCGGACACCATTTTTCGTACCAGTTGTTACCTCACAATTTCTTTAGGTAATGACGGGACCAATTTGTCATTGAACGGTCATCCATTGATGAAGTATTTTTCCCTTCTGTGTTATTCCTAAACTTTGATTATCCATACCGGTTGATCTCCTACTTCACTTGACAGTTTACAACATAATTTTAACATCCTGGGTCAATTTCCTTCCAATATTTACATGCCACCATGTGAAGAAATACAGAAAGATTAACTTCTGTAGTTATACTATTGTTTTCACATCTCCTTTCTCTCCATATGTGTCCAAATAGTTTCATATTCATTGAGTTGCAGGCATTCAAGCCTTATTTTATATTTTATACTGAAATGTTATACATGTTAATTATTTTTTCCCTTGGATCTACAAGAGTGAGCAAGTGAGGCTGGCTTGCATATTCTTGAAGAAGAAATCGCCTATACCTTACTTGTTCTTCCTGATCTCTTTTGATCTCTGCCTGTTTAGTTTTTAAGTCAAAGTTATTTCTAACAGACTGAATGGCCAGGTTTTTAAATCCCTTCTCAATTTCCGCAAAAGTTTCCCTTCTAATTTTCCGTGTGGGAGACTTTTTCCTAGCTGAGGGTGGTTTAGTTACCTCTTCTATTATTTCTAGGTTTTTATACATGTGGTAGATAATCATATACTGTTCCTCTTCTCTGGTCAATTCACATTGACTCAGACCTTCAAATAGTGTATGAGGATATTGCCTGTACTTATAGTAGTCTTCTGATAGTTCTGTCTTACATCCTGAGCATTGATGACCTCTCCTAGGGTTTCTAAGTGATAGCTCACTCTCCCTACCATTAGCCTCCCTATATCTTGACCAACTGATTGTAGCTTCCATTTCAGGGGTTTCTCCCCTCGAGTCTAAATTTCCTCTAAAAGCATCTGTAGAGTTTGCTGTATTTACATAAATCATAGCCTCGAAAGTTAATGCATCTTCCAATGTTTCCAAGGGGTCTACTTCTGGTAATTTATATAGCACGTCTACAAGGTTTATATGCTGGGTGGTTGGAAACCCTTCTGCTTGATATGCCAATGGTCCTGTGGTATGCGGGTTTACTTCTTGCCTGAGGGAATTTGGAGTTATTCTAGGCTGCCTACTTCTAGCCCTATCTTGACTGCTGTGTGCAGTATTACTACTGTCTTCGCGTCTGAATGGACTTATACGTGCATAGGTTCTATTTTTCTTATCAGCCTCTGCCTCTAATTTTCCCCATTGCTCGAATACTTCTTTTGGTATAGCAGGTATGCTAGAGCCCCATATTTCAGCATGAGATGCGGCCTGAATATCCTCAACAATATTTATTAGAATATCTGGCCCACTAGAGTCCCTTATGCCTTCTGGCAATGCTTCCTCTGCTATTTCAATTGTATTTGGCAGTATGATTTCTATTTCTTCCGCCTGATTTTCATTAATATTTTCCGTCTTAATACCTCCCAGCGGATCATTACTGTTTTCTAAAGGCTTATCTGCAGTGTAGACCGGGCCTATGTATGTGAAAAAGTTTATGATGTACCATATAAGGGTTTGAATGATACCTTGATGCCGGACCCCTGTACTAGTATAAAGCCCTGACGTGTCAAGTTCATATAAGAACATCTTTCCTTTTTCGCATAGGCTTACATCTTCTTTAGGGTGCTTCCAGATACCCTCTGGGCCTAGGAAAGCCTCAATCTTTCTCCCATTTACCTTCCGCTTCTGGGTGGGATCATTGTCCTCAATGATCGGGATACTATTATGTATTCTACTTTCCTGACAATAACTTTCCATTCTTTCATGCCAGTTCTGAACTTCTAGTTCTTCTGTGAAGCATCCCGTAAAGACTCTTGGGAATGAAATTACAATGGTCAGATTAATTTTTGGGAAAAAAATCGCGTTTGTATGAAATACTAAGTCTCCTGGTTGGAAAAGCGAATCCCTAGGAATGATGAAATCATTCATTCCTTGAGTCAGAACTTCTGGTTCCGACATCACAAAATAGTGAATGGCCGTCAGCTCTTCGCGGAAGAGCATGATTCTACGCTGTTTAGTTTCTGCCATTTTTTCACCTATCACTTTGCTATTTATGTTAGTTACAAGGCGTTCCATGCCTTCGTGCATCCAGTATTTGAGACTGCGTGTGGATTTCATTATATTTATGGCGAAATGGTTTACATAGGATTGGAGTTGGTCGTGCTTTGACTTATTTAGACTATTTTCAGACAACATAATAATTACGTGGGGTAGAATATCCCACTGTTCGTGTAATACAATATAATTCCACTGTTCTGCTATGATATTGATCTCTGTATTATTGATAGCCTTTTGCCCAATAGTATACAGTTGTTTTGTATTTTTCTGAGCGGTTTGGGAGAATGTATGGCTATACCATACAGGGTAATTATTTTTTCCTTGAGCAATTTCGAATTTTCTGACTACTGGGTCTGACTCATAATTATTGCTCTTCCAAATATACTGCCACGTATTAATAGCGAGAGTGGAGTATAAGCTAGACATAGTAAACCATTGTCTTTTCATGAATGACCAACTTATTTGATACATGTTAGTGCACGTAGTCGCTTGGGATTTATAACCGTACCAAGGTGGCCTCACCATGGTTCCCCATAACTCATATCCTATAGTCCCTATAGCGAAGCTTGTTCCTCCGATGCCTATAGCCTTGCCCTTACTTATTTTTGTGCCTGGTTTTTCTGTGAATGCCGTTTCATCAAAAATTTGTTTTTCTTTGATGTATTTCTCGTCGATCCTTTCCCAAAAAGCTCTTTGTTTGGGCTGAGAGTTTGAAAATCCCTGTGGATTGGGATCTGCATGGACGTTTCCTATAACAATAAGTCCCACCAATAGTGAGAGTCCTATAATTGGAATGACGCCACTTCTACTATTCCCTCCACCTCCTCTAACATTCGCTGAGGGAGACATAGGTGGGGAATTTGTTATTTCCACTAAATCCACTTCGGGAATTTTTAGAGAATTATATGGGCCTTTCAGCATATTTTCCTCCAAAATTTTTGAATTTTCTACTAAGTCATGACCTGGGGTTGGTGGTGGGCCTGTAGGCTCCACACCAATACTCATAATTTCCTCTAGGAAATTTTGGTCATATGTGACATTTGGCATTTGTGTTGTGAGGGCTTTATATAATTCAGGACTTTCGGCCTGGCACGGATTCCCTTTCTCTACTTCGGCATGTAGGGTTAATGTCTCAGATTCTGAGACCATGTCCGAAGGAGAAGTCAAAAAGATTTCTAAAACTGGGACATCTAGTAATGGGCGGGAGACAGGGTCTATATGCAATGCTTGACATGCTTTCTGGAAGTTGACTTCCTCCCTCCACTGCTCCCATTTCTCTCTAAACTCGTGCAATGTGTAGAGTCTATCTCTCCGAGATGCAACTATTTCTTTAGTGGGAATATTTCTCTCTACCATTCCTGACAGGAAGTTTTCTAATAACTCCACCGCTGAGCAATGATCTAAAAATTTCAACCTCTTTTTCCTATCTTTGTCCATTATGCTAATATACTTGGCCAATTCTCTAGAAATTTGTTCTTGCTCCATTTCATTTGAGATGCGAGTCATCATATGTGCCTCACACTCGCCGTCTTTGGGCTGGAACCCTACGACTGACAGGCTCTTATAGCGAGGTTTAGTACATCCTTCAGAAGTACATACGGTTTCTGGTTTTGGAAGAGCTGCCATAGGTGGAGCTAAATCTTCTAGCCCATGCTTATTTATAACTATATGCACGGCTTCGATGTCAGAGCTAGAGTCAGAATCAGTCTGTGGTCCTTGACCATACATAGCTTTCACCTGTGAAGAGGCTTCAGCTTCTTCCTCTCTAACAGCTTCTCTAACTTTAGTTGCTTTTGGTCTGCGCTTATGCGTCCTATGTTTTTTAAACGTGTCCGGTGGAGATAAAGATACTCTTCTTTTTCTCTCCACAGAGGAACCTGGTTCCGGACTCTGATTCTTTGCTTTTCTAGGGAGCGTACTCCGTTTGGCTTTATTTGACGGTGAGTTACTCTCATCTTCGTCACTAGATTCCCGGACTTTAAATTGTTGTCCAGTACGGAACATCTTTGCCCGAGAATCGGTCGTAGTACCGGCCCTAAGTCTTCTTAGGTCAGTGTCAGCAAAAAATGGACAGATTTTCTCTTTAGTAGTGTACCCCTGGGTGCTTTCGTGAGCTTCACCTCTAAAGCGTCCCATTAACCATGGATCATTTGCTTGCCTATTGCGGTTATCAGCATATGGAATTTGTACTCCTATTGGAGTCGGACTCCACTGTTCGTCTTTGAAAAGAAACACAAGCTCATCTGGAGCACGGTGTTCTTGCTTAATTTGCATTCTATGCTCTGGGAAAAATTTCGAACCTGAATAGAAAGGTTCGTCTTTGAGCTCTTCTAAAGACAGAGTCTCTATGCGTCTAGACTTAAGGCCTAGCGCACCTATCCTTACCGAGTACATAGGGGCACTCTCACTCCTCCCTGTTTTGATAATCATCCTATTGGGAATCCTACCGTCTACCCTATGTACTGCTTCTAACGTCCCATCTTTGGCCATCAATATCTTGGCGTCGGGACGCACTATATCTGTGTGACGTACATATTGTCGCCACACATTTACATCAACTGTTTTTTTAGTTGACTCCTCTACTTGATGTTCCTGACTCATAATTTCTATCTACGTAGGCAATGATATTAACGAATCGAATTCTACTAGGTTTACTTACTTTCTGAATTACCAAACGAGTGGGGGAGACAATTTCTTTAATTTCGTAGATACCGTCGTAGGTGAGCCTATTTTTTCTGAGATAATACGTTGCTCTCCTAAAAAATTTTAGTGAATGGCCTAATGCAATATTGTCGGGGGTAGTGGTGCAAACTAAACAAGGGGCGCAGCTAACAACCCTCATGAACTTTCCTATAATTATGAATTTTTATGAAATTTTGGAAATATCTTCTAGCCCTAAATTTTGTAAACGGTGCTTAAAAGATACGTATACTTTTACTTAGCTTTACTGTTGTTTGTTGGGGTCATCAGCGGTGAGATTTTCCATGAAAATCTTACTCTTCTTTAAAGGTCCAGACGGTTTGGTTTCTTCCGAACCCGAGTCGGGTATTTCCTGGGAAGTTCTTCTTCGTTATTATCAGAAGCAAGTGCTTCTTCGTAGGTAACTTCCTTGTCTTCGGGTAGCGGGATCAGTGATCCTCCGGACCTGGGTTGACTATCCGAACTCTCGGGAGTATGAATCAGTGATTCTATCGGTGCCTCAACTGTGTCTGGAGCGATGGGAATCAGTGATTCCTCCAAGGGTTGAAGTGTGTTGTCTTCTTCACTTCTTTCCTCAACTTCCCATGGAAGCTCCGGGGTAGTGGCTGATGGTATTCCTCTTATTTGAACTCTTTTATTAAAAGTTACTTTTCTTCCCCTGTTACTATTTTTAGGACTGAACTTCAGAATAGGTTTGAGGCTCTTACTCCTTTGGCTGTCAATCGAATAATGACGGTTCCAGTCTAGATTCGTGGCTAGTTCTACTGCATCAGTATCTAGATCATAACGGAAAGTGTCCTCCAAGTCCACCCGGCGCTCCGCCTTCTTGAGCCTCTGGACATGGACGATTTGTATTTTGTCAGGGGACAAACAATCCTGTATTTTATAATTGTCCCTCTCCAAAATTTCTATTATCTTAAACGGTCCTCGGTAAGTATGTAGAAATCGCTCTAATTTCCCCGTAGTTCGAATGGGTGTGAAAACTCTTACTGTGTCACCCAACCGAAACTTAACGTCCCGCCTCTTGGCGTCGTACCATTTTTTACTATAATCTTGCTTCTGTCTGATTTTCATAATGGCATTTTTTACCCTCTGTTTTGCTTGCTCATCAGTAACGGGTAATGTGACAATCCCATCACTTTGCAATGTAAAATCAAAGTCATTAATTGCCTCCCTATGAAACATCATGAAGAAGGGTGTTTCTTTCGTAACATCATGTTTACTTGTATTATAAGCATAAATTAGATGGGGCAGACATTTACACCAATATTTTTCTTCTTTGTCTTGAGCGTAATGACTCAGCATTGTGCTAAGGGTTTGTACCGTTCGCTCAATTTGACCCATGCTATTGTGGTGAAATGCTGTGCTTATCTTTTGATTTATTTGTAGAGCTGACAGTAATTTCTTTGTTACCTCGGCTCGGAATTCAGATCCAGCGTCTGAAAGTATGTTTTTGAAAAGTCCATACTTTGTAAAGACACGGTTTATTAGAAAGTTTACTACTTTGTCTGCAGCTTTGTCACGTATTGCTTCGGCAATCACAAATTTTGAGACATAGTCCTGAGCAATGACTATATACTTCATTCCTGAGACACTACGATTCATAGGGCCTATAAGGTCGATACATAGCGCATCCCCTGTCTCATTTACTCGTATAGGGTGTAGAAACCCAGCCGGTTTTTTACACACTCTTTTAGCTGCCTGACAACTTTCACATGAAAGTACATATTTAGCTACTGAGACATTAATATTTTTCCAATGATATCGACGGTTAATTCTTGCAAGTGTCTTATGATAACCTAAATGTCCTCCGCATAGCAACCCATCATGAGCTTTACCTAACAAAAAGTTTCGAATTACTCGGGGTACTAATAGTTTTTCTTCTCCTCGGACCTTAATCCAAAGGAGCCCCTCAGAGTCGTAAAAATAATGAGAGTATTTCTGCCTCTCCTCTGGTGGGAGTGTCGAAATATTGTCAAGTTTTTCTCGAATAATTTTTATGATTGGATCCTCCTCCTGCATTTGTTTCAAGTTATGCTCAGGAAGTAATTCCATTTGAGGTTCTTCCTTTAAAGACTTAAGGAGCAGATGAGGTTGATTATTCTCATCCGAGCATCCCTGGAGAGAAGTTCCTCCGGTAAGCTGTAGTTCCTGTTCCGACTCTTTGTCTTTGTTAACAAAGCTCACCTCTTCCTCGGGCTTAATTTTAGCCGTCCGAGGCGGATGCGTAGCTTTGTTAATTATTTCGAACCCTCTACCGTCCTGGAATCTTATTACTCCTTCCTCAATTTGGTATTTTAATGTTTCCAAATTTTGAGCGGTTAGCTTGAGTCTGTCCGGAGTGGGTGAAAGTGAGAAGTCTTCCCGCTCAAAGTGGTGCTTTTCATTTTTCCACCTTGGCGGTTGAGTTCTGACTTTTACCTGCTTAATCCAGTCTTCCACCTGTTGATTTGCCCTGAGGAGCCGTTTCCTTTCTTCCTCTTCTTTGGTGAAGGTACTCCTCTCAAGCTCAGCTTCCCGGTTTTCTTCTGAATTTATAACCTGATTGTCGGAACACTTGCTACATGTAGAGTCCATGTACATTTGCTCCGGCAACTGAGTTATTTGTTTCACATTATCTTCCTGGTTCAGCATGTCTTCAAGGGCTTCAAAGGGAATTTGGTAATTTCTGGTTTTAGTCTCAGTATCCGCTGGACAGGTATCTGTTTTTCCATTGGATACTGGTTCGGGGGATTCTTGGATTACTTCTAGGTCATTTTCGACTGCATTTTCTGATTTATTTCCTGACCCGGGAGCATCTTGAACCATTGGAGTAAGGTCGTTTTCTCTTGATCTCACTCCGACGGTTTGAGTTGCTTCGGTGTTTATTGTCTCCAGCTTCTGGTCATGCTCATGTAAAATCTCAGTCTGTGACGGCGTTGGCTGTTCTTGAGTATCATCGATGGCACAGACTGATTTTTTCCGTGATTCTTTCAACGTATCTTCAATACAAAGTTTATTTGAACTTTCTATATTTTGAATTTTTGTGATGTTAATTGAGTATATATTTTGGTTGGAATTTTCTGAAATTTCTTCCAAGTCTTCTGTTATACGAAAGGTGTGTATTACTATAAGAGTATCTACTGATAAAGTCCAATTCTCTTTAGCTTTGACGAGCTGATATTGTTCATAGTTGTTGTAAGGATTTTCTGTTTCTTTGATTTGGTCCCGATATTTTTCTTCCCAGTTATTCGGTGCAATTACAAGGAATTCCAAGCAGTCATTATTTTTCTTCCAGGCAATACGTCCATTGTTATTGCACTGCGTCCTATGGCTTTGTATATTATTATCGAAGCCGTGGTTCGTTGGTGCAATATTTGTGGTCTGTATAACAGCCGCGGTTGGAATTAAGTTTGGATTTATGCTTGGCTTAATGATTGGTTCCGGTGCATTCCGGTCTGGTCTTTTTATGAATTTTTCAGGAATGTCCTTATGCTCCTTTCGTGAAGAATGCTTTTTGTCTATGAGCGAGTCGGCGGGGTCTAATTCTAAGACTCTGTCGTCCTCTGTATCAATCAAGTCTTCCTCCGTATATGGGAGGGCTGCTCGGGACAGAAAATCTGCATCTAAATGAGTATTTCCAGCTTTGTATGTGACTACGAAGTCAAATTCCTGAAGTTTGAAAACAAACTTATTAATTCTATGATTTGGACTTTTTTGTAGTTTCAAATAACATAATGCTAAATGATCGCTTCTTATTTGAAACTTCCTTAGGTATAAATACTGTCGGAATTTTCTCACAGCGTAAATTACAGCCGTAAGTTCCAATTCTGTCACAGAGTAATTTTTTTCAGAAGCAATGAGTGTACGTGACGCATAGGCTATAGGGTGTTCCCCTCCTTCGTCCTGTAATACACAGCAGCCTAGCCCAGATATACTAGCATCTGTATGTAGTATACAAGGCAGTGTAGGGTTGAAGTGTTTTAATACGGGAGTTGTAATAAGTATTTCTTTAAGCTTTTCGAAAGCTTGAGTAGCCTCGTCGCTCCACTCAAATGCATATACTCTTTTTTTGAGTTTGGATTTTCCACTGCTTCCCTTCCATGCGTTTGAAATGGGATGAGCAATGGCCGCAAAGTTCAAAATATATCTCCGGTAAAAGCTACATATCCCAAAAAATCTCCGAGCTTCGGTTTCCGATTTTGGGACTGGTATATTTTTTATGGCTTCTACCTTTTCTGGATCTGGGCTTGTTCCATGCCTGGAAACTTTATATCCCAGTACTATAACCTCGAAATATCCAAACTTGCATTTTGAAGGTTTAAATCTGAAATTTTTATTACTTGCTCTCAGCAGTAATTCCTCTAATGATGCTAACTTATCTTCCAAGTTTACTCCATAGGAAATAACATCATCTAAATAAACCATAGCACCTCGAAATTTTAGAGATGCTAACATTTGGTCTGCTGCTTTTTGAAAAGCTGAGGGAGCGATTTTTATGCCCATGGGCAGTCGCTTAAAACAGTATAGACCATCCTGTGTGATAAATGAAGTTTTGACTTGGTCGTCTTTATGTATGAGTAGCTGAAAGAATCCACTTTCCATGTCAAGAGTGTCAAAAATAGCGGCTTTGTTAAACTGCATAAGTATATCATCTATACGAGCTATAGGGTATACTTGGTCCGTTATAGTTTTATTTAGGCCCCTGTAGTCAACAACTGGCCTAAATGTGCCGTCCTTTTTCCTTACAAGAAATAAAGGACTGCTATATGGTCCATTAACCTCACGTATGATATCTGCGTCTAACATTTTCTGAACCTCTTCTCTGACTTTTTCTCTCTCTACTGGGGAGCATGGAAATGGCTTACATTGTACTGGAGAATTATCTCCTGTATGTATGCGTACTGGCTCTATCCAAGCTGGATCTTTCAGGTCTCCTTTATTAAAAGCAAAACATTCTGGATATCGTGATAATAATGCTCTGTATTGAGCTTGTGCTTTGGGTGGTAATAATGGATTTATGTCAAAACAGTCTAATTGTTTTTGAGTAAGTCTTTTCGAAATATCCCTAATTTTTTCTCTTTTTAGTTTTAATATTTCGAATTCTTTTTCAGCGTGTCCGATAGTAGTTTTCCAATACATAGTCTTGGCCTTTGGAGTAGGATTGAATATGAATGCATATGGGTCCTCATTTGGGACTACTCCTGCTGCCACTAATAGTCTGGTTTTAGTATATAGTTTTTCAGAAGGTATTAGTAAAAAGTCCTTTTTAATATCCTTAGGCAAATAGATGGGTACCTTCATATGACAATAAGGTGGTATTACTACATTTTTAGCTATTTGTAATGCATATTTATAGTCTGGCGGTGGTTGGTTAAATGCAAATACTGACTTTACATATGCCGTGTCGTTTTGCTTGGTTCCCATGTACAAGTGTGTGTCATGGTCCATTGAAATTGTTCCAAAGTATTTACTGGAAATTGTTTTTCTTTCATAGTCTAACACTACGCAGAAAGGTTCCAATAAATCTTCTCCAATTATCAGTAGGGGTTCTAGCTTTTCCATAACTAGCCCTGTCCATATGAGTTCATGACCTTCTATTTTTATGGGAAACCTTGCTATGGCAATAGGTTTATGAAGTTCTCCGGAAGCTACAGATACTTGTAAAGTGCTTGGGGCTTCTTTAAGCTCCGCACATCGTGGTACTAGTGTCCTTTGTATGAACGATCTGTTTGCTCCTGAGTCAAGTAGACTAGGTATAACTGCACTACATATGTGTACTTGTATAGTAGCTTTACTACTGGAGGCAATTCGACACGGAGATAAGTCAAAAATGTTACAATGTCTCTCGTCTATATTAACTTGCTTTGTTTTAGCTGCAAATGCATCCAATCTTATTTGTATGTCATCTTCGGTTTTGTCTATATTGTCGGGATTTTCACTTGAAGGATTTATGGAGGGACTTAGGTCAGTTTTTGAGTCAGTTTTTGAGTCAGTTTTTATTGGGGGTGCTGCCCCCTCCATCCGTTTCCCGACTGGGTTTTACTTGGATGAGGGCTGTCATCCCTTTTATTTTCGGGACACTGATTTCGTCTATGCCCGAAATTTCCACACTGGTAACATACGGGAACTAAAGCATCCTCGGGTTGCTCAACAACAGGTGCTTGTTCTTTCTGACCTTTAGGAGGGACAAATCTGGGCTTCCAGCTTGGAGCTGGGAGAGCGGGAGATTGAGAAGAGTCACGCCCTTCTCGCCATGGCTTTGAGTTTTTATTCTCTTCCCATGAACTATCCCTATTTCCCCTATTTGTCTCATTTCGTGAGAATCTTTCCCCGGAATTTTGCCTGGTGTCTCTTTCATCAGAACTATTCCTGGGATATTGGTTACCCGAACCGTTCCTCCGAAAATTTCCCCTGCTATCATTTGGTCGGAAATCATTTTTCCTTTTCCAATATTCCTGACTATTTCGTCTACCTTTCCAATTTCCTCCTTCAGACTTATTTGGATAGTTTTTATTTTGTTCTATATTGTCAGAGTAGCCTTTCCCTCTTTCCTCTCCATCTCTCTCCTTTCGACGGCTCTCTCTCTCTTCCCAACGACCTTCTCGTTGTTGCCGCCGGCGATCGGGATAAGGAGAGGGAGAACGATTGCCATTGGAATCTCTATTCCTCTGACTTGGCTCCCAATCTGAAGAACTATTTCTACTTTGATTTCCAGAGTCTTTACCTTGAAATTTTGTAAAATTTCGAGGGTTACGTTCCTCTGGTTTTTTATTAGTCGTCGGCACTACTGATAGTTTTTGTTCCAGCAGGTTATTTAATGCAGCTACCTGCACCTGCGTGGTTTCTTTAGACTGTCCTAACTCCTGTAATGTTTTATTAATGTTTTTCAAGGTGTCCGTGACATTTGGCTCTCCAGGATTATTCTGGTTGCCATATGTCATTCTGTCATCCCACCATCTTTGGATGATGAGTATGAGATGATTTAAATTTCTAAGTCTACGACCGGATACAACTGCTAATACCTCAGGTGAGAGACCTAATTTTACGAGCCGAATCCTTTCATCATCAAACATTTGTGGGTTTACCTTGTTCATGAGCATAATTTTTGCATCCAAATAGGTCATGGGATTCTCGTTAGGAGTCATGCGTCTTTGCTCCATAACCGTCCTCAACCTTTGTGGATTTATCTGATACCTGTCTATAAATGCAGCTCTGAACATATCCCAAGTTACAGCGTGGTTAAAACCGTCGACGAGTCCTACGTTATTTATCCATATGGAGATCCAAGATTTGAAGGGTTCCTTCAGTATGTGCATAGCATATCGGACCTTGTCCATTACGGATCGGTTTTGAAATCTTAGTAGTTGAATTTCGACCTTTTCCAGAATTTCTGTAGGGTCGTCAATTCCAATTTGGAACGAGATTGACCCGTACATGAGCTCAGCTCCGTTCATCATTTCTGGATCCAGTTCGAATTCTCCAAATCCTTCGTCAAAGAAGTCAAAGTGTGGCGCTTCGTCTGGTGGTGGTGAATTATTAACCTGCGGTTGGTTCGGTCGTCTTGGGTTATTATTTGGAGGTCTAGGAATATTAAAATATCTTCTCCTGGGTTCCCCCTGATTCAATGGTATTATTGGTACGTTGTTTCCGTCTGAACTTCCCGATTCCTCGGAACTTGATGATGGTGAATCTGGCTCTTCCGGAGGTGCTCCTGCCCCTACTCGAAGATATGGTGGTGGTCGTTGCCGTCCGTGTCTACGGTTAAAGTTCCTAAGTCTCAAGACTGGTCCCGTGAGAAGTATCTCGTCCAACAGATTTTCTACTTCTGGTCTTCTCTGGCCTGGTGGTCGACTTATATTACTCTGATCACGGATCCGTGGGTTTAATTCATTATACACCCAATGTGATGGTGGTCGGGGGAGGTGGTTAATATTTTCCCCCCTATTTAAATTATTATTAATATCTGCATTATTTCGCGCATTATTTCTTGCTTCTAAATCATCCTCATTTCTTCTTGGATGGTTTCTGTTGCCTCGGGGGCCTTGGTTATTTCTATTGAGATTTGATGGATGATCATTATATATGGGATGGTTTCGCCATCTTTGAGGTGGATTGTTTGGTGCTTCAGGGTCATTCCTACGACCACTGAACCCTGCCCTCGGTGATCGGTTGACATTATAACCGGGAGGTTCCTCCTCGTCATTACTTTCCATAGAGTCATCCTCATCTGGATCTTTTGGTTTGTTTCGTATAATTTCTTCTGTGCTTGGTCCTATATAATTTCTAGATAGGAATTGTAATTCTCCTGGCTCATAGTTTGTGATTTCTGTTCCTAATGAAATATACCTTACACCTCTCTCATCATATAGTGGTTCGTCGAAGATGGCTTCATCATTTCTTAGACGGAAATCTTGAGCTGCACTCAATGCCATGTGTGAAAATCTTACCATTATACCTGATGGTCTTTGGCTTATGAAGCCATTTTCATCCACGAATGCATAAATGTATGTGTGGTATCTATCCATGTTATTATCATCCAAGGTTGCTCTGTATCTTTCAGCCCTTGTTTCTGAATTTTCCCCATCGGTATCATATGGTTGGGCGTCGCCTTGTCTTATGCGAAGTATTAATGCTTCACCATTGTCAGGACGGCTCCTATATTCCTCATATGCTGTTCGTGGTATAGTAGCTGTAAGAAAGCATCGTACATTTGGTGCTCGAAAAGTAACCTGTCTTGTAGCTAAGTTTAGATGTAAAGTAACCATTTGGCTAGGTCTAGGGTCTTCGCTGACTCTTTCTTGCTCGTGAGTAGAAGTTCTACGTGCAGTTACTTGAGCTGGTCTTATCTCTTCTCTGTATTCCTCTTCTGAACTTTCATCAGATGTGTGTAGATACCATGTTCTAAATCCTCGCTGCCTGATGAGAGTGCCTAGTTCGACATTTCCCACGTGTCTTCTTCTCAAGTCATTTCTTACTGAGGGTCTATAGTTCCAGATTTCACCTGTAATTGGATCTTGGAAAATAACATACCTACCGTCCCTTCGCATCCTAAAATAGCTTCTATCCATTCTTAATTCTTGCATTCTTTGTCGCCTTTCACCTTCCCTAACTTGTCGCTGCTCATGCCGTCTTTGAATAATTATAGATTCATCTATTGGCCATTGGTTTCTTGCTAGCATGTCGTCCCGTTGATCAGGAGTGACGTATGCCGTATGTAGCTGTCGATTGTTAGGTGGTGGTGTTGTTAATATGCGACCCGATGAAGTGTAGTATACCGGTATTCTCACTACCGAATTTCTTCTTGTCGGCCTAGCTATTGGTCTGTCTGGAGCCGGTAGGTTATTGTTACTATCATTTAGTGCCCGGAATGTAGGTGTTCTGGGAATTTGTTGTGCCATATCTTCACTATTTTGACCTCTAGGTTGATTTATGGATCCTGCCTCCTCCACAGTCCCAGCTACCCGTGATGAGCTAGCTATTGCTGTGTTTTCCCTACTTTCCCTAATTTGTGGGTGGGTTGGTTGCAAAAAAGTTTGTGAAGCAGCCGAATTTTGCATTATATTAAATCTCTCCCTTACACGAGGTGGAACGTCCTCGTTCCACGCCACGGGTAAATTCGGGATGACTTCACCATTAATGTTGTATTGTAATGGTCGTCGTCCTATTTCTTGTGACCCTTGTGGAACTCTGGTAAGAGGATTATAATGGCCCCCTGGTACTTCAATGAGTCCTGTCATTGGAGTATTAAAAATTACGGAGTACCTTGGCCTAACTGGTATCATGTGATTCACATCTGTTAAGTTAGCAAGGGGCAATGGAGTCCTATCGTCTCTAGCTAATCTTCCCAGTACCTCATCTGCTCTTATACGAACTAATCTACCTCCAGTTACATTGGCATTCCATAATGGGCTTACAAATCCATTATGTATTGTCCCATCCGGGCGTTGGTAGACTATTATTTCGTGGTCTCCAAATTCCTGATAATGTCTCCTTGACGTGGGTGATTGTATGGTGGGAATGGGGCACGTTGATTCAAAAGCTCGTGCTGATTGGTTTCCTCTTTCCATTTGCATCATCCATTCATCGTTTTGAAAACGTATGGGTTCCCCTACAAAAGCGTGTACGGGTCGGTGCCCATATATTCTTCCTCCAGGAGACATATATCCCATAATATGTATGGATCGGTTGGGATTTGGATTATATTCCGGCTCTGGTTCGTTTGGTGCGGGCGGATTTACATCCGGACTAGGTTGATCCCGTTCTTGGTCATCCCGTCCAATACTTGACATATCTGGTTCCTGGCTTGGAGTATCCTCACTTTCCTCTTCAGATTGTGCCGGTTCTTCTGACTCCATCTGAGATGAGGAAGTTTGGCTTGGATTAGTATTATCACTACTACCTTCATGATTACTTCGTGGTATATTATGGAAACGACCATCTTCCTGCTCGTGATGAATTGGTGGGACTTCTCCCCATACAAGTCTATATTGGAAGGTAGCTCCTTCAGGTATTGGGTCATTTCTTCTATTAGCCAGTCCTCCAGGTATATGCAAGTCTCCTCCATCAGCTGTTCGGTATATGGACAGGTAAGTTGGCCTAGGTGAGAGGGGTCGTAGAGCTGGCCGTAGCTCAGCATCAGGTGGTGGTGAAGGAACACGAGATACATCTCTCTGTCTAGTCCTTCTTAAAAATTCTGCTACTGTAAGATTTACCAGTCTTGCACCTTCACGCCTCTCTGGTGGTATATAGTATACCAACTGTCCTCTAGTACCTTGGTATACCGTGATCATGTGATGACCTATCTGATAGTATCTACCTGCACGTGGTGATCGTATAGTTGGAATATTTGTGGTGGGTGCATAGCCCTCCATAATTAAATCTCCCAAAGCCTGTTCTTGTGGATATTGGTCCACAGTATTTTGGATGACTTCCCCATCGGGATGATGGACAGGCCTATGCCCATATATTCTACCTCCCGGTGAGGGATATCCTCTTACAGTGGCGCCTGGCGATAAAGGTGGGAATTCCATTGGTTGAGGAATAATGATTCCTAATTGAGAAGTCAAAGTTGTTGAGTTTAGCCGTGGTCGAGCTGTCATACCTCGTGAGGTAGACGCTACGGGACTGGAATCTATCCCGTGCGTATGCACGTTAATTTGCACGGCGGTGCTTCCTGTAATCATCCCCTCTCTAGGTGGTGTTACCTGAGTACCTAAGGTCCTCACATCAGGTCTGGGGTTTAAGCGTGTAATTCCTAGTGTTGAAGTACCAATATTTGCTCCTGCCTGTGGCGGTGTTGATTGAGTACCCATATTATGAGTGACAGCATTATTATGCATAGGTGAGGTGCCTGTCTCCTGCCTATTATGTATTGGAGATAAGCCTATGTCTGATCTAGGAATTACAAGTGGTGAGGTGTTAAAGTGTCTCATTGTTGGCGGTCTTCCAATTGGAGAAGTTGATACATTTTCTCTACTATGTGTGGCTGATTTAGCATCTCGTGTAGCATGTGGGGTAAAAGATCTATTCATGGGAGAGGTTGACGTATTTTCCCTATCGTGGGTAGCCGTATGTATGTGCCGTGTAGCAGGTGGCTGAGAGAAGCCGTTCATGGGTGAAGTATGCATTTCTCTTCTGAGAAATTGTTCAAACCCTACATGCGGTGATGTAGCCATATTAACTACATGTGGCGAGCTTCTCATATGTACATGCGGAGAAGTGCCTACATTAACTCCACGCGGAGAGTCTCTCAATGGTGCATGGGGTGATGTTCCTACGTCAGTTACATGCGGCAAGTCTCTAATGGAGACATGAGATGCCAATGTGTTTGGGCTAATATCTTGCATTTGGAAACTTGTTAACAAGTCCTGAGGACGTGTTAATAGCCCTTGTGACATTTGTCGTGGCGTAGTGTTTGTTCCCATATCCGTATGCGTAGATACTATAGGACTTGTTCCCATCTCCGTATGCGTAGATGTTACAGGACTTGTTCCCATATGTACCATATCTGGTCTAACAGCCGGTTGTGTGTATGCATCTTGCTCTTCAGTAAAGAGCCTCCTTCCCCTAGGCATACTACCTACGGGACGTACATATATATAGTCTGGGTTATATTGCTCATGTACTGTGACTCGCTCTCTAGGAGGTATTTGTGATGTATCCCTTCGTCTAGGCCCAGCGGCTATAGCTCGTGGGAGACGTCTCATTCCTATGTTGTCAAAGAATGGCATATGGTCCCTCACAAAATGCTGCCGACCTAGTTCCTCTGTAGTGAACTGTATTGTTAATACTCGTCTTTCTAGAAGAGTCATGAGCGTATGCACTTGTATGGGGTGCTCGTGTATTTGAGCTGCCAGATTGGAGGCCAATTCCCATATTATTTGAGCATTTTCTTCTGAATACTCTGGGCCTTGTTGGCGCATATTTATGCGATCGAGCATTCGGAAGAAAAATATGTCCCAGCTAATATATACGCGTCGTTGTTGGCTAGAACGTAAATGCCCCAGGGTATACGTGTATTCCCCTGCTCTAGTGAGCTCAATAAAGCCAGTGGTTCTATTGACGCCAATTTGTTCGGCTAGAGCTATACCTACACGATTTCTACTCAGATCACCAAAATCTATGCCCATTCGGATCATCATTTGTATAGATGACTGTATCAGCTGTCCATGAGGCAGATTAAGATATGACATGGGTGTACTTGGAATACGATAATCCACATCCATGCTCCGATTGGATGGTGTGGGAATATTTTCCCGTATTGTTTCCACCTGTATATGAGACACATTGCTCAAGCTTAACTGCCTAGGAGTAGAAGCCTGAGTACTAGGTGTGGAAGTATGAGTAGGGTGATTGGTTGGTACTACACCTGGCTCTACTCCAGTGGTATACGTATGGGTTTTTATTGCCTCAGGTTCTTTTATTTCTTGTATAGAACCTTTGCTAGACCCTGTAGTATGGCTTGATTCTAATTGGCTCTGACTAATCTGAGCTTCGCTACTACTGCTTAACCCTGCTGTAGAAGTGTTAATGATAGTTTTCGAACTTTCCTGTTGTTCCTTCACTTCCTTAACAAGTGCGATAGTCTGTTGTAATAATCCTACCGTCTCAGGATCAGCCTCTGGGCCAATCAAAATTACATCTCCTGCGGCATTCTCAATAACTCTTTCGCCTTCTCCTGAGATGACACTTTCATACGCTGTGTTACTGGAGTCTCTAAGTGTTTGACTATTATGAGCCGAGTGAAAGGAACTTTCTCCTTCCCCTTCCGTCAATGATGGCGCAGTCTCTTCCTTCTCCTGTTGACCTAGCATGGTCGGGTCAGGTTTGTCAACCGGACTCACGCTTGCTTCGGATGAAGCACCAGTAGAAGGGTTACTTGGTATGACAGAAAAGCTAGAAGTGGATGACTCTGATTGTTCACGAAGTCGAAGCCTATTTGCCTTTTCTATCTCCCTTACATCTTGATGAGCAGGTGGTGGACCACGAGAGCGAAGGTGCCTAGGCTCGGGTGGTGGTGGTTGTTGTTTCTTATTAGGCATGGTGAAGTATAGCTATAAGCGTGTAAGCTTAAAGCAAGTACAACTCAACAGAAATTCAGTCGGAGGTGTTCACAAGTGAAAGTTGAAAATTATACTGAATCAAAATTCCCTCTTGATAGGTCTATTTTAACATAATCGAAGTAGGTTGAGTTACTATTCGAAGTCTTTCCCCTTCACCCCTTACTGTAACCAGACATTCGTTGGGTATACAACCAGAGAGCAGTTGATTTTAAAGATGGTTTACCGGAGGTCGGGTCTCAATCGTAATGATCTGCCCTCTATTTTTCACCGGGTTACTCGGGACTACAAGAGTCACATGTATACGTCTGTCACAGAGGTTTCAAAGGTGAAGTGGTACCCTTAGCAACAATCACCAGTTTTCGACTTCTGCCAGTAGTGGCCTGATCAAGAATATTTCCCAGTGGGAGCTTATTAAATAAGTCTTGTGTTTTCCACTGGACTTCTTAAAGTTGTGCAGTGTTATTGTTATTTTTTTAACAACCTTACAACCTAAGTTCAATTTGAATTTATTTCACAATTTTAAACTCACGTTGTAAAGCTGTTTTAGCGTATGCGTAGGCTTGTATGAATTTTTTCTTCTTTCTTCCTATATGCATTTCCCGCTAAGTGACTAGTAGAATTTTTTTTAGACTGTGGGTCGTGACGGGAAGCGAGTGGCATCTTCCTAATACAACATGCCAACCTTCTCCAGTCATAATCCACATCTTCGCTCCAAGATACCCGGTTATCCTGTGACCTGTACTCCTAAGGGGATCACACACTTCCCTCTGAAGGATTCACTCTTCTATAACTCCTGGTAGTTGTTATATTCTGTACCATCTGAAAGTACATGCTCGCGCCTGTTTCAGTTTTCTTCAGAGACGAGCATATACGTCCAGAAGGGAAATATTCTTATAATAATTTTAACTAACTTAATTGTCTATTTTTATCTCAACAAAGTGCTACCGTCTATGCCTCCTGAAGATCACACACATTTCAGTGAGGGAACTATACACACTACGTATTGATACTAAATTATTTTCTATAACCAAGTTTATTCCCCGCAGCTGACTAGTAAAATCTGAAATCGCAGGCAAGCGAGCTTAGTATGAGTTTCACCCGAGCCCTCAATGCTGCGATGACGGACTTCACCAATACCGGAACCTGCCTTACTAAACCTTAATTATTTACTTACTTAACCGTAGTATTAACTAACTTATCATTAATTTAACTAACTGTACTACATGCATATATTGACAAGAATTTAGGAATCGCCCGCCAATAATACTTACATTAGACTACCTGTCAATATATACATCCTTTCTCCGAAAGTCACTATTTTTGCCCACTTGCAACCTTTTCCTAAGTTACAAGCTTCGTTAGTTGGAATTCTATATACTAAAGAATAGACACCTATAGGGGCCCTGTATAATATCCAAGTACACACTCATTTGGGTATTAGAAGCTATTCTATGTGTGCTGTATATTCTTAGCAGAAACTCCTCTAAACTCTATATGTTAGTTATTGAGTAGACATAATTCTTACTCTGTGTACATCGAGTAGAAGCTAAACATGCTCTATATACTGGATGTAGAAGCAAGATCTATTCTATCTATTCCTAACAGAAGCCTAGAATTTTACAAGCGCCAATTGTGTTGACAATACTGGTAGTACAGCATGTATAATTTACTCGTCATGTCCTAAATGAAGAAGGCTCCATGATTTATTTTTACCGCCAATTAGTAACACTACCTGCTTGGGCACTTGAAGTACAAGTCCGTAGGCAAGTAAGTGTACCTCGGAAAATATTCCGGATTTAATTTTTAACCATTCAGGATCCACCTGAATTTTTTGAAGAGTGAAAAATGAAATTTCGAAAGTTCCTTCAATCATAGACAGTTGAATTTCCTTTCCTTATAGCTATCCTGAAATCCAAATTTTATTATAAATTCCAGGCCTATATGCTTTACGTCAAGATATAGGATTTTCTAGTCCCGGAACTACTGGTTATTCCAGGGCTAAGTTATTCACTTATCCAAACTCCAGTATTGTTTGCTCAAGTGAACTCCTTTCAGGGGAGTACCCTGTATCATTATAACTCATCATTCATACTTACTACTAGTATGAACTTATAGTTGTTGTGAAAGCTCTATTCTGTGTTTTGGCCCTATATGAGGGAATCCCGTGATCTGTGCCTCAGAGGCAAAAAGAAATAAAACTTATTCACCGATACATTTAAACTACGTCATTTTGCCTACTGGTACAGCTGCTTCTGACTATCCATAGTACAAGCGCTATACGCAGTGGAAATCCAATAGGGTGATACTAGCCGCCACTGTGATATACTGTGCCTATATAGAAATGGATACACCTTCACTTACTATACTAACGCTCCCACAGTACGATGTCTAGTTCAATTTGGCCTTGCATCAAGCTATTCCTGAGGAGATACTCTCTCCCTGAATGCTTATATGCCGGAATTATCCAATTCCTTCAACTAAATCAGTATGATATACTGTATCTAATGGGGCTTCCATATATACGCTCCCATTGCTGTAAAGTTAAAGGTACCTATGGGTTCCTATAGACAGGTAACCGAAACAGATTTAAAGAATTAGTAAGTATGCTTAAGAAACATACCAAAAGATTTAAAGTGTTGTAGCAGAACAAGCTAATTCCTTACAGTTCCTATTTCATCTGTATAAGGAGAAATGTTCCTCATTCTATATCCTTAGAATGCCTTATAACTGGAAATAGTTCTATATTCATATTAGCCTATATGACCGCGGTCAGAGCCAATCATGAAGAAACTCTGAGTACGCTGTATTCCAAACAATCTATACTAGAAAAGAAAAGACCCGCGTCTCTCTGTATTCCCTAGGAATTATTTGAAAGCCGTATAGTTCCTGTATTAACATCAGCCTATATGATTCCTTTATCAGAGTTGATTGTCAAGATTACTAGCAACTAGAATTGCCTTCAGTCCAGCTATGTTCTGCTGTGAAATATTGGAAGTAACAATGTTTTGAGTGACCCTGTATTCACTTGACCACTATAGGGAAATACTATCCTTGACCCTGTACCTATACTGACCAAATGGAGAGATCATTCTATGTTCCTGACTCTGTGCGAAGATGTGCCCTGCACCCTGTATTCGGATTTCAGGAAGAAATTTTTACTCAAAAGATTCTATACTTCCAAATTTCCTATAATATGCACTAGCCCATAGTCAGGTGTGTGCTAAAAATGAAAATAATTAGGCTTATGGATAATGGTCACCCTGTACGTGGATGTTAATTGTACTTAAAATGTTAAGGACTAAATTTTGAAAAATTATTTAAATAATAGCTATCCCTTAGGTACATAGCTATTTTAAAATATTATTAGAGTTAAAATTTTGTTAGTTACCCTGTATAATCAAGACACCGGGTATCATGGCTAACTATCATGACTGCTAATGAACCTAATGTTAGATCAAGTTGTATTAAATCACTAGTAATGCATAGCTATAGGTGCAATGTGAGCATAGGGTAGTACCCTGTATGCACCTAGTAACCATGAGATGATATGCTCCCTATCCATTGACTCACATAAGTAGCCTTTGGATACAATAGGTGGATAGCCCCTACCTAATGTCCACATAATATCCATGTCTATGTGTTGAGTGCTTATACCATCTAACCTGGAAGTTGACTATGCAATTGGAAGCATAGGGTTCGGGACATAGTGGATGGATGACCCCTTCATTGTTGTAGCATAGGTCTACATGTACACCCCAGTGGGTATGTGTAACAATGTATTTGCTACGGAGTTGTCTACTTACCACAGGCAATGCCTATAGTGTGGTTAAGTAGTCCCTGTGGGACGTAATGAGGGGTGGTCCCCACCATTGTTGGACCAAAAGTGCGTATGTAAGTCCCAGTGGAACTATACATAGCTTATTATAGGATCTTACATGTGTTACATTTACACCGGACCATGTCCTTTATGGTGTGTATGTAGTCCCTGTGGGACGTTGTCATGGGATGAGCCCTCGGTTAAGAGGAAGCTTCGAGAGCATGTATCCCTGTGGGAACTACTTGCATACCCTCTGCCCTATAGTTGCGTTGCACCTCCATAAGTAGTACTTATGGGACAAGTTTTGATGGTTCCAGTGGAACGTCATTGGGGATGGTCCCTGCCAATTTGCTTCTTAACATTAAAAAGTGGCAGCCACGTAGTAGCCATTTTTATGAAATTTCATAAAATTTCATTTGCCTTGTGAATTTGTGTGAGAAGGTTCATATATGCAACCTACTCTGACTCATAGACGAGCCGAAAGACTTATGATTATGAATAATTTTCAAAAACATATAAGCTTACCTTGATGTACATCAGTGTTCGTCACTTGGACTATTCATGTAAAAGTTTTAAAGGATTCCAATGCATTAGACCAGATTGGCTAACCATTAAGATTTTATAGACCAGTGGTCAATTTAATTTTCCAAGTTACACAAGAATTTTGAGCAGCCAGTGGCCGTATTCTCAATTTGTGCACCCGTACTTTTAATCCCTTCTGACTCTGCTCTACTGTTCCTCGAGCTTCCAAGTCACGGCACTTGTTAAGTAATTTATATCTGAGGAATTATTGACGTTATTTTTATTTTATATAAACCAGTGGTTTTATTTAATTTTCCAAGCGTTTCTGTACTGGAGCAGCCAGTGGCCGTAATCTTTTTCCAGAGCTTGTACTTTTAATCCCTCCTGACTCTGCTCTAATGTTCCTCGAGCTTCCAAGTCACGGCACTTGTTAAATAATTTATTTTGAGAGATATTTGTAGAGTATTTATAAATTCTCATTAAAATCCTGACTAATTTTATTAAAATAATCTGGTTACGTACTATTCTCGAAGGCCTAACATTTCGAAATTATCTCAAAAATCTTTCTAATGTATATATACATATATTCAAAGGACGAATACCCGTTAAAATTGAATTTCAAAATTTATTTTTACTTACTTAAGTACGGATATACCCCTCCTTTGTTGAAAAATTTAAAGTTGGAAAGTTTAAATTTTTGTTCCTGACCTCAGGAACCACTGAAATTTTGAAATCCGCGTCCTAGTAGGACTGGCTGATTATTACATGCAGTGCATGAATAATAATTTCCCCGAAATGTGACTGATCGTGAGTCAAGGCTCAACTTTTCAGTAAAAAGTATGAGTTTCCCAGCGGTGCGGGCCATTCCGGTGGAATTTCCCCGAATTTTGATGAAAATTCTCAATGAGAATGAGGTTCGGTCCAATTAGCAGCAAACACCATGTGACATACGTCATATTTTCGGGTGAAAATAATCGATATGTTGCCCAGGTTCGGCGCGGAGTTATCCTAAACTAATATTATGGGTGCTGTAAATAAATTGTCTGAAATGGAATAATAAAAGGATTAATTTTATACTTGCTGATACTTTATTACTTGTAAATATGAATACGATTTGTAAATAAAATGTCCTTAATATATCGGTCTTATATTAAGTATGTGTGTTCTGTGTGTGTGGTGTTATTTCACAATCTACCTTACATTAGAGACCCTTCCATTACTAGTATGAAGACTAGGTAATGGGAATATTTATCCTAATGCTTATCCTATTCCTATCCTTAACCTATACTTACAATTAGAAGATTCTGAGTTCAATCCAGCATAATGCATGGCTGAACTTCAGACTAAAACTATCATACTAAATGCAGAAATGCAACCATATTTATACTAAATAGTGCAATATGCAATTGCAATGTGCAACATGGAATGCTCCGTGGAGTCTTTATCCTGGGGAAATTATATTCCTCATTTTCCTTAAAACTACATTATATACATACATTGAGCTGAAATCATCCAACAGTCTCATGACTATGATTCACTCAGATCGTATCTTAATTCTACTCTTATATTTTACATTCTATACAACTTTAACATATACATAAGTAACAGGATTCATACGCATGATGCAATCCTCTCCTCTGCATGCGTTCACTACTCCGCATACGAGTGGGGAAGTACTTACATGACGTACTCAGGCACTTACTGGAGAGAAACTGTGAGCGTTCTTATTCTACTCTGATCCAGTGCATATGTCCCATGTATAACATAGACACATTCCTGAGTTGCTTCTCAAGTCATATTTTGACTAGCGAGCGGCCCTGTTTCGATCGCACTTTACCTTATATTAGTGCTTGTATACACAAATTCTACCAAATATGATACATATGTAACACTACCATCGTTGGGGGATGGCTTAGAAACAGATTGCCCTGGGCAAGAAAGGAAAGAAATGGAAGCTTGGTTCCGTTGGATGTGCTGTGCCTAAAACATCGCACCCGACACTCTGAAAAGACTGGTCCAATCAGTAGAATGGAAATACCTGTTCCGGATATGGAGAGCGGTGTAGATTCATGTGAAAGCACAATACTCCGTCAGTACACCGTGGGATAAATTCTCCTTCTGGGCTATCTTGTTTCTTCATCCTCAGAAGTGAAGACAAGGGAATGATGCTAAAGATAAGAAATGTGAGTAACGATATGTAATACAAATTTAATAAATCGTGTGACAGATTAAATGCGCAAAATGTAAAAATGCGAGATATAGTAAAATGACGATTCAATTAAATGAGTGCATGTATAAATAAACAAAATGAACAAATACTGCTATAAAAAATTAAATGCAGTACTTTAGGACTTAAATGAGTTTAATGTGGCGTTTTAAGATTTAAGGAGGTGCACAAATTCAGGATACAAAGTAAATAGTAGGTATTAACTTCAACTAAATAATAAAAGACCGAATTTGTTTAAAAACGCTACTTTTAAAGTGAGGTGAAGTGAATATTCAGGAACAACATCATATCCAGGACAACATCCGCCAGCGTAGTATTAGTAACATAAGTAGTTATTAGTAAACATACCAACAATAGAAATATGTAGATCTCTCGCTGTGAACGACAAAGCGTTATTAAACCGCCGTTCTTCTAGACTTTCGAATTTTTCGAGGTACGATTTGGTTAGTATTCAGAATAGCCGCTTCCCTTAAAAGTCTTATCCATGCTTCCACTAAACCTAGTACACTTTCATGAACGATTTCGTTGAGACATTTTGGAAATGTGGACTATTTAAGATGCTAAAAATTGTTTGAAAGCAAAATTCATAGTGTAAAAAGTGCAAGTTAACTCTAAACCAAAATAGTGCTACTTGAATAATGCTAACTGTGTTCCTATTACAAGTAACAAAGCCAGAAATGAGTTTCTGCATACTACGACCTGTTGGAGGCCACAGAACTGCATACATTTTGCACCCACCGCTAGAGCGTACGATATTGTAAGGTTACGATAAACTGTTCCGACAGAAGGAATATTGTCGTCCGCGATCATTCCTCAAAAATGGACTACATTAACAAAAATATCATAGTCTTATCATATTGAACATGCCTAATTACCACTAACGCAACGGCTCGAAATGTTCGTGTCATGTACATGTACCTACATACATATACATTATACATATACATATATATGTATATGAAATAGTTTGCCATGAAGAAAAATTACTCCATAAATTTCGAGGCCAAATTGAAAGACTAGTTGCAACTCCATTCCTTAATCCAGACCAAAAATTGAATATCATTAATGAATTTATCTGGCCAATTTTAATTTTCCCCCTACAACATATTCCCTTAAATAAAATTTCGCCTTCATTCTTTGATAAAGTGGATAAAATCCTTAAAAGTGCAGTTAAAGAAATTTAGCAAATACCAACATCAACCCCTGACGCTATGATTTATTCTAGTAGAAAGGTAAAAGGATTGGGAATTATTAAAACAGCATGGGAAGCAAACATTCAAAATTATAATGCATGTGACAATCTACAAAATAGTGGTATTGAAGTTCTGAATATAACAAGAAATTTTAACAATGAAAAAAATAAATGTTTGGATAATCAAAATATGACCGAAGAATTCAAATCATCCCTTGTAGACATCTATCAAGGTGAAGATACTTCAGGAAGCAATATAGAAGAATCAATGAATAACATTGACAAACAGCAACCAAAAAAGAAGATAAAGAAATGTAAACTTATTAGGAATGAATTGCAAAAGATTGAATATGAAAAATGGAGTAAGCTTCCAAGTAAAGGACAAGGTGTCGCACAATTTTCCGAATGTCCCACTGCTAACAAATGGATAACTAATAAATTTGGGTTATCCACATCTGAATGGATAAATGCAATCAAAATGAACGGAAACGTATTGCCTAATAAATCAAATCCGGGTTACAGCCAAGGTAATAGCCATTGCCGATATTGCAATGAGTTTGAAACCTTAGGACATATCCTTGGTAAATGCCCCAGAGGTGAATTATTACGTAATAATCGTCATCACAGCATTCGCTCATTGTTAGCTACAAAATTTAAAGAAAATAAATATAGTACAAGAAGAAGTATATTGTGAAGACAAAAATGGGACAAGTAGAAGAGTTGACATTCTTGCTATTGAACCAAACTCTAGAAAAGGATACATTTTAGATCCAACAATAAGAATGGAACAAGATATTCACCAGCCTGAAAAAGTGAATCAAGAAAAGAAATCAATTTATGATCCATGCATCCCCTACTTTCAATCAAAATTGAATTTAAAAAAGTGGAAACAATTGGACTGTACATTGGGGCACGAGGAACAATTTCAAATTTTTTTGTATCATTCCTAAAACGATTTAGGATACCAATGAAAGTTATTGAAGAAATAGTATCTTTAGTTCTTAAGAACAGTGCATTAATTTGTAATAATCATCTTTATAAGTCATAAATTATACTAATTAGTTACTTAATTGAAAATTGTTAATAGTATACTGAGTCCATAAGGGCTACTTCTATTGAGAAGCAGTGTCAATAAAGTCTCTGTCTGATAAATTCTGAAAGTATTTTCCGGTAAAACATAGTTGCAATTAATCTAATCCCAAATTAAATTCGCAATGATTTCTATGACTTAAAATCTGGTATAGTATGAACTGCAGAAGAAAACAACTACATTGAAAACGTTTAAAACAACATAGTTTCGTCAACATTACACTTTATACTAATTTAAGTTATCTGAACATGTTGAAGAAGCAAATACAAAACAATCATTTGAAGGAACAAAATACTTTCGTCGGGGCGACAGAGTGGTGGTAATTCTACGATAAAAGTATAATTATTAGTATTGCAAATTGCAAATGTTCCGAAATGACATGTATTTCCAAAGGTGGGGTTTATGTAATTATATCTATTAGAATGATATTTAGAAGTCAACGTATAATGTAATCTGAGATAAAGAGAAAATGACGAGTGTCAGTACTTATAATTTAATTCAAAAGTACAGTCTTGTTTTTATTTATCGGAAATTCGAACTTTCGTAAATGTTTAACTTCATAGTGGCGAGGGGTTAAATTATGAGAATTAGCAATGTTTAACTTCACTAGTACGATTATAGTTATAGCCGTTCCAACTGCACGGAGTGTTTATTACAAACTGATATTCTAAAATGTAGTTTAGCTGCATTTCCTCTCAATAATTACTACAAAATTGTAACTTCGCGTGATTTTTCACGCTCAAGGAGAGTAAAACCCATTCAGTGCGGTGCTTTTAATACTGATTATCTGGAGCGTCATCTCACTTTATAAAACGGTTTGTAACAGTTATATTTTAAACCCTTCTAGCTAGTAAATTGATTAATTTATAATTTATTCCAAAATAATTGGATTAGGACTCCCATGACTAACACGGGAAGAGATAAAAAGGATACCACTAAAGGAATTAATGTACTAAATGCTGTCGTTTATTTCAACCGTAATTTAGCCGCACATAGGAGTCATTACCCACATTCACACTGGCTGGAAGCTACCGATCCTCCCTGACATACATATACTAAGTTCAACAAGAGTTTTTAAAATATGTTCAAAGCCCCTGTGGAGAGTATACGGCTATTTACATAGCATTGTAAATGGCGGAAAAATGTCAAAGTAGACCTCTTTTGGAAATTTTTGCGCTTGATATATGCAGCCTAATGGCCTGAAATTCGGTCAGGGGAAATCTACCATATCAGTAAACAAGCACAAAAAATTTCGTTTGAATGTCCAACCTTTTCCTGTCGAATTTCAAAATTATTTACACAAATTTGATTTTGTGGACACGCTGGTAATAGGTTGGGATCCTCATGGTTTTAGCAAACGTTTTCAGATAAATATACCTATAATCGTAATAATATGTGTAAGTAAATTTGAATGCGTTACTGTATTACAGATAAAAAGAAACACAAAATGACCAAAAAACCATATTTAGAACGATTCCTCTGTAAATTATTAGAGGATTTTGCCTTCACTGCACGTACATATTTAACTAACTTTATAGATCTGGCATTGAAATTTACATTTGAATGTACTTCTTAATTATTTGTATTGGCCATGCTAGCAGAACGAGGTTCAATAAATGGTTACAAACGTTTTCAAAACGAGTATTCTTACCATCATAGATTTTTGATAGGTGTTGTACTTGATCTTGACAGCTGCCAGAGCTATGTACAGTAAAACCTGTATATAGTGGCCGTTCATATAGTGGATTCCTGTTTATAGTGGATACATTTTACATCCCGGTCCCACCTCCTATCCTTTAACATAGGAAACTCCCTCTATATAGTGGTTTTCTATATAGTGGAAACCTGCTCATAGTGGACTAATAATCATACCCCTTCAGTTAAAAATGCAGTTTGAAGTACCTGTACAGTATATAGTGGTCACCCAGTCAGAACGAAGGAATACAACTCGCGCGAACCCGCACCAATAACACGGCTACTTGAATTTAACTCAATTACAGGCATTTGGACTACGTTTTTATTTTCAGAGGTTTCGTATTGTATGGATCTGTACTAAATCAAATGCTTATTTATTATGTCCATTGTATCTAAGTAATTTGTTTCTTATTAGTGCTTTGAAGTATTTTAAAGTAATTATGTATGTGTATGTATTTATATAGTGACCCCTGACCACTATATACTTATATAGTGGTCCCTGTCTATAGTGGACAAATTTTGGCGTCCCTAGGAAAACCACTATATACAGGTTTTACTGTATTTTAAAACTGCATGTTGCATTTGGCATTCGGTTGGAAAATGTGCCCGCACCTGAACCTTATTACCTGGGTTCAATTTTCCTGGACCTTTACCTGTACTCAAACTAAATCAGGACATGTATCTGAAAAATACCTGTACCCAAAAATTACCCAAAAACGTACGTGTACCCAAATATATTTTAAAAGTACCTGAACCTACCCGGGTATTTTCGATTACACTAATTTAAAGGATTAGCAAATGAATTATCGCGAAATGAAAATAGACATTTTGACTTAGCAAATTTATTTAGATATCATACTAGATTTGTTTTTATTTGTTATTCTTCGAAAGTATGACTAAGGAATCTCTAAACGTTCAATAATGTCATGAAATTAATCAATTAAGAATTAGTTTTGCTATCTGTCATTGCTTTAGCAATGAAAACGTTTTTAGAAAGTGAAACTTTCGTATAGACGAGTCTGTTACGTCCGTCCGTCCGTCCGTCTACAAAATCTTGTGAGTCGCACAACTCAACAACACAAGGACGTACGGACATTGGACTTATCCCAAAAAATGGGACATACATTCTAGATGTGCCTTTTGATATTTTCCCTGACCCAGGGTTAACCATTTGACCTCTGAAAATTATTTTCTGGATACAATTGTCAAAAAATCTTGCATTTGCTATACCTTTCCAACGGATTGACGTATGGACAGGCGTCCATTATAGATAACAATCAAACTCTATTTCCCTACCCTACTAAAAATCTTTAAATATAAGTTTCACTTTCCTGCACATGCAAACAAAGTTTGCCCAAATGAGTGCAGTGCACGGATTTTTCTAGATTCCAACTCTCCATTCTAATTTCATTCAAGATTTGAGACAAAAAGCATTTCCTGAGAGTATCTCCACTCATAGATAAGCGTTTATGCGTCAGTAAATCTGTGCCATAGGAGAAGGCTCGCTACAATGACGGTACTCCAGTTCCAGAAACTGCTAAAACATTCCTGACCATTCGAGCTAAGCTGGATAACTAGCCTCGTGATCTATGCGGTAGAATTAGTGCATCGCATGGGTTCAAAACAGTCGAACCTGTACCTGGACCTGAACCCAAACTTTGGGTACCTCAAGAGCGTGAACCTGTACCTGAAAATGTACCCATTTAACAGGTTCAAATTTTTCGATCCTGAACCTGACCCAATCGCGTTTTTGTAGTACTCGCACCTGATTAGTACCTGAACCCGAAAAAGTACCCAAAAGACAACCTGAACCCGGGTATTTTTGGACCGGACCTGAACATGTTTGGGTACTTGTAAATCAGAACTTTTTTTATTTTATCTTGTATTAAAAGTTCAAAATATATTTCAAATTAATAAGAACGCATATTAACTAGTTCCTGGGTCTTAGGTGTACTCTTATGTGTTACATGGAATTATATATTATTGACTGAGAAGTACCTGAATGTTTTACGCATGAATGAGGTATTTACGCAGTGTGTACCCGTAGTTGATGGGTTTATACTCAAAAGATCGGTTTTTGTATCTGTAATCTGTACCCATACCTGAACCTGAATTTTCAAATGTCTAATCACTAAACCTGAACCTATTACCAAACCGGATGGGTACAAAAGGTTTGTACCTGATACAAACCTGTACCTGACCCTGTACATAAATACCCTGGTTAAACAAGTATGTACCCATGCGGGGCACTGATTGTGTCGCAAGCATGTCTTACCGAAGTTCTTCAAAATACTGAGTAGTAAAAATTTGAATACTTTTTAGGATCGGGTTAACTCAGGTACAGGTACAAACCTGGCCAGTAATCACTAAAATGTAAACAAATGTTCTTCAAATAATTGCTGAATAAAGCAACGCCGTTTTATATATATGTAGTTTCAATACTTTTGAAAGTTTTAAGGTTAAATGCTTAAACCTTTTTTTTAAATTGAGCGTTTATATAATAATTACGGAAAAAACATTTAAATTAACCACGAAACGAGAAAATAACTACTGCAAAAGAAATCGGACAAAAAACCAGCTATGCAAATTAATGCTCAATGTCCAAGTTATTACTGAAAAATGTACCATTCTTCAAATAATTAAAGAAACTTGTATAACTGAAGAAAGGGCAGCCGTAACCCGTATATATATATATATATATGGGTTCGCCAATGAAAGTGGTACTTTTTAGAATTTAGCCAACGATATATAGATGATGGTGCGTCATTAAAATTAACGAGTCAGCATTAAATTGTTTTCATGTAAGTCACTGTCAGACCGCAACCCTCAGTTGGGATACATAAATGGGATAATTTTCACTTGAACTGCTAAATATGCACAATGCACAAAAATAGCAATTACTTAGCCTTTAATGGTGCCTTTATTAGTTCACATAATTAATGTTAATTCTAAAAGCTCATTATGAATTGAGAAGTTGACAGCCATCATAAAGGAAACATGGTTACCATCGTATGGTATTTTTCCAATAGAAAATGTTTCAACACCTTACTTTTCACAAAAAAACGGATCAAATTGTAACTTAGAACATTCAGTGCTAAGTTGTCTTGCAATTCTGCATAAATGAGAACCACTAATGTCTTGCTATTGGTTTTATTTCATACCCGGTTCTTTAAAATGGGTATCATGGAGTTGGATAATTTTTTAGACACCTTCAAAAATTGTAGCATAAACATAATCTCCTTTAGGACTTCAAGTGATTCCAGCGTCGATCTTCAAATGAAAGATTTCTATCCTAAATGGATTCCCAATTGGTCAAGCAACTGTCGAGTTAGTTGGATTATTACCAGAGCTGATAATGTCGAAACATATAATTTGGCAAGCATGGATATCCATACTGGAGCTCCTATCCATCACATCTTCGCAACTCAAGTACCTCGATTTGGAGGACAATGTTTCGTTCATTTATACTTACCGGAAATTCAAAAAAGTGATTTTGAAACCAGCCGTTTATACAGCAGCATTAAATTTTTTCTAGAGGGTACTAAAGAAAATCCAACTTATGTTATCATCTGGACCCAAGAAACAAATAGAAAGAACCTTAAAGACTACCCAAACTTTTTCCGGAATATTTCTTGGGCCTCAACCACTGCCATTTTTTTCTCCGTTATGGAAAACAGCAGTGATGTAAAAATACAACTAATTAAAATATCGGAACCAGAAGACCAAAATGCAGTCAGGTTGCATGAACTCAACATGTTTGACAGAAAATATTATTTTCGGGAGTGGTGGCGCCATCATAGGAATCTTGAAAGAACTATTGTCAAGGACTTCTCTTATTTTCAAATGAAGAATCCCGAGGATTGTGTCATTTATACGGCGGGGATGGATACATTACCAGTGGCTTGCTCAATGGCAGTTATTGAAACTCAACTGAATTTCACATTTATTAGAGATCGGGAAGAATCCTGGTGGAATTTAAAAATCCATCGGTTCCCGTCTTATACCATCGGAAATTTTTTTGCAGATTTCTGGTTGGTGCAACGAGTCCGGGAAAATCCTGAAAACATCGTTTTTGAGTGGCTTTGTCCTGCAATGACATTTGAAAAGATGACATACCTTGCCGTATTTGATTTAAATGAACACAAAATATCATCCCTTTGGGGAGAATTCGATTGGACGACTTGGTTTTGCATTTTAACATCCATTACGTGTATGTCGTCCGCGTTTCATATTTTCATTCTGAAACCAAACAAACAAAATTCAATTAGGAAAATTTACGCGAGCTTGGAATTTACTTCTGCATTTGTCATTGAAATGCCTGTTGCACATGTCGCACACGAGAAGCGCTTTGTGAAAAAGAATCTCCGCGTAATGTTCTTTTATTTGGTTGCTTTATGGTCAGGTGTATCGCTGGTGCTGAGTAATGCTTACAAAGGGGCTTTGTTTTCATTCCTCGCAGCAACCACTGCGCCACCAATACCTCAAAATTTGGAGGAACTCGTAAGAGGGAATTATTTCCTGGCAACTACATCTCATTACGTTAAAGGTTCCACCCGAGAACCTTTGTCATTGTTGTACTACGCTCTAAATGAAACACTAGAGTATGGAATAATGAACGAAAAGCGAAAAGATGTTCTTCAAGAACTGGAATATCAAACTGTTTTTTTAAAGTCAAATCTCTCTATAATTGCCAGCTCGCACGTTAAACTCGACAAAGGCCCATTACCTCAAAGAGGGCTGAGCAGTTTCCCAAAGTCACTTTTGGAAGGATCCAATCTGGTCAACAATTCCGTAGTTCTGCCTCTAAACTACATTCTGATTGGCGAAGAGGATGAAATCCGTTTGTTCGAATTCATGATGCAATCTTTGAAGAATTCTCGTAGATTTGTTGGGATAGGTCCTACAATTGATTTGTTCGTGAAACGAACACCTGTCTATATTCAAAGAAATTTTCTGTACCCTGTCTTCAATTGGAACTTGTACCAGATATTTGAGTCCGGACTTTGGGAGCGGTGGTTGTTTTATCATGAAATTCATACGGCCTATTTAGAGCTGAAAATGTTTCGAAGTCAGATGAAGTTTCGAAAGCGGGGTTTGAATCTGCTTGATATGCTATTCAGGGGTCAACGCATGCTTGAATCTGTGGCTAAGAAGGACAATGAAGAGAAACCATTGTCATTAAATGTATTGCAAACAGTTTTCATTTTATTATTTATTGGAGCCTTTGTAAGTGTTGTAACTTTTAATGTGGAATTTTTCAGAAAGAGGAATTGACAAGATGTTATTTTCTAAAAAAAATTTGACTTAGTCATACATAGTTGTGTGTACCTAGATATATGTACGTTTGACGTTTTACGCGTAACGCAAAAAAACCACTGAGGGGGCGCTGACATATATTTCGCACACATGTCCGGAATGGGGTCTAAGATTTTGTTTGCGGTAAATAAAGGAGAGGGGAACGGTCTACAAATATTTTAATATAAACTTCTCACAAGCTACCAATAGCTAGCAAATTAACTGTTGGCATCATTACATGGATATAAAAAACTTCAAAAACTGAAATTGATTGAATAAATGTTCAACTCCTGTCGACAGTGATGAAAACACTATTGTTGAACGCAACTTTTGATCCCCCAATATCTCCAAAATGTTACGATTTCATTGTAAAATTCTTTCTGAATCGTGGTCTACGAACGAAACATAGAAAGTACACATGGAATTGTTATTAAAATACCCCGTTTCCAATACATGTGTCAGTAATTGGGAAACAAGTCCATGAATGAGAACACCGACACCAGTGGACCCATGGACACTTCCCCTAATGGGGACAATCGAGTTATTTATCGAGCAAGAACATTTTCATTGATTTAAAATATTACGGATAACCAAGCAGGGTGACTCAACCCCGGTTCAACTTTGGTTCCATCCCATAGCACGAAACTTTTCGATACTGAGTTAGAACAAGGAAGCGGAGTAGTCCCCAGGAATATATATAGTATATACAATATATAGTAGTTTAGGAAAATATTAAAATTCTGAATTTTAACTTAAGCGCGTTTTAGCGTTTAAAATTTTATAAAAAAGTATACATACATAATTTGACGCTAATTTGTGTTAAATATGGTGGACTAGAAGGTTAAACGCGAATTTTGATTTAACCCGAAAAAATTTAAATTCGTTTCATAAATTGGAAAATAAAAACTGAAATTAAAAGCATCAGTGCTACAATTTTTGTTCAAAACTCTCGATTGTTTTTCGACTTCGGTAATGGTCAATGAAATGACCTCAGCGATACGACAGGGAACAATAACCTAACCCCCGTGCTTCTCACAAGCAAAACTCAAATGCAGCATGCAATCAACGCTTTATTCCTGACAATTTTTCTTACTCATTTACATGAGAATACCATTCGTGCGAAGGTTAAAATTATGGTGAAAGAGTTTAAAAACAAAGAGTTGCTGCAATTCCATGAACACTGGCTCCCCAATATGTGAACGCCCCCTACAATTTGTAGGCGCATACATAAATAGATTCTACAGATAAATATAGATGCACATTTGTCGGATAACTTCTGACTGAGAGTAATCATTACAACACATTAAGCAAATTTTCACTGATTTTCAAGACTTAAAATAAAATCTGGTATAAATAACATCAACGACGAATTTTTTTAAATGAAATGTTTCATATACCCCAATTTAGGCATTAACAACTTTTCCTCTATTATTTTTATCTATAACAATTGTTAATTATACATAGTGTAACTCGAAAACGTTTATTTTAAATAAATTCTAGCCCTTCACATTTGTTATCTTTAAATTTTAGTTTCTGGGAAAACAATATTTCCTGCTGTACCAGAGGCTAAAATATAAGTTTCCTGACTTTCATTTTCAAATCGTCCCTCCCTCTACAAATGAATGGTTCAAACATTGTGCTTAGCTCAAGCATTTTACAAACCCTAAATAACTGAATAAACTAAAATAATTTGTAAATTAAAAATTTACAAAAGGAATGTAGAAATAAAATGTTTCATATATTTTCATTATAATCTTCATTGACCATGACCATGACCAAGACCTGAGACGAATAAAAATAATGATAAAGCAAATTACCTGATATACAGCTTCTTCAACTTCCACTGGAAGATTTTCTTAAAAATTAGTGGCTAATTATTTACAAGTATAGTCACCTGCAATTGATACTTACAGTATTGCTTGATGACACGTCGTGCCGATTAAAATAAAATGTACATAGAGTCCAAGTCAAGTCCATCTGGAACATCAATTTAAGGCATGTCATGCAATTCTCGGAATCTACCAACAAATTGATTCTGTACACTGCTAAAACCATTGCATAATAAAACAGTTTCGAATTCGGAATGCTTACATAATAGGAGTACACTCAGGACTGGATAACTGGGTTTATTAAAAGATGGCTCAATTTAAAAAATATTTCGTAACAAATACAAAGCGAGTAAAAATGTAAAAAACGAGTTCATATTAAAATGATAGCGTAACTTAAAACATTTTACCCTTGAGCCGACTTAAGGGATTGGGCCTCCTGTTTTAAAAAGATATGATACCCGATTTCCTAAAAAAATTCATTGTTGGATATCATTTTTGCCAACGATTTGTCTAATAGCCTTCTTCGTAACCTTGTGTCATATCTCAACCATAACTTTCACAATACATTTTAAGCTTCCCCCTCTTCCATATTTGTCACACTTTTACTACGGTACAAAGCGTCCGTCTATCCCACATATAATCATATTTATAATAGGCTTTGTAGTGTGGAAGGATTTTTTTTTGGAGCCTTGTAAGCAAAATAGAGTGAAAGCTTGAGTGTAAACGTAATTCAAAATTCAACGGCATTTACTAACTATATTAAATATGTTAAGTCAAGCAGTTAATAGAGAACCTGAAGATGGGCAAATAGCTTGCCCAGGTTCCAGTATGGAACCTTTGTATGTACAGTGGTCGGATTTTTTTAAATCTCCCTGGAAGATCGTTTTAAATTTTACTGGTGAATCTTAAGTCCTTGTGGGGCAAGTCATCAACGATTTCGAAAATCCCTGCTAAAAAAACGGTCAACAGTTTTCGAAATCCTTATTCGCAAAACAAATTCACTGCAGTATACAAGACATCAAATCACTGCTAAAATAGGTCAACGTATTTCAAGACCCACCAACAGATCTACAAAACAGTTTTTCCTGAAAAACGCCAATAATTTTGAAAATACCTGCCAAAAAAAAAGTAAACGAATTTTGATAATCCATGTTCACAAAACATATCACTTGCTACTAAAATTTTCCCTGTCAGAATTTTTTCCGTTGGAAGAATCTTCCCATGTTCCCACAAATATCCAACCCCTGTGCATGTGTACTGTAAATCAACAGAATGTAGTTTCGTGCTCTCAATAATTAAACAAAAGCGCATTTACACACAGCATTTAAAAAAATCTTCAGCTACAAAATGAATTTCTGGATCTCATGTCGTATGAAATTATATTATTGCATGAAACACTGTAGCATTTCGGGATTCGCACTACGAGACTCTCGCAGTCGTTCGACTGTACCGCTGTATTCATTCGCAGATAACCAAAATGAAGTATCCTGAGTACGTCCTAAAAAATTATTAAAATGTTCCGAAAATACCCAAAATGTGATGAAAACAGTCCAAAGACCCATATGCCTAAAATGTCCTAAAAAATACCCATCAATATTGCCCAATATACATACATACATGACCAAAGTGCCTACAATGCCTTGGCATTTTCAAAATATCCAATACCAACTATAATTTATTATATGTTGACTTATATAAATCTGCAAGACCAAATATATAATTAATTTATATATAATATCGTTCAAACGGATTATGTGAAAACGTGAATCTTGTCTCATAAATTTTCAACAGTTTTCAAATATTATTAAACTACAATAATCACGCTGGATTATTGCCAATTTTGTGTGTACCACCTTCAAGTGTACGTCAAATAAAATAAACAAACCCCAATCATGGCTGTATTCTATATAAATTCTATCCCAGGCTCGGAACGATGTCTAGATAGAAAATAATTTAATCTTAAAGTCAAGTTTTGGCGTGACACATTTAATTAACTCACCACAATTGTAAAAGTGAACCAATATGTAAATATATATGTATACACAAACAAAACATCTTCCTTCAAATGTTTCCCAATCAGAAATAGTTAGCCTTAATTCTATATTTGTTCTAAATTTGGATTATCTCCAGGGTATACTTTATACAAGTTTTAATGAAAAATTGTTTGTTGAAACTTGGACAGTTATAATTGGCAGTTGCCCAGGATATTGAAAAATTCAGAAATTAATTTACACATCAGTAATATTTATTGCTGATTTTCTCATTAGAACGGTCTTCTGTTAATTGTATTGGTGACACGTGGAGGAAGATTATTGATTAAAATTTGAATTGATGGCTGAGTGGGTGAGATCTAATCTAAGGTTAACAATAATTATTACTATATGCACTTTTAATTTTGCTTTTTTCACTTTTTTATTTCACTTTTAAGCAAATTCGTCACATTCCGATTCATTCAACTGGTATTTCGGTATCGATGCCTAAGATATTACTGCTCTTGATGTTTCTACTATACATTGACAACTGGTCAAAATGTTCTAAGTATCTGCAAAGACTGGATTCTTGCAGGTTATTTTTCTATTATTCGGCCTTTTCCACTCAATTTCGCATCCCAATAGGTCTATCCGCATATAACATTCATATGTTCTTACAAATGTTCACACTCTCCTAAACAACCACCAGCGACATAAAGTAACAGGGACGGGAAGAGGTTTAAATACGAATTCATTTTAAATGTTGAGATACGAAGGAAATACTTCACAAATAGCTTTGTATGGTTGAAATAAATTTTGTTTTTTTTTGGATAATAATTCAGATAGTAAGTACTACATTATGAAGACATTTTGTACAAAATTTCCACTTCTATTTTTCAATAATAATTCCTCGCCCGTGATTATTTATATAACGTTGACAAAATTTCAAAAAGTACCTTTTTCAATGGAGATCCCGTATAAAAAGCATGGGTTACGAAATGAAAATGGTCCCATTAAAAATTTTACCAACGATGTTCTTCCTAAAATATGTTTCATTAAAAGCATATAGTCGCTAAAGACGCAGAATGGTCTGCGTGCGCATGCTTTTGTACAGCACTTACAATTAGACCATTTGGTCTCTTCAGCGAAGACATATTTCAGCTACATACTTTATGCAGTAGTAAGTACATGTGTACATAGTAAGTACATATGTACATAGTAACTACTTATTTCCAACGTACGGGCACGATGGTATGTTTTGGTAGGTTGCACTATCTATAAACAATCACCACAACTGTTGTTCAGTACTTTACATGAATTCGAATTTTATTCAACCCTTGTTCAGTTCGTTACAATTTGGGGTTCGTTTTACAAATAACATAGATCTATTCATCACAATTTTAGATTTCTTGTGTGAGTATGGTGCGAATATCTCTACTAAAAAACATGCAAGCCCTAGGGATAGCCCACAAACTAAGCAGCAGAACATCAACCCAAAATGTACAAGAGTGAAGGGTTTTGTCGTCGCACTCATTGCATCCTCCGTCAGTTCCACGACTTTGTATCCAAGCTCTTCCCTTCTCTCTTCAGTTTTGACTTCCTTCAACCAAGATATCCCACGACCTCTGACAATATCCAACGTTTGGTCAAACCACTTCTTAAAATGTCCAGTGTTCTGCAGGCTTTCCCACATTGTACGAAACAGTTTCCGTAAATTGTGAATATTTTCTCAAAACGAAACCTATAGGAATGTCTAATATAGGCGTTCGGGACATTTTCACTGGGACAAATGCGGGGTGAAATGTCAAGTTCTCTGCCACAATTATGTGTCCAGCAAGATCATAATGCAATTGTGCCATCTTTGGCATCACTGCGGTCTCCATCATCGAGTGAGTGGCTGAGGATGGTGGGGTGTATTTCATTCTTTTTTTGATATCCATAAACATCGGACTTTTTGTTTGAGAGAAAAATAAATCGCAGGCGGCTCCAGGATAATACAAATATCTGATGTCATACTCCAGCATCTTCCACAACTCATCCGGGGTTTCCGGCGCATGCTCTAATACTGGTAATGTTAGGAAAGAAATTAAGTTACTGTTGAAAAATGTACCAACGATGATTGCGTAAAATAAGAACAGTCCCGAAAGACCGCGCGCCTGAACTGGGATATTTCGCGCTTCCTGCAAAATGGCGCATACGGGTAAAATAATTGATAAATACAGAAACTCCGTGCCGGTATGAGAATGGTTTTCCACGACAATTTTGAAGTAGTACACTGGAATCACGGACACAATAGACAGGGCAATACATACCCAAACTTCCTTTGAAAATACGAAAAGGATACCATACCACGTGACACTGGCACGAGGTAGAGAGGTAAAGAATACAAGTGGCAAGTTTATAGCAGGAGTTGTGAAATCCGCATAAGGACTGCGTGTTTCCGTATTTCCCAACCAAATTGCAATATCCGCTCTGGAGTCGATTAAAGATCCTAACAAACCATTCCAGGATCCGTTCGACATTTGCTTATTATTTTTGGCTCCTTCATGAGAAAGATCAAACGTGGAGTTGTAATATTCTGTGAACGTTTTCACGAAATTGTAACCCATGCCACCAATTGGGTTCCCATTTCTATCCCGAACAACTTGTAGTTTTAAGTGGAATGAATTTATATTAAAATGGCGCTGGCGCAGGATGTCAAATCTGTCTTGCTGCTCCTTCAAGTACTGGTCCGCTTTAAATGAAGTCAGTTTCGGCGGGAAACCCCTCTCCTCCAGAATTAATGATGTTGAGTTATTACTGTTCTCTGTTGCTATCCCAGTTTTGTAATGTAAGATCTTTACATCCTCTTGCTGAAATATTTTTCGAATCCAGCCTTCTTTTCCGATGAAAATGTGATGAATAAACTGTGGATTGATGTTGAATGGGAATTGAAGCAAGCTTCTGAGCTGAGCGGATTTGAAAGATGGATAGAGCGGTAATAAATTATTAGTGCTTTCAAAAATTAGTGCATTTTCGCAATGAGGGGAGTGTTTATAGATTTTGAGAGGAGGAATCCTCAGATTGTTGATCCACTTTGATCCGAGATGGTTTAAATCAGACGCAGATGAAGGTGTTAAAGATTTACTTGTGATTATTTTTGGAATAGCCGGATAAATATTTACGAAAAAATTCACTTCATTACTGCTGCCAACCAGTTTCTGCGTACATGATGAATGTGGGCCTTGAATGACCTCCAAATCTGATTCGGACCGGATTGATGTTGTTAAAACTAAGGAGACTAGGGAACACATGTTTCGAGAATATCCGCCATAGCTTAGTAAATTTACTGGGCTAGCAAAAAATGTTAGAAAAATTATACGTAGCAGCATTTTGCCGATTGTAAATAGTGATTTTGGGCCCTGTTTGGTATAAACGTGATAGGGAAACGATGATATGTATTTTAATTACAAATAATTAATATTCCGGGGCTGTAGTCGTAATGATAGGCTGACAGGAATTATTTCGACACTGAAAATAATTATACTTAATAAGATATAATTTATCAACGTAAATTATCATTATTAGTGCTATTCTTACTCTGCGTGAAAATGTAATCATGTTTATTTCCCCACGGGTTCAACCCCAGATTTTGTTGTGGGGGGTACAAAATGGCCGTTAGAGCGTAAAATATTGCAAAGAAAGACAAAAAGGTGCAATACAGCAATATTTTATTACATCGAAAACGAATGCATAGAAATCGCATGCATAACTATAATTACGTACAAAACATCACAATATTTGTAACATTTGTAATTTACTGCACGTCTTAAATTCACAGTACAGACTAACTGTATTTTTGGAATATTTTGGCTACTTTTACCGCACATAATATATTTTTGATAATATAATTCCTATAATACAATTTCAACTCTGAAGAAATATATTAATGCTGATTGGCATCAAAATTTACACCACGGATGAAAAGAAGTATTTTAAAAAATGATGTCGGACTGTTGATTTATGCCACGTGAACCACCGGTCCGTTTTTGCCGATTTCCGACAAATTTGATATTTTTGTTTTACTGATGTTCTGAGCACAAGTACCTGTGTGACAATTATTCTCCTCATTTTTTGAGATGTTTGCTCTTTCTGTCAGACAAACTGAATGGTGGACATAAGTACATATTTGTTTTAAACAATCATATGCTACTTCAAATTCTTCGTAGCTCTAATACTATTCTATGGACTATTTTAAGAAATGAGGTTTTATAGCAATTTTTTGGATAATTCGATGTTAAAGGTTTATCAGGACTTTCTGGAAAATTCAACCAAATTTTATTCCTGAAAATTGGGGAGACATTAGCATAGCCTGTTCCTCATTTAGTCCTTCTGACAATGAGGGGGGACTATGTTCCCCGAAGTACGCAAGCATCTAAATATAGTATAGCAGCCAATACTTTTGGTTAATAAATTGATACTTTGGCGCATTTATTCTTTAAGTTTCAAAAATGATTAGGGTAATAATTACTTTCATTAGTTGCATTTTAGCAATAAGATTATAAGAAATTATGGGAAATTTTCGTCAGCAACGCTTATGTTCATGAACAAGCGGCATTTTCATGTGCCATGGAGAGCTGATACCATTATCAGACAACCGAATTAGGGGAAATTAAACTTATGCATGTGGGTTGGTAACAGAAATATTCCATTTGAACGAAACAAAATGGTGAAATATATAAATTCAGGTCACTCGTGGCTGCTCAAATATTCAAAGTAATAATGTAATTATTAAGGGATTGACGAGCTCTTAATATTACATGTACATATCTCATTAAAGAATGAAAGCCAAACTTAGAATGTAAGGCTGAAAAGAAATGGTAGAAGGTCCATATAATCCCATGTATTATATAGACGACCTATAACGGTTATGTTTATGGCAAAAACTATCTATAAGGAAAAGTTAATTGAGCACCACAGATCAATACGGGTCTTTATAATGGATTTTCGGGAAAATATTGCACATTTACAGCTTCTCCTTCTAAAGTTGAGGAGTAAAATCCAGAAAATGATGCATTGTCTGGTTTTCTGAATCAATCTAATGTCTACTTACATGACTAAAGTTTTCAATCAAGCGATCTTTAATTTTCTGGCAAAACGTTTATTTTTTTCAACAAGCCATTTTAACGCTCACATTAGTAGGATATTTTCTGGGTTTCACAAGGAAGCAATCTCAAGTGTCTGCATTGATAAATGTCACGAATAAGTCTTAAACAATGTGTGGAAGTTTGGGTGAAAAATCTGAGGAGACAGATCGAGAAATATTCGGAAGGAGTGAATGGTCTTGTCTCATTTTATGAAATTAATCTGGTTCAAAGGTCAGGCCAGACCATTAGTCTTTTCAAGGTTTTCGGATCAGACTAGTGGTCTTGTCCAGACGCTCGGACCAGACCATACCAAAGATTGTGGTTCAAAAGATCATTCGGAGTAATTGAATATTCACGTTTTATTTCCTGAAATCTTGATTTTATTCCCCACAATGGAACTTTAAGCATGTTCCTTGGGATTTATTTTTTTATTTTATTTTTTAGGACCACGGTTCTTTGCTCTGGTCTAGTCCTGATGCTGGACCATTTACATCTGGATTGGTCCAATTGGACCTTTACCAATCGACCATATCAGACCATTGGTATCCCTATCTGGAAGAATTTTTCTATTGCCAGATTTGACAGTTGTAAAAATATTTCAAAATGCTAGTCATGTAGCAAATCGTATGGGGATTCATATATATGCGTCTAATTGGCACAGTCCAATTAACAATTTTGGCTGCAGTACATGCAGTGGGGTAGCACATATTTAACTATGCAGCGACTTTTCACTATTGTTAAGTATATAATACATGCTTGATATACACATATGTACTGTGTACATATATAGGGAGGCTGAAGTCATGAATTCAGACTCCCTATATAAACGTGTGTCACCATAAGAAATGTAACAAGTAGCTGGGAAAGAGAGAAGGAAGAAGGAGATAAGGAGAGAGAATCAGACAATAAAGCTAGACATAGAGAATCACCCTTAGTATACATACGCACTTATTTGTATAGTCTCTACGACAGTTCCTCTCACATACACACGCACACAAGAGAATAAAAATAATTCTCCCCCTCTTCATATTCACGACTCTCCATATAAATATTTCAATCCTCAATTACATCTTAACATGGTGGAGGTGCTACGTTTTCTATATTTTAATTTGTCAATTAAAATATAGACGTTCCCCGTATTTTCTTCAGTGCTACTTGTTCATCTTGCATTTTATTAACTTATCCGTGGCATTAAGCCCCTGCCGCAAGCTCTGTTCAAAATTTTAAGGCATTTTCCAAATCGCCCAACAATATAATCATTTTGCTCCAATATTCCCCAAGTTTCTCACATCAACCCCATGTCCCGCGACATACGACTGTTACGTACCACTCGACCCCACAGTCACAGTGAGTTTGTGCGTTATAACGGAGTGAATTATATAGTCGTCCAACAAAGAGAAGCCAATTTGGTAGAACTCTCCCTTGCTGAACAACAGATCGCCTGTGAAAAGTACGCCCATTTGACAATCGAGAAAGCGATATGCCAGTATCGATATTATAAAATCTTCAAGACCAAGTTGCCCATTTATCAAAATTCTGCCATTCGACCTCACCCCATTACTGAAGCTGACTTTGACGTGCTCCATAAACGCCGAACCGGGATTCCACGCTCGACGCCTTCGAATTCCACCAGCCTGCCCTCCCCGGTACTTTCATCCTCCGAGGGGGACAACACCGAGGGTCCTACTCCGGAACCTTCTACACCAGTCGGTGGATTCCACGACTTCCTTCCCGCTAGGACATCAACCCCAGCCGTCGTCACGGACACCGCTGAAGCTGCTTCTGATACTGTAAGCTCAAATTTATATTTTTCTCCCGAGTCCACCAGTGTGGGTGCATCCCACTCCACAACTCTCATCTCTACTCCCAATCCTCCTAATATACGAACAAACCTCGAGGTAATATCCGACGAATACGTCGACCGGATCTGTCAAAAACATCTTCACGACTCTACTGGAACTAGTATTGTCACATATCCATATTATCTCCAATTGTTACAAGATCTACATCAAGCAACTCGTATACACCCTGACGGTACTGACTACACCTCCCGTGCTGGGTTTCAACGTGTCGTTACGCGAGTCCTTCGACTTTTCACTAACTCCCAACCATCTAATACAGCTAATCTCACCATCATAGACGAACTTCGTGAAATTGCAGATTCACTAATAATAAGCACATCAACATCAACTACACATTCCAATACTCTTGTTCCCGTAACGTCACTTCCAATTACCACTTCTTCCACAACTTCAACATCCACGCCCGTCCGATATTTAACTGGCCCACGGTTATCAACATTTTCTATTAATACAGAAAGCCTAGGACCCGTAGTTACTACATGGAATCATAAGCTTCAATCCTCTGAGACATTAGGCAACGACTTATCCCCATTACTTCAATTCACCTACTATCTCGATTTGGTACGTACATATCAGTTACAGGACAAATATACCCATTCCCATTATCCTTTCCAATCACCACAAGCATATCGTGAAGCACTGGCATCCTTGGATCAACATTTTGTCACCTTAGCCGTCCGAGACAATCCGGCTCTGCTCTCTAATCATAACGCTATACTTACATCTTCCGCCATCGCACCTACCATTGACCCAACAGTATTACCTGAAGATACAAACCCCTTCTGGAATTTAGACATATTTGAAAACGTCCAACCGGACTCACCACCTTCTTCGCCATTTAACGCAACCTCCTCAAGACCGCCATCCCCTCACTATATCCCTGCTACTATAATGGATACTACCAGGCTCTTATTTGAAAAGCCAAAATTCCCCTCCCGTGAAACATCCACAGAAGACATTCGGACATTTATCAAACGCTGTGACGAGTTTTTCAAGGCATTGAACATCCTCGACGATGATACCAAAAAGGCTTATATTTACAGAAACATCTCTGATGCTTCCAAAACCGGAAAAGACTTTTTTGAATACTATTATGTACTCCCTTCCACGTCCCGTCGCACGTATGCACAATTCTGCGATGACATCCTGGCCCAACTGCCTCGAGATATTCCTGACCGCAAGAGTCAACTACTGGATGCCCTCTCCATGACACCCTATCCTAATGAATTGCCTACAATATTTGCACTCCGTGTTCGTTCCGCCGCCGGTACTGACTGGAAGTCCCTACCTGAGAAGACCGCCGTCGAATCCATCCGGACCAAGTTATCCCCTACGGTCAATATCTTTTTACAATCCTGGAATGACCGTATCCGAAACTTCACCCATTTACTCGATGCTCTTAGGGAATATGAGAGTTGTTCTAACCAATCCCTGCAAACTTCTACAGTATCCCTTCCAACAACTACTGTTCCTGTAACTTTAGACACAAAGTTGGACACCCTTTTAGCAAGACTAGAAAAACTGGAATCAAAAGACACTACTGTTATGGCTGTCGCTACATATCCTCGCCCTCGACCTCCGAACCCTGGCTACAATTATTCCACCGTCCGTAGTCCACATCAAGGACCTCCGCGGCAAATTACTTGTTGGACATGTGGTCGACCAGGTCACATAGCACGCGTTTGTCGCTCCGCTCCACGACATCCCATCAGCCAATCGAATGGACAATCTACTGTCATCTGTGGACGTTGTTCCCGACCCAATCATCATGCAAATGCATGTAGGCAGCCGCGTGCCATGCATTATACACAATGGGCTCGAGAACGATCCCAATTCCGTCAACAAAGTTTAAACTCCCAAGGGCAGCCGGGACGCGGACCACCCCGCCAACTGCCCGCAATCCATTCCCTCGACACCCCACAGTACCAGGACGAAACCGATATCCTAGACTAATGGTCCCTTCCATCTACATTCACAACCCTGCTAAGATACAAATTTCATCACTTTCCTGCTCCCTCAAAATCATCATACAAATACAAAACGAAAATCATCCATGCCTTATTGACACCGGAGCTGCTGCTTCCCTAATCCATCCGACCTATGTACCTCCTGGAACTCCCGTTACGAAATCCAATATACAACTTATCGACGCATCTGGCAATTCCATGCCTAATCAAGGCCTTGCTCTAATTAAATTCAAAATTGGCAAGTGTACATTTTTACATCCCTTCATAGTCGCCCCATCGAAAGCTCTTAAAATAATATTGGGTACGGACTTTCTATACTCAAAAGGAGGATTCCTCATCAACACACAGCAGAACACTTTATATAACAAGTTTACAGGCTCCTTGCCCCTCATCCATACTCAATTGCAACATACGGCTGCCATCACTGCACAATGCAATGTGCCAGTTTCAAAACTTGAAAATCCAATTACGAAATTACAGACAGATTTCACAATCCCCTCCACAGTGTCTACCAGACATCCGGCTGATCGTCTCGAAAATCTGACCTCAACCACGCCCAAACGATGCTCCTCAGCTACACAAACCTACGAAACCCCAAAGTCTACGGGAACCCAAACAGACAATAACAAAACTATAAATCATAGACGTAAAAACCCCAGCCAGCCTATGCATTTTGCAGACACAGTTACGTCACCCTCATCATCTGACAGTTCAGACTATGAATTCCGATCTACACATCCCCAACGACGTCGTATTTCTGTTCATCACAGACCTCGTCCTGCACTTTCACATCATCGCACCCTTAAAACCCGAACGTCAACATCTCTCCCACGCATTCCGCTTTCGGTCCTTTGTGTATCACATGAGGACTCTAATGGACTTCTTAGAGTCGCAGGCACCCATGACATCCCCCCACGTTGTCATGTCACTATCCCCATCCATCATACAACATCAGGTTCAACTCCTCTCAATTTCAAACCCCACGTCTCCTTATATACGCAATTCCATTTATTAGCACCAAATGCCATTTTATCACCCACCTCAAAATTCATGCTGCTGACGAACCCGACGTCAATGACTATAACCCTACCTGACGGTTTAGGACTTGGAAAGACCACCCCATTCTTGGTTGATGACATATCTATGATGCCCGTCCCTGTGAATGCCATTGACATCAATGACTCCAATCTCCAACAAGAAATCAATTCCTTCAAGATTAATCCACACCTGGACCAGACAGATCAACATAAATTCCGTAAACTCCTCACGGAATTCCGATCATCGTTCGCGTTTACTCCCCAAGAACTAGGAAAATGCTCTATTCTACCCTTCAAAATAGACTTGACTAGTGAAGAAATTGTTTCACACCGTGCCTACAAAACATCAGCATACCAAGATGCTCTCATTGATGCTGAAGTAAAGAAACTCTTGGACAACAATATAATTGAACCATCCACGTCCCCCTACACAAGCCCCGTCATAGTTGTGTTGAAGAAACCTAACGACCAAGGTGTCAGGAAGCCACGTATGGTTGTTGACCTCCGGTCCCTCAATGCCATTACCAAATCCATGCACTGGCCACTGCCCAGTGTAGACGAAATTCTACGCCGCCTACAAAACCACAACTACTTCTCTACGTTAGACCTCGCACAAGGGTTCCATCAAATTACTGTGGACGAAGCTTCACGAGAAAAACTCAGCTTTATCACAAAAAATGGACAATATCAATATACCATGATGCCATTTGGAGCGAAAAACTCTCCTTCCCATTTCTGCCGTGTAATTGATGTGATCCTAAGTGACCTCAAATACTCCACTGCACTAGCCTATGTTGACGACATTGTGGTCTGCTCCACCACCATCGACGAACATGTTCTCAAGCTACGGAAAATTTTTCAACGGTTTGCGGACCATAATCTCAAATTCGAACCTTCCAAATGTAGCTTTGCGTATACAGAAATTAGCCTCCTCGGATTTACCGTCAACAGTCATGGTCTCCAACCCCATGATAATCACCTACAGGCTCTACAACGCATGCCAACACCTCAAGATGTTACATCCGTTCAATCATTCCTTGGCATGGCAAATTTCTTCCGGCGTTTCATTCCACATTTTGCACAAATAGCTGCCCCACTTAGAGACCTAACTAAGGCCAATGTCTCCTTCGAATGGTCACATGAATGCGAACAGGCCTTTGGAACTCTTAAATCCATTTTAGTTTCCAAACCGGTCCTTGCTCACTACGATCCAGCCAAGCCCACCTTCCTTTATACGGATGCTTCCCTCCATGGCCTAGGAGCATATCTCACTCAGTTACAACCAGATGGTCGCGAACATCCCATTTATTACCTGAGCAGAAAGTTGAATAAATATGAAGCAAAATATCACATACGCCTATTGGAACTCTTGGCGATTACATGGGCAACAAGCAAACTCAAAGAATACCTTCTCGGCATACCTTTTACTGTCAAAACAGATCATCACAGCCTTTGCTACATCTTGAAGAGCAAGGATGATTTAAATCCCAAACTACAGCGTATGCAGATCATGCTCATGCCACATGACATTACAATACAGTATGTCCGTGGTGCTACACACCGTGTCGCAGATTGTCTAAGTCGTAATCCTTTAATTGATCCAGAATTTTCCGCTACGGACGAAGATGCTTGTCTCCCCATCAATGCCATCAGTATTTCCACACTGAAAGATGAACAACTCAAGGATCCATCCATTGCACGAATTATACAACGACTACCTGCTAATTACAGACTCAGACATAATTATTCCCTTCAAGATGGTATACTATACAAATATAACAATCGCCCTGGCGAAGAATCTCTACTAGTAATCCCTAACCAAATGGTCCCTGATGTCATCGCCTCATATCACAATCGATATTCACATATGGGTCATACTAAGACCCTGCGTAAATTACAGGAATCCTTCCATTGGAGGACTATGTCCAGAGACGTTTACACATTCATCAAATCCTGTGCAATCTGCCAAGGACGCAAAACTCCTAGAGGACAGAAACAAGCAGGTGAATTTCAATATATTCCCATCCCTTTAAAACCATTTGAGCGGATTCAAATTGACGTACAAGGTCCACTTACAAATCCCGAGGGTCGCCCCAGATACATCATTACTGCTATTTGTTATCTAACCAAATTCTTGGTTACGGAAGTAGTTCCAACGGTTGATGCCAAAGCCATCGCCACTTTCATCCTGAATAGGATAGCCTCTGTGTATTCGCTCCCTGAAGTAATTCAATCAGACCAAGGCACTGAATTTAATAATGCTGTCATAACAGAACTCGCTAAAGTGTTCCAATTTAATATACAATTTTCAACTGCATTCCATCCGCAAAGCCAAGGGTTAGTTGAGAGAACACATCAGACCTTGGGGGATTGTATTGCCATGTACGTCGCAGACACCAGGTCTGACTGGACACGGGCGTTACCAGCGCTCACTTTTCAACTTAATAATATGCCTCATCAGTCTCATGGCTTTACACCGTTTTATCTCCTTCATGGGTTCCATGCCAGGACTCCGCTCAGAAATGCGTTCCCAACCTACACACCAGAGAATCATATTGTACATTCCATGGAGAAATTATGGAACCTTACCCACAATATTTTAGTACGCAATCGCAAAAAATATGCAGAACGAGTAAATCGATCCCGCCGAGATGTGTCCTATGCCATAGGTGATAATGTTCTTCTTGAACATACTTCTATAATCCCCGGAACAAGTCAGAAGTTACTACCACGATGGAAAGGGCCTTTCAGTATCATCGCCATACCAACTCCCGTCAACTACACGATCCGAGGCTCTATAGGTACATCCATGAAAACTTTAACAGTACATGTTTCACGACTCAAGCAATACTTTGATAGACCCAATTGCTTCACCACTCAGTCCATGTTAACATCTACTCCAGCTATGCACGTACCAGATTCATCCACACATTTACAAGAAACGCATAAGGCCACTATAATCAACCCTCCCCGCACGACCCCTTCCAACCCGGATAATTTTTCAGAGTCTTTAAACCCGGAAAATTCGGGCATGACCCGTTTGCGTCCACCTGATTTGGGGGCTCCACACCCCACCCCACCCCCTATGGGAGGTACCCCTCCCCCAAGAGGTACCCTCCCCCCATTTCCAGCGGACCCTTCTAATGCGGTACATACGAGCCCTACTCGACCTTCATACAGGTCAGCTCTACTATCCACACCTGTGCCACCCACAACGGCTTTGCCTACCCTACCCGCTATTGATTTACCACCTAAAAGACACCGTCGAACTCAACACCAATTACTAGCGGAAGATTCCAATCGAATTATTCCGACCACATTCCATACACGCGATGACACCGAATTCCGCCGTTCTACCAGACGTCACATACGCACCGTAGAAAATTTATTCCATTGCACACTCGTTAAGCCAAAGAAAATGGTGACATTATTTCAGGCAACAATATAATATTTACAGTCACCACACAGAAAATGAAAATTGAAAATACATTATTGAGCTCACTAAAGCCCAATCCTCGGAAAATTGGTTGGTCCTACCATGGACCGGTGCACCAAATGATATGCACGCAAGTTTCACCATTACACCTGCTGGCCCATGCTCTGGCAGCGTCTCCCGAGGTTCCAGGTCGTTTCCTGGGCACTTGAGCCCATCAATACCATCAAGGCTGCAAGTGTAATGAATAAAACCTCCGAACATAGCACCCTTCAAATTGCACCACTCAACCAACTTCCCTGGATCTACGAGGGTAAGGGTCAGTTCCCCCGCAGACCCGTTTGCCCTGACCTACCGCCCTAACACTCAGATATTGATGACAGCCGGTCATAAACGCTGATGATGGAATCATTTAAATTCTTGTCACCCTGTGGACCAAAGAAAAGAAACACCGTTCTTGTTAATAACACTATTTGTTTAATGTGATTAGTAAAACTAATACAAACAATTATTAAGTTTCAGATGACGTTAGCGTTCACTCACTGAGATATGCCTGTTGTATGTTCCCGAGGAATACTTATTGGCTGCACATTCCGGTCCTATCCGATAAAGTCCCGGCCACACGCTCCAGTTACTGCTCCATCAGTATGAATCTAGACATCCACCACTGAAATTAATTTTAATTTAATTAATAGTTATTGATTTAAGTATAATATACACTATTTGAATATTGTTTAGTTAATAATTAATTTTACTGTATACTACCATTTTAAGGATTCACTTTTATGGTTCTTACATATTTGCACAATTATTAATATGTCTTTAATTACATCATTAACGTATACACAATATATTATAAACACCTACCATACACATATACATACATACTTAAGTCCCTAATTATTTAGTTTTAAGTACACACACTTACGCGAGAAGCTTCTCACAATTTTTCATTTTTCACCGATCCTGGACCGATTTGATCACTCAGCCTTGGATCAATAATCCTCCCCATTCGAAACACTAGGGACAACATAAATTTTCTTTATCTCTTTTGATTCACTTAATAACACAATAGGTTACGTAGTATTAATTTTACACAGTTAAGTTCAGCCCCCACAAATATTAAAATATTCAACTCACCCTGTACGTGTACATCCCGTATTCTTGTATGACCAATTTTAGCTGGATTGCACTTTAAAATTCTGAGACAGAATTTTTATCGACCCCGAGAAGTTTAGTAGATAATAGCTGTTACGTATATTATAATTTCACTCTAATATAATTCACTAATTATAAAATAGCCTGTATGTTTATATGTAAGAAAATAAAATTTACTCCTGCTGAAGATTCAACTACCAACAAGTCAACACAAGAGAAGAAACTCCGCTATTCCAGAAGACAAGTTACTAATACAAGAAATATGAACACATGAAAATGAATATGAACACATATACTTTTAGATACTCATTTACTAAACGATGAGACATCGTTTCAATTGACAGTGGAATGTTAAGTATATAATACATGCTTGATATACACATATGTACTGTGTACATATATAGGGAGGCTGAAGTCATGAATTCAGACTCCCTATATAAACGTGTGTCACCATAAGAAATGTAACAAGTAGCTGGGAAAGAGAGAAGGAAGAAGGAGATAAGGAGAGAGAATCAGACAATAAAGCTAGACATAGAGAATCACCCTTAGTATACATACGCACTTATTTGTATAGTCTCTACGACAGTTCCTCTCACATACACACGCACACAAGAGAATAAAAATAATTCTCCCCCTCTTCATATTCACGACTCTCCATATAAATATTTCAATCCTCAATTACATCTTAACACTATATTTTAATAACACTAAAGTAGCTTAACCGTAGTGACCTTAACGACTTAATTCATAGTCCAGAAAAGATGTTACGTGTGTATTACTAATATTTAATGTAGATACAATTCATTGGCGGATAAAAATCTATAATATTATAAATCAATAATAAACACTATAATTCATAACTCATACTAATAATATCTCTTTAACTTATTTCTATGTTACGAAATTAACTCAAACATCATCTGTTCTCGACAATATGCCATCGGGGATTAAATGATACTTGAAATATGGGAGCAAACACGGATGGTCTTGAGATGAGGGAAGTTGGTTAGGGTAGTGAACCTGTGAGAATATTTTTAGGATATTCATAAAATGCCTTTGTAATACTTGGCAATGCCATCCACTTGTAAAAATAGATTACGATTGTAATGTCAACACATTCATGCAACAAATCATTCTAAACATTTGATGGTAATGTTTGTATCATGCTGCTGGAATGACCAGCTCATCAGTTCCTCGATTAATGTTTTTATTTCACAGGAATGTTTCCTTAATCTGGGATTTCACAAGTTTGAAAGCCAAAAGGGCCAAATTTAATTACTATGTCACTTTTTAAAAAACTCTTATACAAGTCTGATACAATTGTATACACGTTATATCTGTATGTATGACACATTAGTATCTTATTTTGACTAGCTAGAGTGGTATTTGATATTGTATACATACTTCCATTGATGAATAGAAAAAGGTGGTAGCCGCACAGTGCCAGCTTCTAATGCCGGGGTGAAACATTTAGTAATTACTGCAATTAAATTCGGGATTAAGATGAAAATATCAAAAGATTTCCAAATTTCACTAATACCTGTGCACTGCCTTCAGCTATGCATTTACCAATAGTAAACACGAGAAAAAATGTAAAAAACATATGCAAAATTTACACCTACATATATTTAAAAATAATATGATCTAAAATATTTTTTTTAAATTTCCTACATACCAATGCCATCTAAAATCTTTTATGTGAAGCTAGTAAAATGTTTGTTTTCATATTTTCTTGTATTGCATTTCAAACAACAGCATGAAACACGACAGAGCTATGTACAATATATCACAACCGGAATGTAGCAGTACAAATCAATGACATTTATAGAACTAACTCGTGCGCAGTGGGAGTTATGTATATTAGGCACACGAGTCTAGCTTAAATTTATAATGTGCTCATTGACATGGTTCTTTTCTCGTTAACTCTAGACGTTGACGCCTAATGTAATTTAAAATGTTCAGCCAACAAGACGTGTTTGCTGTTAATAAACAATTTATTATCCAATTCGTTAACTTTCCTACTTATTTCTCTCTTTCAACTTGATTCGCTTTGGATACAGCAAAGACTATTATCTTGGAAGGGACAGTTAGTAACCAGTTGGACAGTGCAGATAATTTCCCACTACTTTCGTTAGAATTATCAAAATGATATTATAAGCCAGGACTACTGTGTGAGTGAATCTATGGTAATTAAAGTATCACAACAGGCGTCTTGCTATACATCAATTTAAATACGTTCCAAACAATCGTAAATTTTTTTAGAATTAGAATTTGTTTGAGTAACAATTTAGAGCGTTCAAATTTCAGCTTTCCCCTGTATCTAGAAGTTTTAGGTTAGCAAAAAACCAGAGTGCTAGAATCAAACGGGTTTTATGTACTGAATATCTAAAATGAGACCTTATGTAATTAACTGCATTGGAGATTATAGCGACTTTAATGCTTCGTCTACCGGAATACATGCGGGTGCTACTTATGGCTGCAATTTACTTACAAAAATAAAATTGAAAATTATTCCGATTGTGACGACGCATAGTATTCTCACAGAAAATAAAAGCCTCTCGTGTATTTCATCTTAAACAGTTGGTCTAAATTTAATACGTAATTATTATCCTAATATTATTGGGTTAGCTGTGTAAGTTATCTTGAGTGAATTTCATGATCAAATTCTTGTTGTGACTTTAAAATTCCCGATATTTCAGAAAAATTTAGAAAGTATATATAATCTACAAATGTATAATAATTGTACAATTACTCAAATTAGTTTTGGTCTGGATGGTCAAACTTTGAGGAGTAAACAACAATAAAGTTTTAAACTGTAAGGGTGACACGGAAGTGACAGTTGTCAGTATTTACGACAATTAATTTTGGAAAAAATGAGTTCTCGTTTTATTATATTTTCCTGTTGATGCATTCCGTCCAATTATACTAATTGCTTCCTGGATTATTGGACGTGTGAGGAATTTTGCTTTACTCAACTAGTAGCTCGTCCTCCACTTTCTCTGCTCGTTATCAAAATATTATGTCCACGAGCGATATAAAGAACTTAATGCTGCTCAGAATTTTTGCCTACTGTGAACATTAAAAAAACACCCTTTACATTTTGTAACTATATATTTTGACACCTTCATACAATATCTTTTCTCCATCTGAGCACCCGAAAATATCGTAAAAATGTTAACGAGGCAACTTATGAAGCACAACTTTAGAGCCATGAATATTTTACTCAAATTTAACATGCTTCCCATTATTTTCGATTCCAACATCGGTGAAGTGAGACCCCAAACGAACCAACAAAGAATATTTATTTGGAAAGTTCAATACTCATTACAGGTTTTGAATGCAATTTACAAGATCATAAGACTAATCCAGTCCTTTGTGAATTCAAAATACTTCGTTCAGGCGCACGTAATTTTTAATATGATGTTGAGCTCATATTTGATTTACAATTTGTATAACTTCTGGTATTTAATTTATAAGAAAGGAAGTGAAAATGCCATGTTGGTCACACGCATGAATCAAGCTATCCTCAAGAGAGGTGAGTTTAGTTTCAAAATAAATGAAAAGAAATTTTACGTTACAATTTTTGATGAGAATAATTATTCATAATTTTATTTCCAGATATACGAAATCCCTTGAGGAATAATTATTACGGATTATCAGTCCAGGAAATGTTTTTAGTGACACTCCCTTACACAATCGCTGTTTGTTTATTATTTACTTTGATCGTTTTGGTAAATTCAACCGACGCGACGTATATGTTGCCTGCCATTCTTCCTGCGGACTTAAGCTCATGCCCGTTTACCATTGTGGTGTCCATAACAGCAGAAATGTTCCTGATATTTCATAACACGGCAGCACATTTCTTCTGCAGCTACGTTATTTTAGGATATGCTCTCCCACACATGGTCCACGATATTTTGGAATGTGTCGACATCAGACTCAAGTAATTAATTATTCATAATAATTGAATGTAATAAAATGGTGAAAATACGACCATATTTAATTAATTATTTCTTGTTCAGAACGGAAACTCCAAACCACCGAAATTTGACAAGTACATGCAAAGACTTGGTTCTTGCATCATTGGAGATACGATTTTATAACCACACATATTCGTCAACCAACTACGTGGTGAAAATGATTTGGTTGTTGATATCCATCGCTGGAATATTTGTGGGAATTCGATGCTGGCACGTATCTCTGGGCTTGTCTATATCAATGCTATCCTTCGGAATAGATGGAATAGTTATTTTTACGTTATTCATGGGACGTGCGTACGAGGTTCCCGAGAAGGTTCAGCAATTAAAACTGTCACTTCTGTCCAAAACTGGTAAGCTCCCTTTAAATGAGAGAATCTATTTACAACGGGTTGTGAAACGAATCCCCACATGTGGCATAAGAGCCGGAAGTTTCTACACTCTGGACCGATCCACAACTCCAACTTTTGTTCATTATGTTATAGCGCAAGTCTGTGGCTTACTTGTCTTGTTTTGAAATATATAGTCAATGCATACTTTTACAGAACCATATCATCCAACATACTATAATTACTAGAATGCTTATTATAACAATTGATATTTGTAAGCAAACTTGTGACTCTAAGGGATGTCTTTTCTTTCCGCCCGCACGTATGTAAATATCACAGTTAATAAAAATGTACAGCGCATGAATGTATGTATATTATACGAAAGGAAGTAAACTGCTCAAGCTTAGGTCCTATTGCGGCTTTATAGACATATGTAGGACGTAGTTAAATCGAACTGCAGGTAATTACTCAACATTTTGATGCGCATCCCAGACAAATTCTAAAATATGTAATTTTTAATTTAAAAAACTAAAACTAATCACTGAGTGTGGCAATAAATAGTGAAAAAGAAATGCACTATAACATCAGTTATGCAAATGACTATCAGAGTAAATTACCGAAAGAAGTAATAATTACTTAATTAATTATCTCATTAATTTGGAAGATAGTGATTATTATTATTATCCAAATAAATGAGAACAAATTTGTGTAATCTTTGCGCATGTAGGTTCACCTAGTTCTCATCTTACCACTCAAATGTATAAGGAACTTTTTGTAGATTTTTATTGAGGATCTACCTGTGTTTTTGTCAGAGCAATCGAGTCATAACGTAAGTTAAGTTTATCGCACGCAGGGTCACCATATAGGAATTTGGAGGTCATTGTCACAGAGAATTATTATTTGACAACGGTGTCTTGTTACATTAAAAGATTGGAAGGCGAACCGCTGACAATATTGTACAACGCAAAATTACAGAACAAAATTGTCTGGGAGCACCGCCGAACTCCGCCATTGGTAATTCAGGGAAATGTACATACGAATTATACATAAACTGTAGAAATTAAGCTCTTTACTTACAAATCTATCGCATAATTGATATTGATTGGGTGTTGGAATTCACTAGATGAAGATAATGTTTGAAGATGCATAAATTATACCCTTTTTAATTAGACGAAGCCTACACCAATCTCTTCAATTAAGTTCAAAATAATTACAAAGATATTTGTTAACTTAAGTTAACTTGTGGGCAAGTTAGCTTAAAGTTGGTTCCTTGTTTCTAATAGTCACAATCCCTGATTTTGTTAAGAAAGAAACCAAAGTTTTGTAAAAGCAAACCCTGTTTTTAAAACATTCCTGCACGGACACATGCAATTCTTGAGACCGGCGGTCCCAGTCCAACAAAAATCGGATCCCTGTTTTCGTATAAAAATACAGTACTAAAAGAAATGCTTGCATATGTGCGAAACAAAATATAATTTGATTGCAACCGTTAATTTTCCTACAGTGTGGAGTATTAGTTGTAACAAATTCTGATAATCTTAAAATAAGGACCTGGGTGCAGTACCCATGGGTCCAGTATTTGCATTATCTCGGGCGTACAGAAAGAAAGTTTTCGGTATATGAAAGTAGTACAAGCTCGCATAAATATAATTTACAAGATATTTTCCTGTCGATCCACTTTTTCAGGAGTCCATTTACGTGATTTGCCTTTCTTTACGTTTCCATGATACATCCATATCTTCTTATACTTTTAATAAAACTAATTATGCAAAATTGAACATAAAATTGTCTACAAATTCAGACATTTTATAACAGTGAAAAAATTATTTTCTTCCTCCTCACCACAGCTTATGCTTGGTATTGTTTTTCCAAGCCTAAAGCCTGCTTCGGCGGTTATTTCTAACCGCTAACGTAAAATTGCCAGCATAATGATAGCAAAATATAGGCTTAAACCTCCTTGAAAACATGATACAAACCGGTGCAATTCTAAATTGCTGTTGGAAATCGTACAAATTTCCGGCTTTCCGTTGAGGTTTTATAACATCTCAGCCACTGCAACTGTTGATCTCGCTTAGAGAGGACGAATTAGTAAAATTCTGAAAAAAAGCTTTGCCTACAGTACGGGGAGAGAAATATTTCAAATATCTCTCCCTACTGTGAGCTAAAGGATGCTAAGGGTTTATAATACCCAGCAGTGATTCGTAATACTATTAGTTTATAGCTTAATATGAAAGCGAGCAGGATGGGGTCATAAATAATCATGAACCAAATTTCTTTTAAAATCTTTAATTAATATTTATTAAATTGATTTAAAAATGTTACAAGGACATTATTAGGCATGCTATTTGATGGTGTTCAGCGTATTACTAACTATTTACATTTAACATTTAACAGGATAGTTGGAAAAATGACAGGTGACGTCTAATTTCACTTAAAATAAAGAATAAGTACATGTTGGGTTCATTATGTTTCTTAATCATGGATTCTGGTCAGTTTGCACAAGTATGTTTGTTTGTATTAAATTATTTGCATAAGAAAAACCCCATTAAGGTTTGTCTAACTTCTCTTCGATCGATGCTCAGAATAATTTTTATTATTGGAACTTGAGAACTTAAGACAAATGAACTGCTGCTCAAGTGTTTCGGTGTAATCGGTAGCTGAGAAAACATTACACGAGTTAAACAGCTTTGAAAAATTCTAACAATATTCTGCATCTTCTGAATATGATATCATACTCTCAAAATGTTAACGAGGGAACTTATGAAGCTCAACTTTAGGACCATCAATATATTATCCAAGCTTAACATACTTCCCATAGTTTTTGATTCCAACACCGGCGAAATGAGACCCCAAACAAGTCAACACAGACTATTCATGTGGAAAGTTCAGTATTTTTTACAGGTTCTGGATGCAATTTACAAGAGCATACGACTAATTCAGTCCTTTGCCGTTCCAAAGTACTTTGTTCAGGCGCACGTATTTTTTAACATGATGTTGGTTTCATATTTGATCTACACGTTGTATACCTTTTGGTTCTTAATTTATAAAAAAGGAAGTGAAAATGCGATGTTGATCACTCGTATTAATCAAACTTTCATCGCTACAGGTGAGTTTAGTTTCAGGAGTATTCCATCAATGTTACAATGTTTATTGTACATTTTCCTTGTTTTATTTTCAGATTTACAAAATCCTGGGATGAATTATAATTATGGCGGATTACCATTCCATGAAATGTACTTAGCCGTACTCCCTTATGTACTCACGGTTTGTTTATTAAGCACCTTGCTAATTTTGATAACTACAACCGACGCGACGTATATGTTGCATGCCATTCTGCCTCCAAACTGGAACTCCTGTAAAATTGTCGTTATAACGTCCTTAACAATTGAATTCACCTTGATATGCCAAAACAGTGCAGCACATTTCCTGTGTAGCTACGCTATTTTAGGATATGCCCTCCCACACATGGTTAACGACAATTTGAAACTTGTCGACATCAGAATCAAGTATTCCTAAAGAATTGAAATAGATTTACTATGCTAAAGTATTCCTGGGTGAAAATCCTCTTTTTAATTACATAATTTTCATTCAGATTGGAAACAGATTGCATCCTTGGAAATACGATTTTATAACCATACATATGCACCAAACAACTACGTGGTAAAGATGATTTGGCTGATTATAGCCATCACTGGGATATTTGTTGGCGTTCGACATTGGCACGTATCTCCGGGCATATCTTCTTCAATGATGTCGTTAGGTATCAACGCGACAGTCATTTTTATGCTATTCATGGGCAAAGCGTTCGAGGTTCCGAAGAAGGTTCAGCAATTAAAAATAATGATTCTGGCGAAAACTAGTAATCTCCCTAAAAATGAGAGAAACTATTTACAACGGATTGTGGGACGAATCCCTACATGTGGCATAAGAGCCGGAAGTTTCTACACGTTGGACAGATCGACCACTCCAGCTTTCATTCATTATGTTATAACGCAAGTCTGTAGCTTACTTGTTGTGTTTTGACAGTTTGTGGACAAAATTTTTTGGAGATTATTCGGAGGTATCTCACAATCAGTTTTGTGCATAGTTAATTACATCGTTTTAATTACATCTTTTTAGGAGCGAAGCGAGCCCAGGAACGTTGTTTTCTGTAACGAAATTTATATCCCCCATATCTTGACATTGAAGGCACCTACGGTGACGTTCAAAGTATCATTCGACCCTCCGTGACCTCAAGTCGTGCCATGAAAATAAATGGGCCCGAATTGAGCAACCCGTTTCGGAGTTAACTGGGTTTTATATAACGTCCTTCTGAATTTGCCCAAAATTGGTACACATACTATCCAGCAGTACCGTGTATCAGAATTCCAAGTTAAGCAGAATCAGTGAACCCGTTTCGGAGTTACCCGGTTTTTATGCAATTGGTTTCTGATTTTGCTTTAAATTAGTGCACATACACTCCAGTAATAAAACTTAGCAGAATAAAAGTGAAGCCGAATCAGTCAACCAGGTTCAGAGTTACCCGGGTTTTACATAGTTTTCTTCCGAATTCGGTTAAATTTGTATACATAAGTAATTGAAACATTTGTCCTAATTTTGAGTTTAGTGTACCTTGTATCGACCACTCCAGCTTTTGTTCATTGTACATGTTATAACGCAAGTATGTAACTTACTGTCGTATTTTAAGATTTAGTCACGGGAACGTATTCGCTGTGTTTTAGTCGACTTAAAATAACGAAATAATTCTATAAACTCATATGTGCAGGTTATTGCAAATACTTCCTTTAAGGCTATAAAAGTCTTTTAACAAACCGCCATTAATACTAGCTGGTCAATCGACTTCACCTCTTTTACCTTAATTCTACTCTAATGCTATGTACATATCTCTTCAATACACCATGCTCTAATGTTACTTTGCAAAAATAAATCTTAATCTACCCAATCTTTCCATAAATACACTACAAAAGCAATAGTAATTGTGTGTACCTATATGAATTTATACAATTTAATCTATTCTACACCAGACAATTACAATTAGACATTTATTAGTCAACTCTGTTAAACGAATTAATCAATGAAGCAAACGCCTGAGATAAATGTTCAATCAAGTTCAAACAAAATCTGGTGTAATTAGCATTAAAGAGGAAAAACACCTTTAAAGGGAAAATTATGTTCGCTTTTATTATCAGTGAATGATAGCAATCCTATAATTTATACATATATACATGTGTAACTCACATCCACTTATTACTTTAAATAAATTCCAGTCCTTCATATTTGTTATCTTCAATTTTAGTTTCTGGAAAAAGAATATTCCCTGCTGTGTCAAAGGCTAAAATGTAAGTTTCCTGTCGTCCATCTGTAGACTCTACGGTCTTCAAAGCAACAATGTACTTGTTGTTTGTTCCCTCCAAAGGGATCCATTTAAAAGAGGAAACTCCGTGTGTTGGAATCAAATGGCCAGCAATTGCCCTTGCACTAACTTCCTTAAAGTCTTCATCAGCCACAATGACCTGATTCGACCCTTGGTACATGTCTATCTCTGGGTCAAATTTAGTTTTGCTAATCTTTCGTGGGAGGAAAACCCATTTGTTGTTATGAGAATCCCAACCCGCAGACTCATGTGTGACGTAGCCATTAGGAAGGAGGGAGTTAGTTCTTATTTCCGGTAGCCACACATCAACAGATGCTGCCAACCTTTTGTAGTTCTGGTACCAGTCATGAGTTTTCACAGTCCCTGTGGGGCTAATTTCATGGACGTCGTACATGCCTTCCCGCCCATGACTTCCAACCCAAAGATTCCCATCCTTCTCCGCTGCCCACTCACATTTAAACCCTTTTTTATGATCTACATTGGGAAGCTGCAACCATTTCACATGTCTCCAGCTCACTTTACCCTTTCTAGGAAAATTTGGTAAAAGCTTGTAGACAATTCCAGATTGGTCATCGCAAGTGAGGAGTTGCAGTTGGTAAACTATCAGTTCTGAGAATTCCATCGCACGGCCATTGAAACTGATATTCTGGACAAGCTCCTGCCTTTTCCCTTGATTCCAGGTAATATTGATGCTTGCACCGTTTTGACTGTGCTGTTGATACCTCAAATACAAATTGCCAGTGCGCAGGTAGGAGAACCATTCGTCCTCTCCATTGACGTCTCTTCTCTTGGATTTTTTGTCCAGATCAGCAATAATACCAAGGGTGTAATTATATAGTCCATGCCTAGGTTCAAATGGTCTTCGGTCTATTGCTTCAGTTTTTCTATTGATTGACCTTTCCTTGCGTACACCTTCAATTGGTTTCACTTTTACAGTTATCGTCCCTCCGTCGACCAATGAATAAAGCCCTGTGGAAATCATCAATATGGCGAGGGGTCCAAAGATTTTGCTCATATTTCAGACTATTTACGTTCTCTAATAGTACAGCTGAGTATGAACTAAAAATACATGTAAATTATAGATTAGAGAAATTACAGAAATTAGAGAAATTATGTCATCATGTAGTCGTAAAATGTTTCGGTAACAATTCTCCTTAACTATAGATGAGGCCAGTAATTCCTGGCAAAGCATTAAGTTACCTGATATCCAGTATTCTTCAGTTTCTGCAAGGAAGGTTTCAGCTGAAATAATGTGTCAATATATTTGAGAAGGACGTAAAGCCAATATTTGTGTATTATATTTATGCAGGGCTATTGCACTTATTTACAATTTATATGTGCTACATTGCCACCTGCAATTAAATCATGTTGTTGAGTATCCCATGGTGCTCAATTAAATTAATAGTTAATACCAATGTATAACGAAGGGCAATTGGATCAGCACTTATAAACGTGACTTGCAATCTGCACGTCTACCCCTAAATGTTTCCTGAAAACTTTCAAAAGCACATTGTAGATTTAAATATTTTCTAATTTGTAGTATACTTGAGTAATATTAAAGTCTGGGGTTTGGATAACCATGAGCCGATTATCAGAAACTATTTCGTAATAAATGCAATGCGACAAGAAATTTAGAAAGTGGTTGCGAATTAAATAATTACTGTAAATGTAAAGGGAATATTAAAACCATTGCCCCCTTTATTTATCTCATAGTTGTTTACTTCCCCATTTCTTAACAAATTGGGGGATTTTTGAAAGTTTGATTGTTTAATTAATTATTTTAAACCCTTTTATTCAGTTTGGATGCCTCCTCAAAAAAACACCTGAACTAGAAACTGTTTCTTTGGAACTAATAATTATGACTTTACTTCACGTTTGGAACCCCTGTAACACAAAATAATATTGAAATATGGCATTTTCAGAAAATCGGAATAAATTGCTAGAAACTTGGGAAGTAGGCATTTGGCAATATATTTTTGAAGAGAGTGGGGGGTATTCCCTTTGAGTTAACTTATTTGTATTGCAAATTGTGAACGGCGTGAAAGTTGTGAAAGTGAAGAAACAATCTGGTATTAATTATTATTCTCATTGGTTTCTATCGATATTTTTGCACAATGTTTTTTGTTGATGCATTTATTGCTTTTCAGTAAATATTAGTCACTACACTGAATCTGAAGGTGATGTTAGTTTATCATTTATTGTGATTTGAATTGAAATCTATATTAGGCAGGGTGCCCAGAAGTCCTGATTTGAACAGGATTGCTCTGAATTGATGATTGACCTGATGATCTGATGAGCTCGAATCTAGTCCGGATATCAAAGTTGCTGACAAAAATGTCACTTTGTAACATTTTTGGGGTAACATAACGAAACTTTGTTATTACTTTAATTAAGTTCATCATAATACTAACAGAAACTGCACACATGAATTTAAATATTGTCCTTTATGTAAAATAGTTTTAATAGTTTAATTTTGAACGTTTTAAGTTTGTACCGATCGAAACTGCAGTTGTACAGAACAGTTCTGTAGTGTTGACTTACAATTAACAATAACACTTAATTGGAAAATTTCGCTTCTAGATGGTAATATCAGCAAAAATTGTCTTAATTAAATTTTCAATATGTAATAATATATATATAATTATATATGTACATAATTTATAAAAGCGCTATTGAGGAAACCAATGCGCTAAAGTGTAATTACTATAAATTAGATACAATGGAGTGCACACACATGTGTATTATATGATATGTAGGCTGGCGTTTTGTACAGAAGTTTCAGCTATTATAAAAAATCTGCTGTTACATGGTTTTATAAAATTTCAAGAAGTTCCACACAGGGATCCGATTTCTGCGTTTTTTCCACGACAAAGGATTTTCAACAGTCCCTGATTCAATTCATGTTTCAGGGTAGAAAACTCATTTTCAATCCGCGATCACTGATTTTGTTAATCAAAAAACAACATTTTCCGCAAAAAAACCTGTTTTAAAAATATCCCTGATTTGTTGAGCAAAAAAACAAAACCTTTGAAAAATCTCTGTGACCAGCTGTCCCACAGTCTAACAGGAATCGGACCCCTGGTTCCGCATAAATGCATAATAAGTATTACAAGTTCATTTATGTTGCACCCCCACACATGTACAACTCTACACACGAGCAGAAAAAAGTACATCGAAGAATTATGCATACATAAGTACATATGAAATGTATTTAAGTAAAGCGGACACATGGAAACAATGCGTGAGTTGAATGATATGATAATAAAATAACATACATAGGAATACGTGAATGAGTATTATCATTTAGTAAGGATGTATGTATGTACCTAGTTAATGTCCAGGTCAGTTCATTATAATTACAGTTAATGTTGTTTGGCTACCAATAATTCGAAAACAATTATTTTGAATATTTATGAAGTAATGTAAATTAAGATTATATATTTCTTTATTGATTGTTAAATGTATTTTTGGATAATTATTACAGAAATGAGTTATAGGCAATATGGGCAATCTGAACATGTTTGATATAGTAAAAATTTCAACATGTATTATTCTATTGCTAAAATGGAATTCTCACAGATATTGCCTATCATACTATATACACTGTCCAAGTTATATTTATACTGGTGAAAAGTGTTTTGAGCCAAATACTTGATTTAAAATACATTTTATATGACATTAAGGGTGAGTAAATACAAAATACTTTAATGGACGTAAAATATGTATTTTAAAATACTGCATAGCTCTGCCAACCACCAGAATCGATTACATCTCGGCAAAACCTCATTGATTATTACATTGCCACACCATCTACCAATGAAATTTTGGCTCCGTAAAATAAATATACCGGAATCCAGATTAACAAACATATGCTATAAAAGACTGATGCGCACCATTTCTCGTTATCTCATATTAAAAATATCCTTTACAAATTGAACTTTGCATGTCTTATGGAGTTTGAATCTGTAATAATCCGAGTAATTAAATATTGCCTTTTCATCATCAATACATAATAAGCAACTCCATGCAGGAATCCTTCACAAACTCAGACGTTGAAACAATAAACTAGGACAGAGTATCTCCGTATACAGCTACAGTAGAATTAAATAAATCCCTTCTCTATTTCCGGTTTTAATTATCCCTATTTCTGATCACACTTTATGACTGATTTTACTAGTTTTGATTCGTTAAGATTATATGGCAGAAAATGTAAATATGAATGCACTTATATATTCATATCAGTATGCAATACGGTCAGAGGTGTGGAATATTTTGAAATATTGTATCTAAAATAGTATTTGAAATACATTCCGTATCTTGTATTTGGTATTTTTCTCGCCGTAAATGTTTCAAGATATTTTGTATTTCGTATTTTGTCAGCACCAACATTTGTACTGTATTTTGTATTTCGTATTTTCAACGTTATGATATTTTGTATTTATTTATCTTGGAGAGTTATCCATCTCGTATTCCAAATACAAAATACAATTTCAAAATACATACATAGCCCTGTCAACTGCCAAAGTTGTCTGTATCACATGTTCAAACAAATATTTTAAAGATAAAAGCACTAATTTGAAACATTTTGAAACCAATTCTTCAAAGCTTTTGGCTTGTTGCAATGCTTACTTATTGGATAATAACATTATATTCATAGTATGTGGGGTCATGAAAAAATTAGTGACGCCAACATTAAAGCAGCGATAAGTTACACAGGAGTTATAAGATTATTCGTTTTAAGGAAAAATATTGTATCTAGGGTCATGGGATTTACTTTGATCTACACAGATGAACAGTTCTAAACTCTAATCACGCGCCTGTTACCTTACGTTTCCCGAATAATTTTCGGATACCTAATTATTTCTTTAAATTGTCCAAGATATTGTGCTTCAGAGAATACAGTTACATCTCAGACGTATACTTTGAGATAAATTTGAAAGTATTTTCAATATGTATTTTGCATTTCAAATACGGTATTTTTATTTCGTATTTTCGTTTTTGTTGGACGCAAAGTATTTTATCTTGTATCTTCTCTGAATCTTCTTGAATGAACTTCTCTACTCTCGCCTCAAATATGTGCATATTTTGATTACTAGTATTTTAGCCCGCATGAAAATTAGCAGCACAATTGTGCTCAAACCAATCCCGAGCCAAAAATGTGACGTGTTTTCATGCTGGAGTTTAATATAATACTTGAAGTGTGTATGATAAATACGTACATAGGCTGGAATTGTGATTTGAATTGTCTCTATTTTAAGCAGACTATTTCTAGCTTCACTCCATCCACAATAATTTACTGCGCACTAATGTGTTTGAATAAATAGGACCAACCTTGTAATTTTAACCAACTATTAGGATATTCACGTCATCGCACTATCCCAAACTGAATTACTGAATTTATGGTGGTCAATAGCGCAAACCATCTAAGTATGTATTAACAAATGTTGATCCGGTAATCTGACTTGTATGAGAATTAAATTGGTCTATGTGCTATTCAATTTAATTTTTGATCTTCATCATTCATGATTCACATCAATCCTTAATATCTACATCTTTATTGGAAATCCAACGTAAATCTGCGAATTTTTATTCATCAACCATTTCCCCGTCAATCCCTTAATCCAATTCAAGTTATCGGAATTGTTTCCGTCAATCCCTTAATCCAATGCAAGCTATCGGAATTTTCCCCACAATCTCTTGTTCGAATCTAAGTGATCGGATTTTCTTACTTTAATCCGTTAATCCAATCCAAGTGATCGAAATTGTTTCCCTCAATCCCTTAATCCAATCCAAGTGACCGGAGTTTCTTACTTTATTTCGTTAATCCAATCCAAGTGATCGGAATTCTTGCATTTAATCCTTTAATCCAATCCAAGTAATCGGAATTTTTTCCCTCAATCCCTTAATCCCACCCAGTAGGTCGTGTGTGTAAATTTCCCATCCCTGTTGGTAAACTAGTAATACTATTTTTTATCATAGCCAGCAATTCTATCACGAACGGGACCAGAGGTTGTTACTCAGGTTACCAACAATATATTCCAAAAACTGCTGGCTGATGAAGTTTTCCAGCAATTTACCATGTATATGACCACTGACAAATTCCTTTTAGCAAAACGGGAATGTTTTAAACTAGTTACTAGTTAGTTTGTATTTAGAAATACATCTTTTGCAAGTACCTCCTTAGAGCCTATCAAAATGCAGATCACTATTTTATGGTATTTTTTATAATTAAGTAGTTTTGTGTAGATGCTGTTCTCTCCATCCGTAGCACTAATAGTGCAACAGATTCCGAGATCAAACGGACCGTCATGTCATGGCTAATGCATTCAACTTACCGACTTTACGCTCACCTCAGGGCCTTGTCTAAAAGATCGGTAATGTGTAATTTTAAAATCTAAATTGTATTTACATTGTTATTATCTTGTTTATTTGTTGAGTTCCAGGCATCATCCCATCAATCGTTGGAAGCCTAAATGTTTCAAAGTGACGTTAAGACAATTACATACCTGAGCTTTCCACAGTCACTTTTATTAATAACTCTTTGTTTTTTATATTGTATATTAATTTTATATTAATTTGTATTTTGTATTATCAATTCCTAATGCAAATTACCTACAGCAAAAGAAGTTTATTACAACTTAATCTTATTTTTCCAATTTTATAGTGGTTTTCACATAATAAAATGGGTTTCATTCCATGAACTCTTAATTATAAACCTTATTCGAAGGAAACCGCACAATCCTTACGAGAAATTGCCCTGTTCGATTTTAACCAAAAAATTACTGCAGGGTGCTCCTTGATGCGTAGATGATTTTTCATAGTAGTCCAAATAATATCTGACTGATTCGAAAATATCCCGGGTCAAAGTTATCAAACAAAATGAGGGATCATGGGGTACCAAAAAATTCAAACAGTAAAAATTAGCATTATAACTTCAAAAATGGCAGTAATAAAAATTAAATAACATGCAAAAAAGTTTTTAGCGAGATATGACCTCACAATTCCAAGAAACTGACCTCAAGAGGTCATAGAGCGTTGATACCGGTTTCAAAACGGGGATGAAACTGACCCAGATTAGAACTAGGGCTTTGACTAGACACATATTGTGTGCCAAGTTTGATTCCAGTTCGTGACACGATGACCCAGCTGTGACCCCCGAGGTCAATATCTTATTATATACCCATACCGGATTTTAAACCTGCAAATCATTCAAATTACTCTCAAATAGGCTAGAACGTTTGGTTTAAGCCCAGATGAGTTGCCAGAATTTAACAAGCATGTGCAAAGATTCGATTCTTGAATCTTTGTAAATACAATTTTGTAACCATACATATGGACCAAACAACTATAAGCCAGGATGAGTATTAAAACCATGTGGTTAGGTTGGCAGTGAGAGATAATCAGGTTGCGGCGAATTCCACAGTAGTGTCAAGTGTTTATACATTTAGAAACAATTGAGCAGGGGTTCCCCTTAAATTTGCACTTTTCCGAAGATTCGCCGTAGGTTAACAATAATATCACGGAAAGTCAGGTGACAAACCGTAGGATATTCACTGAGAAAATTATCGCTGAGAAAATAACCCGGAAAGACTAAAGACCTACCGTAAGTTATAAAAGAAATATGGAGGAGTACGGAGGATTTCCCGGTAAAAATTATAAAACTCAACCGTAGAAAAACAGAAATACAAAATTCAATAATCCGGAAAGACGCAATGACCTACCGTAGGTAATGAATAATTAAATGTACTAAACTTTTTGATATTCTGGAAAAGGTTTGTAAACCCAACCGTAGAATATTGCACTAAATGATTTTCATAACCCGGAAAGTCGTAATGACCTACCGAAGGTTAAGAGAATTATGGGAGACAAATGGAGGTAGGTTACTGGTCGTGAGTGATGTAAATAAAGGTTGATGACACTGGTTGTAAAAATATTTGATTGTGTGAAAACCAAATTATACAAATAATGTAATTCATATCTATGTGGTGTGTAAAATGGCACTTCAAGGTAGTGAAATACGTAAATACCGTAAATTTCGAGAGGACAGGTCACTAAAAACCGGCGCCTTGTAACAATTAGAAGGGATGACGTAGCTCAGCACAATTATAAAATAACACAGTTTAGTAAAGGATATAACTTTATTAATAGAGGTAATAATAGTAGTTGTACTAGTAGTATCAAAAGTCAATGTGAGAGTAAATGGTGAACGTCTTGTCAAGAGTAAATTCAAGATAATATTAAGATGTCGTCAAGGAAGACTAGGCAGATGCTCCATTTTAAATTCCCAAAAACTATCGATTAGTCGTTGCCAAGAATATGGGCTGTTTACTAATTCAAAAGGCATTCTATTCCAAATGTTATTTCCATCCGGTGTTGTGAAAGCTGATTTGTTTTGCTTCTGGATCCATTGATATTTGGTGAAAACCTGAAAAAAGGTCTAGTGTACTGCAGTATGTGAATCCATGTAATCTGTCAAGTGCGTCATCAATTCTTGGTAATGGGTAAATTGTCTTGTTTTCTTATTTAGTAGTCTGAAATAACAGCAGAATCGGTACGATGTTTTCAATTCGTCAGGTGAAGACTTTTTACAAAGTACAACAGGTAATGCATATGGAGGATCTGTTGGTTCGCTAATATTTGTGTTTAGCATTTCGTTTAACTGTTTATTATTTTCTTCTCGTTCAAATTGGGATATTTGATAAGGTCTACATCTTAAGGAGTAAGGGGTAGCATAGCTCAGACTTGTGAGAAATAGCACAATAGAAGGTGATGAAAAGATATCGATTTGATCATCCATTGTAAAGGTATAGTGGGCATAAGTTAACATGGTAGTATGAAATGGGCGAGATTAATATAAATAGAAAGTAATGATTAGTTTCAAGAATATTGTGAATAATTACAAAATAGCACGTGCGTTTCTATCACGACGTAGCTCATTGCTCTCATTGTCAGTTAGACACTGTTACAATATTACTTTCTCTTTACACATAAGTTTTTCTCTTTCATGATGGCCAATACTTTCGTTATACTTACGGGATTCATGGTAGCTATCTTACTATTCTCTCAAGATGTCGATTTGGGGCGTAATATTTACTCTTTACTTATTAACATAAGATGATATTACTTTCCCTTTTTCTTACTTTTGTCTACATGTAGCTCAGGTAACGTTTACTTATTTTAAAATATAATCCATATCGTGCATTTATTATTCCACTCTTTTAATACAATATTTCACACCAATGAACCATTTTTTGGTAGACAATCAGTTCTTTAAGTCTAACAAATGTTAAACAATTTCGACGAGCATTTCCTATATTATTCAATTTGGGAAAAAAATGTTCCGTAGTTTCAGTCGACGCAGGACTAGGTTTTCAATCGAAACGTATTGAGCAATTCAATTTCTGACTGTGTCTTCCACAATATGGATACTGTCCTCTTCTGCAGACCCTAAATTAGTAACTTCACTGCTCATGTTTGCTTTAATACAATTTAAGTAGGAACTTTGTATGCTCATAAAAAAATTATCATCACTCACATCTTTAGTAATTGTTGCCGACGATTCAAATTTAGCGAATTACAACGTCGCATTTAACGTGAACGCATTGTTTACCTGCCTTATCTGCCGATATAGCGCATGGATACTGTCGAGTAACATTTTTTCGGTGGCCATTACTCAAGTAAAAAAGTGTTTACTTACCTTTGATACTTTGAAGTTTCACAGTAGTTCTCTTTGTTTCTTATCGAGACCAAAAAACCGTCCCGACCACCTTACAGTTTAGGGCTCCTCACAACTCAATTTATTGAGCTAGTTGAAATTGAATTTGCAATTGAAATTGAATTTTCAATTAAGGTGTCATTTGCTTTGGGAAGTTGAGTACTCTCCGTTCCGAACCAAATGGAGCCTTGCAAATCAGGAACCGGTACCGTTCCGATACGAGAAATTTTTGTTCTGGAAATTATTATCCTGAAACGGGGAAAATGAAATCAAATGGGATGAATGGGGGGAAATGAATGTATCCCGAAACCGAATGACCCGATATTGGTTTATTCCGAACCGTTCTGAATCAGTACCGATAACAGATTGAAATATTTAATCCACCATTTTAAGTTAATGAGTTCACATTCTGCATATTCATTGGTTCATACTCGAGTACACAATACACATAACATTAGCACACAATAAAAAATATTTCATACTTTTCACGCTTTGGTCTAATCTGCAGTTCCCAAGTGCTCTAAGCAACTTATTTTACACGCTCGAATCATCGTTTTTCAACCACGGAGTCCTTTCAAACAATACCTTGGTACCAGTAACATGTTAGACCTTTGTTATTGATTTCCTGACTTTCGACGTCCAATATTCTTTCGTTGGGTTTTGGGTTTCCATGACAAAGTAGAATTCCCTTCATCTTAATTAAAATCCAAATTTATGAGCCATGCAAAAAATACTAGACAAGAGGATGTAAAGAAGAGTTTAAATGGGAGGGTACAAATCTGCTGAATGCAAAGCGCACATGGTAAGTAATTAGAACCATGTACATTCTGGTTTCGCATTTTCTGTTACACTTTTTTTCCGCCAGGCTATGTTACGTGTTCGGGACTATCGGTACGAACACTTTAGTTTCGGGGTATTTAGCTTGTCATACCTTTCCCGATTGATACTACATTACCGGTTTCATTTTAGGTACCAAAACCCAAAACGAATACGCTCCGATTTTATCGGTTCTGATTCAGTTTTCCCGTTTCCGTCCCGGTAGAGCAAACGGGACATTTTCGTGGTACTGGTACCTAGATAACCGAAAAATAAGGTTTCCGTTAGTTCGTCATACGTTATTGAAAAATGTTTTTCCGTTCTCGTTTTTGTTTTTGTTATTTTAAAATATCGTTATCGGTTAAAACGGTTTTCAGTCAAAATGAATTCGGTTAAACGGTTAATAACGGTATTCAACAAATTTTATTGACATATTTTTAAGTTCATTTGATTGGACTAATAATACAAGTATTATTCAAACATTTCAAAACCACGGAAACTTCGTAAGATATACCATTCAACAGAGCTGCGCACAAGTACAAGTAGTACACGAGTATTTCAAGTCAAGTTCGCGTTCGGGTCGTGGTCAAGTAAATAAATTTAAAACCATGAACGGTTCGGGTCGTGTTCAGGTATTTCATGAACTTGACCATGATTTCTTACCTCAAGTCAAGTTCGTGGTCAAGTATAATTATTTTACTTGAACCATAGTACTTGATCATGTTCAAGTAAATATTAAGAAGTACTTGACCACGAACTTGAGTTTTTCGTTTACAAGTTCAAGTAATTTTGCTTGTGCAATTATTCATGGCTGAGGGAGTTTTCAATTCACTTACGATTCACTGTACTAAATGAAACTTAAAACGGCATTTAATACGTCATTTTAAGCGGCATTTGTTAATTTGTTCCGTGTACGCAAATACAAAAGAAAGCTCAACATTCATATGGCTCCGTGGAAATGTTAGCACCCATGTTTATAATAGTATGTGGCAACAAAACCTAAAAGGAGTTCTGTGTTCACCGAAAATGTCAACTCAGTCACCAGACCCACCCGGTACAAAAAATCAGAGTAGATCTGCAGTGTACCATCGTTCTACATTCATTGAAAGGAACCAAAAATACAATTATTATTTTTAGAGGCGGTTGCTCGCAAAATGCTGGGTGAAACCTAGTGTGTCAGAAACCCAGGTTCGCTTTCATTATAAATATAAATTCAATAAAATTTAAGTATTTTGAGGTCCAATGGATTACTTGAAAGTACTCGAAAGTTCAAGTTCATGGTCAAGTTCGGGTCATGGTCAAGTCAAGTTGAAGTTGGAGCCGAAACGCGCGTATAAAATCATGGTCAAGTAATCTGAGAATTACTTGAAAACCCGAACTTGTTTCATTCAAGTATTACTTGAACTGAAAATGTCAAGTTCGGGTAATCTTGAAATACGTACTTGAGAGGTCGGGGTCAAGTCAAGTTCGTGGTCGGATCTTTGTAAATACTTGACCCGAGCGCAGCACTACCATTCAAAATCCATTAGTTCGAAGGAACAAAACAGCGTTCAATACCTCGGCCATCATACTGCTTCGTCTTTCAGGTAGGACAAATGCTAAGGGTGAAAACGGGCGTTCAACACTCACTTGAGTTGCAGCAAGGCAAATAATTACTCTAGCTATATCTGTATATCTATGAAGTCGGACCAATACTGGCCCACCATTCGAATAGATCACACTTTACTCCTTTTTTATTTTTCTCACGCGGAATTATAAGGCTAAACCTTCCAACAATGCTGTTCTACTGCACACAGTAGCCGCATATGCAGATTCATTGTTTTTGTCTTTATTCCTAAGAAGTACTTCAAACGGGTCTTCCTCGTCATGGGAAACATTAGCTTCAGGCTGGTCGACAACTTGTTAATAAAGTGGAACTAACAATTAGCACTATTAGCAGAAACCAAAATATGCTGAAATCGAAAAATAATTAGCAGATGTATGTTTGTATGAAACTAACAATACACAAGTCGAAATACGCTTAAATTAATTGAATCTGACAATACGCAATTTATGTGTACTAGGTAAGTAATCAACGTACTGATATGTGCATACATACTCATAAAATACGTTTACAATATGCCCCGTAATCAAACAGCATACCTTCACGTTGAGTTCAATCGACAGTTGGAAGTTTGAGTACTGGTTGCCTTTACAGTTGAGGAAAAACCTAAAATAACCGTATTTGTTCCGTTTCAGTTTCGGTTTTTACTAAAACACATTTATGGTTTGTTTTCGTTTATCGTAAATATTTGTTTTTTGGTTTTCGGTTGGGTTTCAAAAACCGTTATTGTCATTTTTCCGTTAATAACGTTATTCAATAACGTTATACCACAACGTTATCCAGGTCTGCTGGTAACGTCCCGTTCCGATACTGTTACTGATACCGTCGGTATTCCCGTACAGATAAGAAACTCAACTCTGAAGTTCAATTTACTTATCAACGCAATCTATTAGACCTAAACTTAATATTTCTCAGAACTTTAGTTCGACTGTACCTTGCAAGAACTTTCTGGAAACATTGATTGTTGAACTATTTACACGCAGAATTGACGGTTGCCCAGCATTTAAAATAAACGCAAATTAATTTAATTAAATGCTAAACCATGATATTAACGTTCCCATGATAGCAGCATATGCGGATAAATGCTGAACATTGGCTAATTTTAATAAAATAAAGCGTCGGTTCCTTTGGCTTAGAGACAGTTTGATTATATATGACGAAACTTGGATTGTCATCAGTTTTCACAATTACGGTGTCTGTAGGTATGCCATTAATTATAAATTACGGAAAACTGAAATAACGTTTATCTAGCTTGTCGTGCTGCTTCGATGTTTAGAATAAGTTTTCCTGCTGGATTTTGTGGTGCAATGAAATAACTGCTACAACGGAACTTTGTCATGAGTAATTCAGAAACCGTCACACCAGATAAACCGTTTTGGAAATCCTAAAACTTCTCTGGAGTTTTTGATTACCCGAAAACACAGTCAAAATGTTAACGAGAGAACTCATGAAGCACAACTTCAGAACCATCAATATATTATCCAACCTTAATATACTTCCCGTAGTTTTCAATTCAAACTACGGCGAAATGAAACCCCAAACAAGTCAACGCAAACTATTCATTTGGAAAGTTCAGTATTTCTTACAAGGGGTGGATGCAATATACAAGAGCACACGACTAATTCAGTTAATTGCTGATCCAAAGTACTTTATTCCGGCGCACGTGTTTTGTAATATAATGATGGTCTCATACATGAGTTGCGCTTTATATATCTTCTGGTTTCTAATGCACAAAAAATGTTGATCAGTCGTATTAATCAAACGTTCGTCACCACCGGTGAGTTTAGCTGCAGAAGAGTTCAGACAAACAATGTTAGTGTTTAACACAAGTATTCCTTACTTTATTTTCAGATTCACAAACTCCTGGGATGATTAATTATAGAGCATTATCATTCCATGAAATTTATTTAGTAGTACTCCCTTATGGACTGTCGGATTGTTTATTATGCACCTTGATCATTTTGGTAACTACAACCGACGCGACGTTTATGTTGCACGCCATTCTTCCCCAGGACTGGAACTCATACCGTTAATATATATATACGACACAGATGCATTTAAAATTAAACAAGACCTCAATGTCTTATAAAGCATTTGTTGATATTTGAAAGCAGGTTTGATACTTCAGTCTAACCTTCAAAACAATTCAACGTTTCCATACTGAGATTGCGATTTTTCGTTCCTCAAACTGGAAGAAGCAGCGAAAACTGTGAACATTAAACTAGACACAGAAACTGTTTGACGAATACATAATTCTACGAACGTGTACTAATTCTTCAACTGAATACGAAAAACTATCTAACGTGTGTGGAAAAACAATTGTTTTCAACAACTATTGGCGGCAACGTCTTAAACGGGTGTCAATTCTCTTCACTATGAACCACTGCTGGACTAGTCTAGCCAGACTTAGGAAATGGGAGACTTGACTAGACTTGTTAAGGATTTTCGTAAATTTGACTAGTTTGACTTGACTAGCAAGCATCGAATACCATGAAGAATTTACTTGACTAGACTAGGCTTGCATTAGAAATTATAATGATTGACTGGACCTGACTAGGTGAACAATGTGCAGGAACTTGTCTAGTCAATTTGTGAAGGTCTTCAAATGATGCCTAAATCAATCAATGAAGCAGTTAGTGGTCGGACTGGTTCAGTTTGGTTCAAAAAAATCAGTTCAATTCAGTTTACACGCTGGATTTAATTGAACGAGAGTGGTTCAATTCAGTTTGACAAATTTCAGTTCAATTCAGTTCGGTTTTACTCGACGAACTGAATTGAACCATGAACCATTCAGTTCACGCGGGAAAAGCAGAATTCCAATGAGTTTTCGTTCGATCACGTTTGGTTTGGTCACGGCAACGCTTTTAATAGTCTTTTAAAATTTTCAAAAGTGGACCTCGGATATCATTCTCATTGTCCAAAACAGGACCCTTCTGAGATTTTTTATTTCACCGGTTTTAACAAGTTATACTGTCATAATTATATGAACAAAAATCTAGCATTGAAATGAAATAATCTTTCTTTCTTGCTCAGTATGTGTTTAATTTTTCTCTTCATGCATATTTTTCTCTGAACTAAAGTGATTCGTAGATTCTGGTTCTTCCATTATATAATTTGGGGTACACGATATTTTGTGTTCCATTATGAATTCTGAAATACGATTCCCCAATCAATAATATTTATCAACAAATTACTGCTTAGAAATTCCTACAACGGCTACTAATATTTTTACTAGCATGTTTATGAAAATTGATGAGACAAACAATTGAACATTGTATGGTGTGGGACGAAATTATTAGACTATAGTTGCGTACATGTAGTCTCGTTATTTAGATGGTAAGGGGCATTGACGAATCGTTTGAACTGCAGTTCACACCCCGCAGTTCAGTTCAATTCACGCAGGTGAACTAAACCGCCCAGTTCAATTCATCAAGTAAACTGAATTGAAATAAGATTGAACCAAACTGAACCGAATTGAATTGAATTGAAAATTTCGGTTCTGAACTGAATTGGTCCGACCATTAGAAGCAGTTTTCGGAGGAAATGGGGAAACTTCTAACAATAATAAAGGTTCCAAACCATAAGCAATTTCCATATCAGGAATTGTAACTGTGTCCTTTAACGATTAATAAATTCAGTGTGGAAAAATGCAGTGCATAATTGAATTATTCAAGTCGTTAATTCATTTCGCAATATGGGCAGCAAAAGTACTCTATACGTCACGTATGTATGTCTAAAAAATTTAATAGAAACACTCATTTATATTCAAATATTAAATCATGAATCGCCCAAGTTCCAGTCGTAAATCTGTGAAATCTCACCAGACATAAAGATGTATATAAATATCCCAAATGATTGAGGCCGAAGCTAATGCAGTAGCAATTTAAAAACGTTTAAAGAAGGAACCATAAAAATCCTGAAAAGTAAAGCATAGCCAGAAAACCCGTCCCCAAAAAAAGTGCAGAAAACGAAAAACTAAATGAAATCACATCTAGAGAAGATCACGACAAGGCAACGAATTTCGGACTATTCTCTGAGCTGTCTACCAGAGCTTCTGTTGAGCCACCGCAGTTGGATCAGCAAATGTTGTACACAGAATTTATTAATTTAAAAATAAATAATTTATTAATTAGAAAAGCCTAAACAGACGCAGCAAAACTGGGAATATGAACTGGTACTATCCGTTAGTTTCCTGGGTTTTAACCGTTCTAGTGCATTGACTATCAAAATAGTTCACAATTTGTTTCAAATCTTTATTCATGCTAGAAAATTATGTAATTCCTCCAACTAAATGGAACATTTCCTTCGTACATACTTGCACATTTAAAACTGTTAAAATAAGAACTACTTTGATATTGTTTTCAGGGTTTGGTGTTTGGTTATGAATTGATTTAGCTAATAAATAAATAATAAGACAAATATTAAAAAGCACCTAGATCTGCGATAATAAAATGCAAGTGACAAAGAGACTAGAATGACTTGTCTAGGATTTTCGACTTAAAAAATGACTTTGACTTGACTTGACTAGGATTTCTTGAAAACCATTGTGAATTGACTAGACTAGACTAGTAAATACCACGACCACCAAAGATTAGACTTGACTAGACTAGTGCATATGCACGTGCAACTATGCTATGAACTGTAGCAACGCCGAGACTGAAAGAAGGTTTTCCTTAATGCAACAAATTTGGACCCCACAACCACAACGAAACTTATTATACATAGGTAGTTTCAAAGCTGAGCCAAAGGTGTTCTCAAATGTTGTGTTTGAATTAGGGATGCCAATGGTCTGGTCCGTTATTGATCTGGTCCGGTCTGATCCAACACTTGGACCAGACCAGATACAATTGGTCCAGCTTCAGGACCAGACCAGACCAGACCACAAGGACCATGGTCCAAAAAGTATGCAAAATAAAAAATTATGAGTTAACGAAATCCCATGGCACGAATTAAAAATGTTATTTCTTGTGATAAAACAAGAATTTCACTGTATAAAATGTGATTGCTTAATTGCACTCTATAGTTTTCTGGACCATGGTCTTTGGTCTGGTCTGGTCCGGAAAACTGGACCAGACCATTGGTCTGGTCTGAGCTTCGGACCAGACCAGTTTCATAAAATCTGGATCAGACCAGACCATTGGCATCACTAGTTTGAATTGAGACTAATCTGAAGAATTTATTGCAAACAAATGATTACTGGCAGCTGCCAAATCATCTGGAAAGTATGATTATATATAAAAAGAGCTGAATACGTGAAGTAAGTACCTTCTATGCCCCGGATATGTAAACCAAGTATAGATAGTAAAATTGCTCTGAAAGATTATGATATTCGTTTTTTTTAACTCACTTAGGAGTCCTGATTTAAGAATGAAATAATCTGGGCACGGGCACCCTTAAAGACAGATTAAATCAAGAGCCATTGTTATACTTGAATGTTTCTACATCATAATATTTTTAATGCCTCACAAATTCATGCCGACGGGTTTTCATTATAAATAGAGAGACGGAGCTGTAATTCTTATTACCCTCTTCACCAATAAATTTTATAATTTTTCGGAATGAGATTTGGCTACACATTATTACGTTTGGTATTAGTAAAGTACATTGTCCCAAATACACGTAGTACGGTCATACGTACAGTACGATTGTACGATAGAGAAGGATGAAAGCTAGAACAGTTTTTATCATATGTATATTCGTTACTGACTACTAACAATAAGCACGTTAAACTTAAAAATTAATTATAAATTAATATTTATTATTTATTATTATAATTATAATTAACTATAAAAATACATACATAGTAGGTACATCTGACTATAACTCTACGTACATATATATACTACATGTAATACTACGCAGCATATGATGGGGCACAGTGATTAATTAACATCAGGGACGTTATTGAAATTTTATAGCTGTGTCGAGTCTGTACCTTTACCGAATAATGGGTTTACCTTAAATTGTAGTATTTCTACATGTGCTCCAAATAAAATAAGTAAGTATACAACCCCAAAAAGCATAGTTATACATGACAGAAATATAAGTGGTCGTACATGCGTATAAACAGGATTCGGAAGTAATTATCTAGTCCTTGACAAAGGAAAATGATTTAATCTCAATGTGAAGTTTTGACTTGTGACACATTCAATTAAATCCCGGGAAAACATTAACTGTAAGAGAGTAGAAGTTATATAATATATACGTCGATTCCCACAAAATGAGGACTCCGCCCCACGTATTAATAGCAAAGCTGGACAAAAAGATTGCGTATCCTAAATCCTACATACATTTTATAGTTTACGAAGAGCATACATATATGCATACATAAATTTGTCCAGAAATGCAATCATACATATATGCATACATAAATTTGTCCAGAAATGCAATCATACATATATGCATACATTAATTTGTCACGAAATGTAATCATACATATATTCATCATATAAATAAATTTATGTATAATTATATGTACACGTGCCTATAAAAGTGCATGTAGAACGTTCTGAACCTTTATAAAAACTAATGAAGCATGGCTTCGCGCTTGTATATTGTTAATTAGTTAAGTTTAAAATTGTTAATTTCTAGTTTCGTAGGTTTCAGTCACAACGTATAGAAATCGTTTGCATTGCAGCAGGAAATAATAAATGCGAATACACCAATAAACACAGACCGTGCCAAGAAAATACAGATGGAGCTCGCTGAACATACACGGTGCATACATAATACATACCTAAATCTCCCCGGCCTTTTAAACATACATACTCGTAAATACAGTATTCATGCCATACATATATCATACATTTTTTTAAGTGGAAACACGCAGCCTACATAAAATGCATACAAATATTCGGAAAATGTGCGAACATACATAAAAAACTGCGTATATTTATGCATAAATGTAGGATATGTGCCCAGCTTTGATTAATAGTGATTTCCTTTCAAAAAGTGCGCCTTGTAATCTTTATCCTAGTTTTGGGTCACCTGTGGGGTGCATTAGGGGAATGTGGTTGTCATATTGATTCTTGAAATGATAGGCTCTGAATTTTGAAAATCCCAAATTAATAACTCCATTGTATTCCGTGAGTTTCCTGTGCCATTGATCCCCATAGATGGCAAAATTCCTTCCAAAATATGAAGGATGCCAATGTATCTTACCACTATACATAATGTATATGAAATTTTGGTTACTCTCAAAAGAATTACGATTGTAGATTTTTGGGTTTACTAATAACTTACAATATCGGCAATTTTACTCGAGAATAACCCCCACGGAGACAATTTAATCATGCCAATATAGAGAAACTGCTATCTAAGAAGACCCTACTACATACATAATAAATCAATGTAATCACTTGTGTATATAACGTAGACATTCGGAAATGGTCTTGCCTGGTTGCTTAAAACGTTTGAACAGTAAACACAAACAACCCATCTTTAATGTTTCATGATGATGGGATAAGTGACAGCGGACATCTATTTTTAATTAACAAAGTATTTATAATCAATTCACTATAATTTCCTAGTTGCGTATTCTGACCTAATTAAAATACCTATCAGTACTCGTTCGGAATTATTTGACTTGTAACGAAGTTTGCATCGGATTCATATAGCTCATCCTCCGCTATCGATGGCCAAAATAATATTACTAGACATTGTGAAACAACTTCAACAAAATTGCTGCTGAGGCGTTTCGACTGAAGATATAACGTAAACTATTTTACCAAATTCTAGCAATTTGTTTGCTTGGTCTGTACGCGAGAAATATTGTGCCAAAATGTTAACGAAGCAACACATGAAGCACGACTTTAGAGCCATCAATGTACTATCCAAGCTTAACTTGCTTCCCATCATTTTTGATTCCAACAGCGGGGAAATGAGGCTCCAACCGAGCCAACACAAGTTATTTTTCTGGAAAGTTCTGTATTTCTTACAGGTTCTGAATGCAATTTACAAGGTTATACGACTCGTTCAGTCCCTTGAAAATGAACAAAACTACTTCCAGGCGGATGTTCCTTTTAACATGATGTTAATTTCATATTTTACTTACACACTGTACATCCTTTGGTACTTAATTTATCAAAAAGTCAGGGAAAATTCTATGTTGATTACACGGATTAATCAAACATTCATCATGCAAGGTGAGTTCAGTTTCTTTGTGGAACTATTGTGAAATCACACTTTTTAATGGGAATATTCCTTAATATGATTCCAGGCTCAATACATCCTGTGAAAAATAATTATCGTGGACTATCCTTCCACGAAATGTATATAGTGATACTACCGTACGTACTCATTTATAGTTTATTATGCTGTGGGATCATTTTTGTAAATTCAACCGACGCGGCATATTTATTGCACACCATTCTTCCTCCGGACTGGAACTCCAGTAAATGTATTATTCTCATGTCCATAACAACTGAGTTAATTTTGATGTGTCAAACCGCCGGAGCACATTTCTTGTGCAGCTACGTTATTCTAGGGTTTGCTCTCCCACACATGGTTCACTATATTTTGGATTGTGTCGACATCAGACTGAGGTACATGTAATTTAATTAATTGCATTTACTATAACAAATTCTTCGGCGAGAATGTTGTCGTTTTAACTGTAATATGTTTCATTCAGAACCGAAACTCCAAATCAGGTGAATTTAGAAAGAATCTGTAAGGAATTGGCTCTTGCGTCATTGGAGATAAGGTTTTATAACCACACGTATGCCCAAACCAACTACGTGGTGAAAATGGTTTGGCTGTTTCTATCCATATCGGGATTGTTTGCTGGAATTCGACATTGGCACGTATCTTTGGGAATGTCGGCGTCATTATTGTTCATCGGAATTAATGGGATAGTCCTTTTTAACCTATTCATGGGACATTCGTACAAAGTTCCGGTGAAGGTCCAGCAGCTTAAAAGAAGGATTCTGGCAAACACTAGCACGCTTCCTAGACACCAGAGAAATTATTTACAACAGGTTGTCAAACAAATCCCGGCTTGCGAAATCAGAGCTGGAAGATTCTACACTTTAGACCGATCTACAAGCCCGGACTTTACTCATTTCGTGGTAACACAAGTATGCTCTTTGTTAATTGCATTTTGAATTGTACGTAGTCGCTTCGCCGCAATCATGCACACAACAGCGCAAATGTTTCACATTGCGCGAATACTTATGAAAATCCCAAAGCGAATCCACATATGTATAAGGAATGACTCTGTGAAGGCTGTTACAGAAAGCCATACTTCCCCGTAAGACATAAATAGCATAAAAACGGTATAAAATGTAAGCAATTTATTCTTTACAAGGTAAGAAATATAGTTGAAATAGCACTAGAGAGATCTGTGCTTAACAAGAAGTAAAGAGTCTTCGTTTGAATTTGAAGATATATGAGAAAAAATTACTTAATTAATATATGCCCTGTTTTATATCCTTTCATAAGCAGTTTGAAATACATATTATATAATTTTGTGTATTAAATCTATCATAAATGTTCATATAAAAACAAGTAGGTTTTTATCAATACTCATTGACAATTAGAAATCATGTTGTCTTTTTTATCATTATATTTGCACAATACGAACACAACAAATGTGCAATTAACTTAAATAGCAGCTTATGTATAACGCAATGTGGAACTTAGCATTACTGTCACCTCCACGGAAACTATAATGAAGAGTTGGGGGCAACGCGCACAAGTTGCGGATGAGTCAGTAGGAGGCTTGGCTCAGTGGTTAGAGCTGCGAATAGATCAGCGTGGTCGATTCTTAAAATCTCCGTCGTCTAATATTGTTTTATCAAAATTTGGACGTCGACAAGTAGCTAAATATATTGTAAAGTATGCTTTATTTCGGCAAGACAAATTTCAAAAAACAAATCAGGTAAAATCATTATTTACAGTTTGAATCTATTAACGCATTTTGCGTCTGAAAGTATGTACATAATTATGTATAGTGGCATGTGTATAATTTCTAATTTCGATACAGGGATATTCAAAATCGTTGACCTTTTTATCAGTAGGGATTTTTGAAATCGTCGAGGACCTTCCAGCAGTGAGATAATATTCAGCAGGTAGATTTACAAAAATCCGACCCCTGTCCTTATATAACTATACAAAAGATTATATCATTACTGATGTTGGATCGTATATTTTATACATTTCGTACATATGGACGCGATGCAGTAAACGAGTAGGCCAACGTTAACTTTTGTTACTTCTTTGTAGTATTAATTTTATTTTTGATCTTTAAATCTCCTCTAAAATTGTAAAGGTTGTTCTTACCATTAGCGTGTCATATAATTACATCGGTATCGGTATTCACATAAAGGAGTTACGAGAAAACTCCGCCGGGGATTTTTACGCGGAGATATTTACGCAGAGAAAACTCCGCGGGAGATTATTACGCCCGGGTGGAGATTATTACGCGGATATTCATACGCGGAGGAAATTCCGCCGGAGATTTTTACGCCACGTGAGAGAAATTTACGCGGACAGAATTCCTTGGGAGATTATTAATATTTTCATTAGAATATTGTGAGACACTGCCAGTACGAATTGCGCAAGTGAATTCTTTAAATTCATAATGCCAACCATAATGATTGGGCACCACTATAAGTAATGTCATGAAGATGAGATGGTCAAAGATGAGGTGATTTCAACAAATTAAATTTCATTCCAGGGCTGCATTTATCGACTCGTTATTTTCTATACATACTGACATTGATTAACGCAAATCAATAAATGCAGTACAACGATGACAAATGCATGAAACCGGCATAGCAGATTCTTAATAAATAAAAAAATTTGTCACTCTTCCCAGCAGCATAATTCACAATGTCTTCGTCTAGTGCTTTGTGGATGCTGTCATTATGCTTTAATGCTGTTGTATGTTACCAAGTGCATTTTATGCCTACTGTTTTGAAAAAAACACTTGTATAAGAATAAAATTCATGTTTTACAGATAATTACTAACTACTAATTAAAAATCTCGTGCCGAATTTTCTCTCACTTGGCATTTTCAGAATTCGCTAGCACAATTTGTACTGACAGTGTCTCACAATATTCTACTGAAATATTACCCATGGCAGTTAAATTGTTTTTTTCCGGATGTAGTTTAAAATGCAGCATAATAATCTCCGAAGGAATTTTCTCCACGTATTTTTCTCTCACGTGGCGTAAAAATCTCCGGCGGAATTTTCTCCGCGTAAGAATCCCCGCGTAATAATCTCCGCCCGGGCGTAAGAATCTCCCGCGGAGTTTTCGCGGCGTACAAATCTCGGCGTAAAAATCCCCAGCGGAGTTTTCTCCGAACACGCACATAAATGTTGAGTAATCTGTAATCTAACAAACTTTAATGCCACGAATTTATTAATGAATTATATTCTACTACATCATACAAACTTGTATCTGTTATTTTATCACGCAACCAGTTTAATACCATTGAAACTTTTAAACACTCTGTGTTGTGGCGTTTTGTCGCTTATATTATATAATGTAATTGATTTATTGCGTCAAATCAGCAGTTCATCGCTCATTAATTTTCCGGTTCCTCTCGTCTGTACCTTAAAACGAACGTAATTTTACAACTGTGTACACAACTAATTATTCATTCTAAATTAGAAAAATTAGATAATCCATGCGCCCAGAGTTAAATAAATTGATCTGAATATCATAAGTTCAGTTGTGACTAATTTTTTTGAATCACCGAAAACTAGCTTCACCAGGAAATACATACACTCTTAAAACCTGCTCTTTAAAATGTTTTTTCAGAAATAATCGGCCTAATTCCAATATTTGTTCTAATTTCGGGCTATTTCCTGTGAGCCTTATTTGAATTATCTGGAAAAATTACTTATATAAACTTTGATAGCTATAATTTCCCATTGCCCAATATTTCCAATTAAGCGATTTACACGCAAGTAATTACTTATCAATGATTTCCTTATTCTAATGGTTTTCATTGAAAGGAAATGAGAGAATTAACTGGATGGCTAAATAGAGATTATAGTTTTGTTTTGATTAGCAAGAACTAGCTCCATTTCTGTTTCATTCTAATTTCCTATTATCAATTATGGATTCTGACCCGTTTGTCATAGTCAGTACATCTGTACTTACGAAATTATTGGACGTGTGTGAAAACTTTCTAAAATCAGGTTCATCTAGCTAGCCTTCCACCACGGATGCTCAGAATAATTAGGATTTTAGTACTTCCGAAAAATAAAGAGAACTGGATTGCTGCTTGGGTGTTTCGATTGCATTGACAACCGAGAAAACATTACACTTACATACATGCAGTGTGAACGATTTTGACAAATTCTAGTATTCTTTTGAATTATCTGAAAACACGAAAATATTGTGACAAAATGTTAATGAGGCAATTTATGAATCACAATTTTAGGACAATCGATCAGTGAATTTAGGAATTGAATATGAATAACCCGGAAGTCACATAGTAAAACTTGTCTATACAGTCAACTCTCGTTACAAGGGAATCTCTGGGGACTGGGATATTTTGTCCCTTATAAAAACTTTCCCTTATATGTATATAAGGGACAAATTCCCTTATAGTGTATCCTAGAAAATAATTAGTTATAATTTTTAACCCATTTTTAATCATGCAGCATTAATTTGACCTTTTGAATTCATAGTTTTATTCAGGAGAAATTTGTAGAATAGAATGCCACTTAAATAACTGTGCGCCGGTTGCTGGATTACCACACTGCCTAATTGTTTTCAGATTTGAATCTATCGACATATGGTTTTCTAATTATTTTGCCTCGGATTTTCTAATACTATTCAATGTTGAATTTGCCAAACTTAAAGCCTAAATCTAAATGCCTACGATTTTGCGCTCATTATGAAATATAAATAATTATTACAAGTTGAAGTAATTACATATTGAATATCACGCCGTACGAACATTCAAAATTAAGGAATCTGTGTGTATGGATTCCAATCCTCGTTTCATTCAAATCCATATTATGGATTTGAATGAAACGAGGAACGGTGCTGGACATAAATCGCTAACAGCTATGATTGAATAACGTGAGCACAGAGTGTGGCTACATGATTTAAGTCCATTAAAATCCCTTATAGGCATTATTTATCATTCCAGGGTACCCAATATATGTTCGACTACAGCGAGTTTACCCTTATAGGAATATCCCTTATAAGTACTTTCCTTAAGCATTGCATTAATGGGAGATCTGGCGGGGATGGACAACCTCGTCCCATATAGCAAATTTTCCCTTATAAAGCCATCCCTTATAACGGGAGTTGACTGTAGTGATTTCTCTAGGGGCAACAAAATTTGGCCACTATTAACAGTGGCCACTGTACCGGATAAAGTGGTCCCAACCACTATATACAGTATGCAAAAAAAATAACCGAATATAAATGAAGTTCAATTTCGAGGCTCGTCCGGATCATCTTCTCCTTTCGACAAATCTGATGATCGATTTCAAATTTCTTGTCAATGTCAATCTGCCCATTTTTTGTTTTTTCAAAAGAGCGTAGTCCGCACGAATTTTTATTTTGTCCGAGTATATTTTTTGTACCGATGATTGCGGCATTTTAAGATATTCTGCAACATTCTTTTGAGAGGCACCATTTCCTAATAACTCTAATATTGCTATTTTTTGAAAGTTGAAGAAGTTTTCTGTATTTTACCCATAATTTAATTGTAAGTCACTTTAAAATAACTTCAAAAACGATCATGCCGAGCACAAATAAGTAATCACTCTATACCCAAACAACCGTTCAGAAATGCATGATATGGAATATACATGACGTTCCACAAGTTGAATAATTTGGCGGAATTTAATTTTACATTGATGTTTATTCGGGCCATTGTATGGAGAGTTGAAAACATGCATTTCTATATGAATGGTCAGAAATTCGCGTCCATTATTTACAGGGGACCACTATATAAAAAAAATATTATATGTATGTAGGGTGAACCTAATGTTAAAAGATTTATGACAGGGAAACGTGATATGGGCATTATGAGCCACAATGAGGAGGAAACCACTATATAGCCGGCCACTATAGACAAGTTTTACTGTACCTGTCAAACGGTCCAAATTGGGAGGAACCCAGGATGACTTTATAGGGAGAGTGACTCTATAGGGAGGGACGTTTTAAGAAAATTCGACTGTAATTCTGTTTAATCTACTCATGGGACATGCTTGTGAAGATCCCGGAAAGGTTCAGCAATTAAAACTCTCTCAAAAAACAATTCTTACAAAATACAACAATAACATTCTTTCAAAAACGAGTAAGCTCTGTAACAATCAGAGAAACGATTTACAAAGGGTTGGTCCGACGAATCCCTACGTGTGGCATAAGAGTTGGAAGTTTCTACACGTTAGAGCGAACGACTATCCTGGTTTTTACTCATTTTGTTATAACTCAAGTCTGCGGATTGTTGCTAGTATTTTGATGGGCACATAGTGTCTTGTTTCAGAGCTGCCCAAAGTACATGTAATAGTATTGTGTTTTGTATTTTCAATGTCTAGCATTTCAAAAAAAAGGCTTGGCAAGTCCAATTATTGCATTTAAAAAAATAATTTAAAGTTTGTATTTTCACCGGGCTAAATTTCGTATTTATGTTATATATTCGTATTTTGTAGTTTTGTATCTTCTATGCTCTGTAAGGTTTCAATGTATTTTGAACTTCGTATTCAGCTGACAGGTAATGGTTTTTAAAATTCCAGAAAATCAAACCGCTCATTGAATGATTGGCCTCTTCAACCAATCTGATTTTATTTCCCTGCTATTATTGATTATAAAATTTGGCTAATGTATGATTGTGATCATAATCTTTGTGTTAACATTTTGTTAAGACGAAAATTATTGCATGAAGACCTGAGCTACACAAAATGCATCCTCCTTGAAAAATGCATGAACAAACTCCGTTTTCTCCAGAGCTGTATGTTTGCAGCTACAAATGTCAAACTTTGGGATCGTTCTTTATTGTGTACAACAAAACCGTTACAATTGATCATGTTTGAGGGCGAAAAAATCCGAAAAATATATTTTTTTATTCAATTTGATTTCTGGCTTTTATAATGTTGCGTAAAAAATAATGCAATTTGTTGTTGAAATATAAAATAAAGGTGGTTTTAATAAAATATGAGTTATTATCATTTAGACGGGAAAATGGATTATGGAAGCTCCAAGTAAGCCGACGGCCCAAAATGTCGGTCCAAGTTAGCCGACAGATGGCGGCCAAACGGGCAACTTGGCCGACAGCCGACAAACTGTCCAACCTAGCCGAAAGCCGACAAAAATATGTCCAATTCGGCCGACAGATGTCGGCCAAACGTGCAACTTGGCCGACAGCCGACAAACTGTCCAACCTAGCCGACAAACTGTCCAATCTAGCCGACAGCCGACAAACTGTCCAACCTAGCCGACAGCCGACAAACTGTCCAACCTCGCCGACAGCCGACAAACTGTAACACCTAGCCGACAAACTGTCCAACCTAGCCGACAGCCGACAAACTGTCCAACCTCGCCGACAGCCGACAAACTGTAACACCTAGTCGACAGCCGACAAACTGTCCAACCTCGCCGACAAACTGTCCAACCTAGCCGACCGCCGACAAACTGTCCAACCTAGCCGACAGCCGACAAACTGTCCAACCTCGCCGACAGCCGACAAACTGCAACACCTAGTCGACAGCCGACAAACTTTCCAACCTAGCCGACAGCCGACAAACTGTCCAACCTAGCCGACCGCCGACAAACTGTCCAACCTAGTCGACAGCCGACAAACTGTCCAACCTAGCCGACAGCCGACAAACTGTCCAACCTAGCCGACAGCCGACAAACTGTCCAACCTAGCCGACAGCCGACAAACTGTCCAACCTAGCCGACAGCCGACAAACTGTCCAACCTAGCCGACAGCCGACAAACTGCACAACCTAGCCAACAGCCGACAAACAGCGATCTAAAACACAGATGCTCATAATGTATAATAATTGGTTTGTAACGAAACAATCAAGCTGCATGAACGGAAGCTAATTTTTATTCTAATACAATTGATTTCAAAAGTCATTATTATTGCATTCATTTTGGATAGTAAAACATAATAACCAGGTAATTTGTGAAAAATCAGTTCCCTCATTTAGAGAAACGTGAAGTGGTAGCCATTCGTAGACCTGTAAACGCAAGCTCGTCGTATCCAGCTCCAACACGGCGGAGTGAGTTGCCTTCTTGGTAATATAGTCGTCGCTGGGGACCCGAATCTTTGGCGGGAAGACGTACACAGTTTCCACACAATCAAATGATAATGCACCCACAAATCACAGCAATAAACAAGGTAACCAGTACACTCACCACAATTAGAAGAACCTGGAATTTGAATTACTGGCTGCAACATTTTTGGCCACATCCTCAAACCTGGAATATAAACAGTACATTTAGAATAAATCCAGTAGTGTTAGTCACAGTATTTTTGAATGAAAAAATAGTCATTTTGAGCAAAAACAAATAAAGTAAAACGCCTAAAAGAGTTTCACTTACACACGTCCGTTGTTTCCCATGGTCGTGTCTTGACTGGATTTCTGGAAAGTTTTATATGCCCACGTTACAGGATAAAGACTGGGGTTTCTTGGTTCCAACAGCATTGATTGTATGCGAAAATTTTGTTTTGCGAGCTTTAATTTATACTCGAGCAAAATAAAATAGAATGGTCAGTAAAGTGAGTAACGTGTGCAGAATGAGTCACCGTCATGAAGTGTAAGGTTAGTCGTCTGAAAACAGCGTATTGTTAAATACAATAAAGAGAACCAAAATATTTTTGAGCAAGCAGTTATTGTAGGCCAATGTTGGATGCCTATCCTAAAAAACAGGCCCTACACGTATTATAGGATGTAGGCGCCAGGGTTGGCCAATTTTAAAATGTCATCCAATTTTCGGAAATTTGCCTGCCGAAAATGCCCGGACATTTTCAATTCATGGCATTTTCGGCATCTATAGCATTCCCGGCATTTTTGGCAAAATTCGCGTAGGACTGGCATTTTGGACATTCAATCATTTCTTGGGATACTTCTGCTTCGAAGCTATCTATTATTTTTTTAGCAAGGTAAATTTCGATGCAGGTTTTGTATGAACCAATGCAAATAGCTTCAAAATTGAATGCATGAAATTTCATTAATTGTAGCATGTCTTGATTCACTATACCAAATTTTTTATAATCATTATTTTAGATTTATACCATTTTCCTAATTTTAACTTGAGATTTAATCACGATACCTCGAATCAAGGACAATATTCGGCCTCATTGGCCAGACATTGGTGAAAATAAAATGTTGTGTAATTGCTTTCATAACAAGCAGTTGGATTATACGATTCTTTTATTACGCCATCAAATGTTTGCCATATTTTTACCCCCTGCTCAGAACATCTTCACGTTTATCATCGACTGTTTACTCCCCCCTCATTTTATTACGTCACAAGTAACATCTGAAACACATGTGGCACATGTTACGCCCGTGACAATATCGTGTGGTATTTTTTTGATTCGTATTAATATGAAGGAGTCTAAACATGTAAAACTAAAATCCAATACGTGTCATTTATACAATAAAAAGTACTATGAACATACTGCAGCGTACGCAGCTCACTTCATTTTCAGCTTTAGCTTTTAGTAAAGCTCAGTAAATTTGTTAATTTGAGTTTTCCGCGGATGATGTTACTATCGTCATTTTATATTAACCCTCCCCCTCCTACCTTCGCAATTGTCATTTCTTCTCGCCCCCTTCCCCTTTGGTGATGACGTAATTAAAGAATGAACCCCATGAAACGGCACAGAAAGCATAGCAAGGAAGTTTAAAAGCTTCAGTGGAGGTTAAACGGTAATTATCCAGATTTGGTCCGAGTTTTAAAGTTCGACATTAAAACAAATCTTTAAACAAGATCGGTAAATAAGGATTATTTACAAAAAAAGAAAACCCAAAACGCCGGGCATTTCGAAAATTCGGCAATTTCGGGGCATATTAAAGCGGGCAGGCATAAAACCGAGGGCATTTTCATTTGTCCAACCCTGGTAGGCGCGATTAATAACTCGTAACTACATAGGAAAGGTGGCCAAAAAACGTGTGTCAAACAAAGTAGGGTGGGTTGTAGGTAAGAAATGAAACATTTGAAAAATGAAAGTATGGGATAGAGAACCAAACAGGGGAAGTCAACTACCTGTAGGTTCTAGTCGAAAACATTTCAGAAACCTATTTCTTGGATACTTCTGGAACCTTCCTTGTGGACACTACAATTTATTACTTGGGGATGCAATAAATTATCCTTAGGGATGGTTTACGGATAGGCAAATCATTTACCCACCTATGCTTGACAGTTGTTAATACAATATTTTATTTCTATATTTAGAATATTTTTTTGGAATGGAAAGATTAGATTCATCAGATCACTGCTTGTTTGGACAATCATGGTTAACATTTAAGGTCGTCTATCATGTAGGACAACTTGTTGAAAATAACGACATAGTAATCTAAATTAGGTCTAATTTTCAATGATAACTGCGTTGTTTTCACTAATGCAGTATAGTACCCGATACTTTCTATTATCCTAGAAACATCTCTGTTTTCCTATGTCAAGTGGCCTGATAACTTGCACGATGCAATATTATTCAACAAAAACTATAAAGTTTGGGACAGCGCAAGGCATTCTTATTTTGGATTTTGTAGTCTGCTAGTTTTTACCCCAATGGCATCTGATCCTCAACACGAAGATAATCTCAAGAAATGGATAGATTTAGGGGCAGAAGGAATATGTACAATAGCGAAGGTTATGTATAAGTCAACAAATGGAGATGGGCGTGCTTTGTTACAGTTCCATAAAGCCAGTAGTAGTGTATACGGAAGCAACTCATAGGCATTGTTGGGGGAGAATATTCCATTGAATTGCTATATAATTTTTGCGTCATGGAGTGAAAATAGGCACAACATTCGGGTGAGAAATTTTCTATTCTAGTAAACTGCGTTTGGTATCTTTTAGCTATTAAATTAAAGTATGGAGTTACGCTTCTGAGTTACAGCAGTGAAGAAGGGGTTTGTCTATAAATGAAATTTCAATAAAATTCACGCACATATACTTGCAGGAGGAATTCAAAAAACTTGGAGGAAGCCAGGGTAAAGTCAATACGCTGAAGGGGAATCTCAGACTTAGTCTTGATGTCCCACGGTTCTGTTGGTGTAAACCCCAGTCAGCAAGAAATGTTGAATCAATGTGTGTTCAATGCGATTTTTGTCAGGAGTAGCAGCACTGCTTGTGCAGCGGTATATCGATGGATGCGGCAAATTGTCTTCAACAATTTAAATGCTTGCGATGCCGGGGGAACCAGTTTCTTTTACACTTAATTTACATACTGCATTTTGTAATTGTTAGAACTTTTCCGACGCATACATCAATTTCAAAAATATTTAAATGGTGTAAATACGTGCTTTACACGGTACTTGGTAATGGTAGTTCAATTATGTAATGTTTGCAATTTTAAATTGTCCTTGTTTATATTCATTTTGCTGGAACCCATTATTAAAATAATAAGAATTGACCCAGGCTGGAGTATTCGAAAAATACGGATACGATTCTGATTAAGATTACCCCAACGGATTCCATTCCCAATTCAAATGTATTTGTTTTAAATATTTTCTATGAATTCCAATATTGCAGATAACCTGAAGAAAAATAACAAAATGATGAAAACTCTGACGGTAATTGGGCAAATACTCATGATGAGAATTTGTAAGAACTGTTTTATAATTGGCTCGAACCATTCTTTTGTATTATTTTATTTTCAGAAGAGGTTGACGTTTCTGAAGTGCCACATGAGTTTGTTTTCCAACTCAGGTGAAGCGAAATTTACAACGATATTGTTCGCGTGGAAATTATTGTTAAAGGAAGGCCCTGTACAGTTTTCAGAATGCATAAATCATGGACATTGCAAATAAAGAAATCATTCACGGCCATCAACAAAGCATGTCTACCTGTTTTTAAAAGAAAAGGGTTGGTGCAGCCCGGACACATTTTTGCTGCTTCATTTCTCCGTATCTATGAGTGTAAGGGAAACAAATTAGGGTGTACCGCCAAATATTCAATAACAATGAGACAACATCCAAGCATGGAACAAGAAAATTTTACATTCAGTGTTAGGTAATGTTCTATAGACTGTTTCTGTATAAACTGCAGAATATCCCATAAAACCCATGGGACAGAAATTAGAATTTAAGCACTGCTTCAGTGACGTCATTTCAAACAAGTGTTCTAATATGGTGACCACAAATATGTTTCAGAAAAACGTCTTGAGAAATTAAGCACCGTAAAGGTGCGAAACTTGCGCTTTCGTTGAAAGGATTGGAAAGGAAGCAAGCAAAGGAGATCATGCGAGTTAAGAACACATCCGCGTCTAGAAGAGAACTGTTTCAAAACGCTGATATAGAGCAGCTGGCATATGGAAATTACGATTTTGTAAAAGTTTTGCAGCATGCTAAATTGAGTGGATTCAATGGCTTGGAGTACCTATACAAAGCCGGATGGACCTCTCTGACTCTGAACGAGTAAATGGTACCGCGCCCTTAAAAGAATATTTCTTGATTGATGAAATCAAAGCATGTACAAATGATCATTGCCCTGGACACGATCAAGCAATTTCCAGAATTGGTCTTCCTGAATTGCACTGTATTAATACAAATCTGTTTTTGAATATGATGAACACTGGATATGAAAGACGCAGTCAGTGTAGATTTTGCAACTCCGAATGCTGGGTAACTTTGCGAATGAAAGATAATCAAGATGTTATAGTTTACACCTGCGATAGTACTTGGCAGAGTGGATTGGAAGGCTCAACTACAAAGGTAACAACCGTTTAAAACAAAGAAAGGGAACTTCCATTGCGTCAAGTTGTAGTTGAGTTGGTAAGACGTATAGTGTTTTTGCGTACAATATGTACATTGGCAGTCACTATTACGGAGTTTTTTGTAAAGGAAAAAACAGGTACACATATGACGGCCTGTATAGACCATTGGCCCTGAAGAGGCGTAACATGTTCGAGGACAAACATGCAAATTTTTCACAAATTACCTGGTTATTACGTTTTACTATCCAAAATGAATGCAATAATGACTTGAAATCAATTGTATTAGAATAAAAATTAGCTTCCGTTCATGCAGCTTGATTGTTTCGTTACAAACCAATTATTATACATTATGAGCATCTGTATTTTGGATCGCTGTTTGTCAACTTTCGGCTAGGTTGTGCAGTTTGTGGGCTGTCGGCTAGGTTGGACAGTTTGTCGGCTGTCGGCTTTGTTTCACAGTTTGTAGGCTGTCGGCTAGGTTGGACAGTTTCTCGGCTGTCGGCCAAGTTGCACGTGTGGCCGACATCTGTCGGCCGAATTGGGCATATTTTTGTTGGCTTTCGGCTAGGTTGGACAGTTTGTCGGCTGTCGGCCAAGTTGCACGTTTGGCCGATATCTGTCGGCTAACTTGGAGCTTCCTCTTATTTCTTACCTGGTTTAGAATTATTCAATACAATTTCTATATCAATGAGCTGAGTTTACAAAAAATGCCGGTATGAATCCGACATGTACTTATGAATAAAAACATCCCTGTGGCACTGGTGCAAATTGGAAAATTACTTGTTATGAAAGATATATGGTTAGTACCATTGTAATGCAGTTGCCTTACAATTAGCCATCAAAGTGGGAATGCAAAAATGCATTAGCAGCAAGTGTCGAATCACACCTACAGTTTATACGAAACGTGACCCGAGTTTCCAAATTATGGGATCATATAGAAAGTGACACTTCCAACTACCCTCCCCGGCAAAATGAAATATATTTGTTTTACACTTACGTTGTGTTGCAAAGCCTTTTTTAATACGTCCTATGCAAGGCTAATACAGAGACACAAGGCTCTTTATTCTTCTCTAATTTTCTTTAGAAAATGTTTTGTAGGAAGGATCCAAAAATTGAAATTAAATAAATGGAATGTTTTGCGAATATGGCTTACGTAAATCGTAATGACTTTTGCTTATGTGGTTGAAATCGGTCCGATAGTTTTCTTGAAAACAAATCGGAAATTACGATAAAAACTCAAAATTCATTCAAATTCAAAAAATCATACTTCGATGGCGGTAGCTGACGCTACCCTACGCGAAACCTCAAATTATCGAGTACACCGATGATTTTTGTTTTTGGTAAAGGATACCACACAATCCTTAAGAGGACGCGCCACTTCTTTAATCTCGACAAGAAAAATCCTAGAGGGTGTACCTTGATGCGTAGATTTTTTTTGACAATTGGCCCAAAGAAAACTAAAAACAGGAAACGGAGATATCCCATGGTAAATTTATCGATAAATGAGAGTGGCTTATGGATTACCAAAACATAAAATGGGAAAAATTAAAAATCAAAAATACCAACTCACAACAAAAATTTTCCAGAATAGTTTAAATTTCATGGGCATGTTATTTTATATTTACGTCATTAATTGTGGTCCGTGGAATGGAAACTGGAGTTGAAAATCTAAACCTCTGTGATTTCAGAATATCCGTATTTTTTTTATTTGGGCTCAAAATGGTCTTGAAAACTATCTACAAATTTAGGTATTTGTAGAAAATGCTCACTTCAAAATTTTCGACATTGTCGGATAATATAAAACCGTGGTTGGGAGAAATTCGATTGAAGAAGCTTATTTCATCACGACGGTTAGCAATCCTCGTAGTGATTGATTTATTAGAATTTCCAAAATGGAGTTTCAATAGAATTGATAACATAAATTAATAAACTCTAGGAAAGTTTATGAAATTGTTCGGATTTGGAGGAACGGCGGGTAGATAAAATATCATCATCATCATCAATTAGCCAATCATGGGCTAGCTTTATTTCACTTGGGGCTTACCCATAATGAAACGAATTTCGTTTAGCGAACAATGTGATACATTCAATTATATACAAAGAAAATTGTTTAACTATACTTTCATCCTTACTGTCTAACAGCCTTAACAATTATTATCAAAAACAATAGCGGATAGTTTATACGATATTCTATTCGAGTTAGTACGCATTGACTGATTATCCTCTTGAACAAGAAGTTAATGTGTAAGTTTAAGTATACCCTTTTACCCTTGTAGCCATAAACGTGTTTATACAGAGTGTTATTTTTTGAGTTAATCATACGTGTAATGTCATTCTCCTTATCGGAGTCTTTAATGGTTCTTACAAAGCTGGGCGCATACCCTACATGTATGCCTACAAGTAGGCAAAATTGTAGGCTATGCTCAAATTTTCACATATTTTGTAGGCATTTGTATGTAGGCTGCTTATTTCGAGGGAAACATATATGAAATATATGCATGCTGGGAATAATCAGTACGTACCTACATAAAAAAAGGTAGGTACTTAAGCATGAAAATGTAGGTATGTATGTTCGAACCTTTCGTATTCCAAAGCGCTGAATAAAAGCGCTGAATAAAAGCCCCATCTAGATTTTCTTTCACATATGTTTTTTTTACTTTTGTTTACGTGCTGTAGTGCCAACGATTTCAATTCGTTTGCAGTAAGTCCATCCCCTTCGAAATAACGTGCAAAGTGAAAAGTTGATTCTACATGAGAATCAGTCAGTAAAATTATCTAAAATGTCCGTAAATACAATCTTAGAAATAAGAGCAACATAAATTGATTTTTAATAAGTAGCACACAAAACCTTGTTGAAACAATATCTGAAACTTTTCGAAGGTAAATTTAAAAAATGTGAATTGAACAAGTATTTTCATTGCCAACTATGTATGTATTGTTTAGTTTTAAATTAAGAGCATTGTAAATAACTTCAATGTATGCATGCATAATTTCATTTTAGTTTTGCAGGTATGATTCAATTACGACAAAGAGGTATGCTGGTTGTAGGTAGGGACATATCTCGGGAGTGATGTATGTAGGTTGTAGGTAGTGACAAATCTAGGGAGTGATGTATGCACATATGTAGGTTGTAGGTAGGGTCAACTCTCGGGGAGGGATGTATGTAGGTTGTAGGTAGGGTCAAGTCTCTGGAGTGATTTATGTAGGCTAAAATGTAGGTTGTACGTAAGAATCTAAAAATATGTAGGTTTTAAGGTATGCGAATACTTTGCCCACCTTTGGGTTCTTACAATATTCTGGAGATTTTCTAGCAGTAGTATAGGGCATTGTTGATCAAAAATATGCTTATACCCACACTTTGCCAGGGTGTCATCCAGGAATTTAATCCAATTATGGCTATGACTGAGTGAATTATTCTTGTGCAGGAATAGCAATCTCTTATAACATATTTTTGGAAGTCGATTGTCTTCCATAAGCAAGATTCTGAACCAGAATTTTAGGTGATCAGAAATTATCTGGTGCCTCAAGTGACACCTGTCGGTTTCGATTCTAACAACGTAATTTGCAGAACTCTTCGGGAGTCTAAGAAAACGTTTGAAGTACTGTGTTTGCACCAGAGCTGCGCTCAAGTACAAGTATTACTTGACACGTACCAAGTCGGGTCAAGTTCGGGTCAAGTTCGGGTTGAGCTTTTAAATGTACGTGATAAATAGGGTCAGGTACAAATAAAAGGGGAATCCGAACTTGGTAATTCAAGTCGGGTGAATTGCAAGTGCAGGTTGAGAAATTATACTTGCATCAAAATATCTTGCAAGTGCGAATCTGAGCTCATGGAATACCTGTACCCGAACGTGTAAATGCAAGTATTATTTCAAGTATTTTGATTCTCAATTTTTCAACGATTTTTCAAATGCCCCACCGGTTCAGTCATACTTTTTCCCGAGAACGAGCTGCTTCCGCGCTCATAATGAAAACGTTACGGACTCGTTAAGCATACAAATTACACCGCAATGTTTGGAGGATAAGGACTAGACGAGGGTTCCGTTTGCTTTCGGATTCACACTTCATAGTACACGGGTATTGTAAGTACAATTATTTCTTATATACAAATAAATTCTCGTGCTCAGAAATAATATTATAGAATTAACAGAAAATGGTCATTCTGCAAAACCGGAGATTGAGAGGAAATTCAATTCTACAATTGCCCATCAATATTTTACATATAATGGGATTAGAGAATCTTTATGAATTTAATTACTGAAATTAAGTACTTATAATTTTTAGTTATTGGATTTTTTATAAATGGTGTTCGCTTCTTCAAATATCGTCTGTTAATGTTATCAGACACTGTTCGTACTTGTCTTTGCATAAAGGGATGGTTGAAATTTAAGAAACGCGACGATTATCTCAAGCTGAGAGCTACTGCGGTAGTACAAAGAATACTGGGGGATGCGTAATAATAGCTGCTGCAATCAGTTTGTTTGTACTTATGTAGAATAAATATGACCATCTCACTATAACTTCTTAACATCAATCTTTTGTTTAACTAAAATATTCACCACAATTTGTTTCATAAAATGTAATTTTCGTTGTGTTCCAGAAATTATAGTATATCTTTATATTTTAAAAAATTACTTGTAATACTTGAAATTCAAGTTCGGGTTCAAGTTCGGGTTCAAGTTCGGGTTCAAGTTCGGGTTCAAGTTCGGGTTCAAGTTCGGGTTCAAGTTCGGGTTACACAATTTTGGAATCGAATTGCAGGTACTATTTCAAGTTCAGGTAGCTCAAAATATACTTGGTTAAAATTACTTGAATGGTCAAATACTTGACAAGATTCAAAGTACCAAGTTCGTGTCCATGCAAATTAATACTTGCTAGTTCAAGTGCAGGTCAAGTTCAAGTTCGGATCCTCAATTTACTTGACCCGAACGCAGCTCTGGTTTGCACTGTTTCTAGAGTAATACCGTATTCATAATTAGCACACCAAATGGGCGAGGCGTACAGCAATGTAGATACACAAATAGCGTCAAAAAGTTTACACCTGCCGTTCCATGAGTACATAGAACTTTTGTTTCCTATTTCGATCAGTAACAGCTTCCCAAAAGAGTCCTGAAGAGGAAAAAACAATTCCTAGATATATATATGTCTTAACCACTTCGATTAATTTATTATTTAGAAACCATTTAAACGCTCTACATAGCCTGCCCCCTTTCCTGAAAACAATATTTTGGTTTTGCTAAGATTAATCACTAAATCATTTAACTTACAATACTCAGTAATTACATCAATTTTTTGTTGAAGAGAAAGTTTACTTTCCGATAAAACGACGGTATCATCGGCAAGAAGGAGATTTGAGATACAATTATTTCCACCAAGACTCACATGTGTGCATGCCCTGTCTATCATAAATTGGTCGATAAATTTGGTCGATAAAATAATGGAAAGCTGATATTAGATGGCTGGATAGGAAAGAACAAAAGCCACCAAATACCTCCAGTTTCGTTAAAAGTCAATATCATGACCACACCGATCCGAACGGGAACAATAGTCTTCTTCTCTCACATCTCACTTATCATCATATGCAGTAATACCTACAGCTCCTTCACGATCACTATTTTTTAAGTATTTAAAAACAGATTGCAACTACTGCTAATGTGGAATCAAAAACATTTCCATCCAGGGTGGTTCCAGTGTAATGTACTCAGTGCTCGGCACGGGTACGAAAAATCGGTACCCGTACCCGTACCCGTACCCGAAGTGCGGGTATTTCAATAACTTGTATCTATACCCGTACCCATACCCGAATATCCGGGTACAAATTTTTCGTACCCGTACCCGCAATGTTATCTCAATCCATGTACCTGTACCCGCATTGTACCCGTACCCGAAAATACTCGAAAATTGTACCCATACTCGGGTATCTCAGTGTCGTACCCGTACTCGTACCCGGGTACTTTATCCAGATTTGTTTTAATGTAATACATAATACGTTATATGTAATAATGTATGACACCTGAGTGGGTAATTTTGACTAGCTAGAGAGGTATTTGACATTATATATTTTATTGAAGAGTAGAGCGTTTTTGATTAGAAGTAAAATTATCCCCATTTGATTGTTTATGGGCTGATGGGCGAAGTATTTTATAGCACCCAGTCCATATGTAAATGCATTTTTGGCTTGGGACTTAGCGACTCGATTTTTCATTTCTTGATTTATTCGGCCTTTTACATTAATTTTCTCATCTCAGTAGCTCTGTGTACATGTAAATCATTAATATCTTGTTAAAAATATCCGCCTTTTCCTAATCAACTACTAATTACAAAAAATATCTTGCCATCCAACTCATCGGAACTCTAATTTTTAAATTAATTGTGCCTAATGAAGTATCATGTGCATACGTGTCAATCAGACTATTTATGCTATTAGTAACAAATTACTACATTATGAAGACGTTTTGTATAAAATTTCGTTGAAACCTATTCTCCACTTCTATTTTGATATTATTCCTCGTCTGTTTATTAATTATTCTTCCTAAAACCTGTTTCCATAAAAATATATATTATAGATATAAATATATATTTTAGCAACACAGTCTGAAATACAGTTACTGCATGTTGTAAGGTTAAAAGGGTATTAACAATAAGCTATATGTATTCAGAATTACTAAAACTACCGACAGAATTTTCCAACGGAAGTTCCATTATTTTCATAAAATTCATCAAAATGTCTCAAATCTCAACATATCCAAATACTCGGGTACAATGGTCGCGGGTACGGGTAAATGACACCATTATACCCGTACCCGGTGGGTATATACCCATTTTGAAATCCTTGTACCCGTACCCATACCCGTATCCGTACCCGAAATTTTGAGCCGACCAAAGTGTACCCGGGTAGTACCCGTAATTGTTCGGGTACACAAAATCCGTACCCGGGTAGTACCCATACCCGTACCCATACCCGTTTACCCGAGTATTACCCATACCCGTGCCGAGCACTGAATGTACTTACAGTCAGAATGTTTCAATCGTGTGATTTCTCCTCTCAATTTGCCATAATTACTTATTTGACATTCCAGTGCCCGTGTAGACAAATGCAATTTATTTTTATTAACATCCACTGTTACAAAAACTTTTCCAACAAGTTCTTAGTTTTCATTTCGTGTAGATCAAATGTAGATTTATAGCGATTGAAACGTGCATAGTTAAAAACGAAAACTTTTCCTATTTTTTTTGCTTAATTACAATAAAAACGTTTGCATGAATCGCGTTCCAAAGCTAAGAATTTGAAGGTAATTTAAACCTTGTACAACCGTAGAGCCCGGTCGGGCATCGGAGTAGTGGTTGTAGTAGGGTACCCAGAAATTAATTTGTCTCGGAAACGGTTCTGCATCAGAGGTCAAAGGTGTCCTATGTGCCTATGTATTGCGTTCAGCGCGTGCGCGGACCTGTTATATACTGAACACTTGGTTGCGCTCCTTGATCGGAGTTCCTACTAACTTATTTTTAGGGGCGAAAGGAAGCGTACAGACACTATTACGATTGTCGGGTTGTCTGTCCGGACGATAGCCGAAACAAGGACACCACGCAACTCAAATTTTTGTTAGGGACAGATTAGATAAAAAGTAAGAGCCTATTGTTTGTGATGGAGCGCGAGTCATCCGTTTGACCTCAAAAAATTAAATGAGATAACGTACAAACACATGGAAATACATATGTAATATGTACAGAATGTAGGAAGTAAAGTTTAAGCCATCAATAGTCGGATTTGTCGTTAACAATAAATTGTATTTTCTATTAACCGGTAAATGTCGCCTGAACTCGCACATGCGTAATTTGAATACTATTGTAAACGTTTTCAAAATTTATAGTGAATGCATTCTCATTACGATTAGACGTAGGAGTTTTGAGTTAATTTTAGTTTAATATAATACTCTGGTACATCCTATGGTGGCACTTCGCCCCTTAAAAATTTTTAAGAGTGTTGTCCGTGTCCGTGGGTCAGTTTGTCCCGGAGTTTTCCCCCGAAACTACTCAACAGATTTTGCTCAAAATGTTTGTGAACATTATTTAGACCACTTCCTCGAACGAGTTCATTATTGGTTGAGTTAATTATTGGCAGGCGTGTTCGTACGTAAAAAATTAAAACGAATAAAATCAGTTTTCTACCGAAATGTTCCACCGATTTCAATGATTTTTTTACACATACTAGCAATACTACTAACTTTATTTTTTCATCAAACAATTTCATTTTTATTTTTGAAATTAGCTCAACATAATACTATACAGGGGGTAAGGAGAGATGGCCGTAACTGACGCCTCCATACGCGTCATTCTTAAATAATCGCGGAGCGATGGTTATTGTGCTATGTTTATGTTCACTTGCAACGTATAATTAATTGATTTCCTATAGGCCAGCCAATTCCTACCCTTCCTATTTGTACTTTTGCTCGGAAGGAGGCTTCCTATCCTATCCCTACTTTAATTATTAGATTTTTCATGCCTTCCTTTTCCTGCATATAAATTTTTGCAAAGTCCGTTCCTATCCTATAAATATGCCTATTTATAGGATCCTTGTAGGAAGGAAATGCATCTTTGTGTGTAGAACAAAAGTGAAGTCCGTTTGTTTGCAATGAAAACTTTCGTTTGTCATAAACTATGCCACATCATGACTAGTTTCCTTAGAATGTTTTCTACAAGAGCAAAAACATGGAGATGCTTCGTTAGCCACAATATTTTTTACAATCGAATATAATGCAAGCACGGTGGGTTCCTGCGACACCTACGAGTTCATGGCAACGACAATTTAATTTTTGGTCTTACAAGTAGACATGTCAACTACGGTATCGTAGTACGGTAATACCGTAATTACCGTAAAAAATTGAGGTACGGTTTAGCTACGATAATTCTCGGTTTTTTGAAGCGATATCGTAACTTCGTACGATATCGTCAATCTAGCGGAAGGCTCATAAAATAGTAGTGTTGCCCTCTACAAACCATGTCCAGAGCTCAAGCAACAATATTAAATCCTAAGCCAAGTCGCTGGATATCTTTGTTGATGAAAGTACGCGTATGGTACGTGCTGAATGAATACATACTACACCGTATTAAGTGTACGAACATACGTGCATGCCCTGAAACGTCGTTGCTGGTGCTGTTCATTTAATCACTATCTTACTCATGCCATAACAGCCTCTGTGACAATTGTCGTACAATTAGCGCCTGTGAATTCACATACTCGAATATTCAATAAAAAAGTCAAACTCAAAAATGAAAGAAATTCGTTCGATAATAAAGACCGTGTCTAGTAATTCAAGTGTTTCGAGTCATTTTTTCAGACGATCTGACGGCTTGATGGCACTTTGCCTGTTATGTGAAAGAGATGGGAGGCCTCTCCCTATAATATAAGTACGACCGAAGGTAAAGTTTTAGTTTAGGAAAAATTACTAGAAGATAGACCGAAGAATTCAGTACCGTTTTCAATATTTTAAGATTTTGATATTTTTCGTACGAATCAAAAAAAGCAAATTAACTTATTATATAAGGAATTTTTGAACATTTAATACTCTCACATTAATTGCCATAAAAGACGCTAAACTGATTGTTGAATAATTATGTTGGATTTTTTACTTCATATCTTTACACACATACCATAAAAATCTACTTATATTCATGTTTTTCCCATAATCAGATTAATTTACGATACCGTACCTTAAAAATATTACCGGAGTTTTTCCACTTTACGGTAACGGTAATTACGGTATTTTAAACAAGAACGGTATGAACATGTCTACTTACAAGATCAGGGAAGTCAAAGAATCTTTTCAGGGTAGGAGAGTGGGTTTGAGTTTGAGTGTGCATAATAAACTAATATTTATAATAAGCACAAAAATATTGCGTTACTCATATCCCTATGGAGAAAGAATCCAAATATTTCTCAAAAGAATATCATAATCTCATGGATTCAAAACAAATTTTTGGCAATAACATTTCGAGTTTATGGGTATCACTTACAATTAGCTGTACATTTTTAGATAATGGAAACCTCGCTTGAGAAAAAACTTTTCAACCTTCCAGTCGAAACTAAAATTATTCACTTTTGTCAAAATTCATTTTGAGATCATTGTACAGAAAAACCACATTCTTCACTAAAGACACCAATTCCTCGTTGTACAAAACAGCTTTGCCTATGGGGAGAGCGATTCGTAAAGACTTCATGTAAAACAAGGCAACTTAGAAAGTAAAACATTTATTTACCAAAATAAATAAGTATACTTGAAATGAGTAAAAAATTCAACAATTCATGAGTGGTTGCCGACATGCGTGGGCCATCAAGCTTTCGTACACTGTATTATATAATTACGTATCATCTTGTCCGTCCTCAACAATAATACCCGGAAGCGATTTCCTCAGCTCTTCCATGATTTCCTGAAACGCTGCTCCATTGAGAATAATGATTTTCTGCAAATGGCCCAGGCAATCACGAACTTCTTGAACGGTTAGTGCTTCATTCTAAAATAATGACCAAACCCAAGGAAAATAAATTGAACATGCTGGATAAGCTATGGTTTTAAAAGCGCTTATGAAAATTCATTTTTAATGTAATTACCCAGTGAAATGATATGGTTTTCAGGGAAGGAATTTTGGACAAGCAGTAAGTTACCATATCATTTGTAACACAATTCCTCCAATCCGATGTAAGAACAAGTTTCTCCAACTCTATAAAAAAATCCACGAATAAATAACCATAATACATGAAAAAACATACGCAAAATGAATTTGATTGATACTATTTTACAAGAATGTTTGACAGAACTCAATTCTTACTCAAAAAGCTGAGAATCGAACACTTTCGTGGAATATGTTGGATATCTAAACCGTACTCCAAGTAGTCAGTAACCATTTTTTTGTCACTGCCAGACATCAAAGTAAAACTGGTTTCACCATCCAACCAAATTTCCTGTAATCCAGGAAAAGCATTGTGAATGGCAAGAAATGTTGAAGTTTCTATAACAGGAATTTTGAGGAGCTGGAGACTTGTTGCATTGGGAAACTGACACTTCAAATAATCCATTAGGACATGAAAATGTGGAATGATAGGATTATCAATGTAGGACGTCAAACTTATCACAACAGTCTTGACTTTATCGTGCGGATGAAAACCAGTTTTTGGTAAAAATGTTTCAATTGGTTCAGAAACACTGAGCTCAACATGCTCAAGTATTGGAAACGTTGCTGGAGAAAATAGACCGAATTCGTCCCTCCAGTCCCTAAATCTGATCTGCTTTAACTTCGGCAATACTGGAAATAAATTCAAATTGGCAAATTCAATTTCGAGCTCTTCTAAAGTAGACGCTGCGTTTGTCAGAAATTCCAGGCAGTGGTAATCTTCGTAAAATATTCGTAAGTTTTTCAGCCGTGGCATCACATAAGCTCCCACGATTTCCCAAATCTCCCTCCCTAGAATCTTAAGATCCAGCTTTGTAACATTTTTTATTCTATCCGGAGTTAACATCGCGATGAGTAGTTCCGAATCACAAATATCAATGGTGATCTCCTCAATTATCCCTTCCTTACGGAAAAACTTCATGAAATTTTCCTTATGGACGCATCGGGGATCACAGTCATCTTCAACCATCAAGTACTTGTTCCTCAGGGACAACTCCCACATTGCATTATGGTCTTCGTGTGTGTCCGTGAATAACACATCCGTCATGGTAGCTCCTTTAGATTCAAATAAAGCTTCAAACTTCATTGGATCCAAGACTCGAGCATCCGAAGTGAAGATACTGAATTTGCTGATGGTGAAAAAGGGGAGGTTGATTAAGCCGTTGAAAGTATCATCGGATAAACTTGACGCTTCCACGTTGAAATTTTGGAATGGTGAAGGAAGAGCAGATATTCTTCCGTTTAAAAGTAAATTATTAAACTTTCGCACCCGATCTACATCATCCTCTTCCAGCCGAACCAACGAATATGCTTGCAAAGCTGCCGATGCTTGGTAATTCCATTCCTTACACACGAGCCGACATATTTTAAGGAAATCGACATCTTCGCTACTCTTCACTAAGATTGAAAATACCTGAAACAGGATGAACAAAATTACCATTCTTTTATTTCTCACTCTACACTACACACTCACACAACTACAAACTATACAAATATATTTTTGATAACATTTCCATAAAATTATTTCTGCCGATTAAAATGAGTGTACGTTACATTCATTCGATGCGAACAATAAATTAAACCATGATTAAAGTGTCTAATTCTATTCACTACTCATAATTAACCACATAATTAAAACAAATTAGAAAATAAATAATACATTATTTCCTCCTCTACAGATACGAGACAAACTTACCAAAGACGGCATTTCGACACATCGGTCCTCATTTCGATCCGTTCCTGTTTTGACATGTCGTTCCATTTCTGCATGACTTCCCTGACCTGTCATAACTTCCGGTTTAACTTTTTTTGGAGCAGATTCCATTCCTCACATATGATTCATGGATCTGTTTATAAAAGTAATTAACTATGTACATAATAAATTAGATTGCTTATAGAATTCAGCAAAGAACCGAAGAAAAATTAATGACAGTAATCTTTTACCATTAATCTTAACGTCTCGTCCCACCAAAGCAATGTCGCAAATCACACCGACACGGGAGACTCAATTGTGAATAATAAATAAATTAGTTATAATTATGTAAGTAAGTTTACAATTTAAGTATTTTGTATAACTCCTAATTCCAGAGCTCAAGCTCATAAGAGACTGAAAGAATTGAGAATTCAAATTGCAACCACATTCCTACAGCAACACTCGCTAAATGCAGAAGCCCGCCGGTCCCGATGCCAAAACCCCAGCGCAGACTTAGGGAGAGGACACAAATGATGTCATCTATGGAGTCAGTGAGTGACTTTGTGATTTCGTGATGCAGTATGACAGATACAGTCAGTCCATTAGCAGTCAAGTGACGTCATTCATTCTAACGCTTCTCTTACGTCCGCACTCTGTAACTCGATGAATTAACCCGTATAAAAGTGCATGTCCCTTTAAACATCTGGAAAGACAGAACACAGAACTTAAAACAGTGGAGTGACATCTTATATACGTTGAATGATGGAAGCCAAAATGGAGTTGTTGGGGAAACAGGTGGACCAAGTGTCGTATTACATGGGGTTAATTCAGATTCAGGTAAGCTTTTATTTTTAAAAACAAAACAATTATATTATAAAAGCTGATAGGAACATAAAAACGACGTAGGAACCTTAACCAGTTACCTCTAGCTATAAGGGATTTTTCGGTACAAGGGATTAAAATTATCACTCCCATGTACACAAGTCTCCTTGTAAGGGATATTAATGTTTATAAGGAACAAAATTGTTCAGTCCGTTGAGCATCCCTTATAGTGAGAGTTGACTGTATTATACAAACCAAGGCGAAAAATAATGCAAACCTTGTTTTATCTGTGCTAGAAAAATGTACTGAACTGGATGGCATCCACTGATAAAAACTCCAGAATATCGTTTGCAAAAATTGTCCTGGGAATGCTGAAAGAAGGTGAACTTCGTCAGTGTATGAGCACGATATCCAAGGCCAGAAAGAAAATCAAAAAAACTCAGTCGATTTCTCAGAAAAATGCAGCTAGGGACGCATTGGAATTGAAGAGGTCAGAGCGTGGAGAACCTTTCAGGAAACTCGCGTCAGTGCCTCTCGAAATTTCTTCCGATTCCTCTCAGGTCCCTTCAGGGCCAGAGCGTGAAGTAACGCTTTCCACGTCAGAGCCCTTGGAATCTACGGCTGGCGTATTGCTTCCAACTTTACAAGCTCAACCGAAGGTAATTGTTTTAAGTCTTTGATACATTTATTTGACCTTTTAATAAACCTGTACGAACTAAGGACGGTATTAATTTCTTATTCGACTTTTTCTAGCTCAAGTGCTGGTGGCACGAGTATGACAAGTGCGAGGTCGTTGCCATAGACTGTGAGCATGTTCACATGAACGAAGGACAGGGCGCATCGAGGATTAAAGCGGGGACTGTATTTCAAATGTCACAGGGGAGATAATTTTCCACAGCAAGATTTTTCGAGCTCCTGGGACATTTAATACCAACCTCAAGATGAGAGCAATAAGTGGGTTCGACAAGTACTCTCTTGTAAACAGAAAACCTGCGGAGGTGGTCACCAGGGAAGTTGCGGAGATCTTGGAAGGGAAATTAATAATAACATTCGACGGAGCGACGGATTTCTCTTCCTTGGATTTACACATGGGGGAATATGACGTGTTTGACCTGAATTCTCACTTCAAGAAAGAAAGCAATCAAATCACGAAGTATGGAGAAGTCATCTACCAAACCATAAACCTTGAATCCGTTTACTACCATTTTTTCCAGCAAAAAATTCAAGATGGAGTTCATTCATGTAAAGAGGATGCAAAAGCTACGATGAAACTGTTCCTGGACGTGTATCCGAAGACCAAATCTGATAAAACCCACAGGTCAAGTGAAGGTGATTATGATCAATTTAATGCCATCCAGAATATTAAGACAAAATTGCATTAAAGTAGGAATATAGTTACCTTTTTGTTAATATAAAGTAGCAAATTGTAATAAAATTGCTGAAGTACTCTCGCTTTTTATAAACGATAATAATTTCATAATGCTATGAAAGTAAATCAAAGACTTTGGATCGTTAACACGCTTTTAAACCAGCATTTTAATTTAGCAGTATAAAAATTAAATCATAATGTTTTTTCGAAGTACAACTGTATACTAAAATTTCATCCAATCACTCCAAAGCTCTTGCTCTGACCATTAAAAGAGAATGGCTCTGACAAGACAAGCATTTAAATGTCAACATCAACAAAAGTTGGAGAAAGCCACGCATCAATATCTTCAATTACGAAGATCCCCTCGTCCTCTTGATCAATAACTAAAACATTATCAATATTCTCCGCCACTTGAATATTACTTCTTGTTGGACCAGAATGCAAACTACTGTGAGCTTTTAAAGCCAGTTTTGATGGAAAATAGATGCCACAAGTTTTACATATCCTTTGCGATATTTTTGATTGCAAGGATGGGCAGAACCAGTCAAAGGGAAGAGGCTGGAATGCGTTCGGTATTTTTAGAAAATTCATGGATAATCGAGTAGGTAAATTCATAAAATGTCCCTCAGAAGAGCCAATATCTGCAATCTGCATACCATGTGCAGTAGAAGCATACAACACAGGTGCGGGTACAAACTTTTCCGGCAAAAACCTGAGAAGATTTGTTCTGGGTGGTTTACAACAGTTAGAGTTGAAGCATTTGGTAATTTGTAGAAAATATTGTGATTGTCGGACATGTATAACTTTCCATTCCTCGGAGACATTTGTATTTATGTCTTCTAGTTGAACTCGGGTTGGAATGTTTGCACAAGTATCTTCGCCAGAATCATCATCGGATTCCATGGAAGAAAAATCTTCAATAGAACAAAGATCAGCTTCTGTGCGGTCAGAGCCAGTCGTTGCGAGAGGAACATTTGACTTGACCGAGCCGCACTCTCCATTCTCAACAATTGGTTGTATTAGACAATGTGGATGCGAAGGGGGGTGAACGTACTCGGCAATAACCTGATGCCCATCAATAACTTTTCCATTCCAAATATTAGCTAACACATGGCCAGCATTGTCAAAATTCCTCACCTCCAGGTCCTTGTTGACAGTCTTGCCTCCTGAATTTAAATGAGTCCCAAAATGTTCGTGTGGTAAAATTACTGCGACTAAATCTCTGGACAGCGGTGCCATTCGCCTCTCAACAGGATTCCTTTTGGACTGTCCAGGAGCGTTTGCAGCTATAAATAAGGCGTCAAGGTTGTATCTTTTGAAATGTCGGATTGCTTGCTGCAGAGTCTTGGGAAACCTAGGGTTTTCATCGGGACCCCCATCTGTTAAAATTATCATTATTGGTTTAACGACTCCTCCGTATTTATTAAAATAGTCAAAATGTGGAAGGGATAAGAAGCGATCCAAATCATTTGCGTGAGATTCCGCTGTGCTGGAATCATGCTTTCCCGAGCGTATAGCTATCAAGGTAGGCCCCGAATAGCATAACTTTTTGTCTTTAATAGCCAGCCCTGCATAAACACTCGGCGTCAACTTGTGACCTGACCCCACAACAAAATCGTGATCCGGAAGTCTGACTTCATAATCCATTCGCATAAGAATTGGGCTTTGACTTTTCGCAGCTGTAATTCCAAGAGGTACTTTGGCCTTATCATCAACGCTTATTACAGTAACGCTTTCATTCCCAAATAGTTCGGCAATGTCGTGCAAAAACATGATGGTTCCAGCCGCAAAATGGGTATCAATATGTTTCTTGCTTAACGTGTTAGCTGCTTTTGCCAGTTTGACATTCACAGTTGACACATGTCTACGACCCCAATGGGATGTCTTATTCCTCGGCTTGAATCGCAAGCTTAAGCCATTCCGGCTGATTTTGAATCCTGGAAAGTATTAATAAAATGAATTAAACAGGTTTTATAAGGCTGCAGCTCTGACGGTTTGACTTCAAACATGCTCTGACTGCCAAGTTGCTTAATAGAACTCACCCATTGATTTCAGCTCAACTAGTAAATCTTTTAGTCTCATATTGCTCATTAAGGTCTCACATCTTCTCTTTTCGTCCGCATTACAATTTCTTGAGACAATGTCTAAAATAGCCTTAGTTAGACCCGTCTGCTTTTCCTCCAAACAAGGACGCCCCTTCTTCGTTCGACCCAACGTTGCAACTGTTTCAGGTAACAACTCCTTTATACTCTCCAACTGTTGCTTCCGTTTTACTCTCGACTTAACTGCAGCCTCGCAATTACTTTTTAGTTTCTTCAGATTTGTCTGCAGCTTATCAGCATGAGTTCTAAGATCCTTTAACTTCTTTCCCATGTCGCTTGTAAAGAAAAGCCCGGTGTCTTTAATTCTAGTTAGTTCAACTATTTCTTTATTTACCTGGTTGAGTTCGTTCTTGCATTTCTGTTGTGCAGGCGTGTTTCGCTGTTGCTCTGTCATTGTTAGCTCTTGTTCGGCTGTTTTGGAACGACGCGCTCGTGGTGTAATCTTTTTCCGGTTTTGCCGTCCCCGTTGGATTAAATTGTCAAGGTTTTGGACATTTTCAGTATACACAGCGTCCTCCCGCGCTGACCCTGAAGGCTCTGACAGGAGCGAATTACCGATATCCGAATTTGCAATAAGTTCAGGTTCATCCTGCTCTGACCTTAATGGCTCTGACGGGAGAGAATTGCTGACAGAAGTATTTCCAATGAATCCAGGTTCCTCTCGCTCTGGCCTTGAAGACTCTGACGGGAGCGAATGCTTTTGCCGGGAAGAATTTTCTGCTTTAGACCTCTGGTATTGCTTCAAAAAAGCGGTTTGAATCGGATTCCTCCAAGTTCTGATCGTAAGATTCAATTCTTCAATCTTTTGAGTCACAGCGTAGGGGTTATCTTTGTTCCTCTTCCAAAACGCAGCTACTTTTTGATCTGATGTTTGCTCTGGTAAATTGTAAAAAATGATAAAGTTGTGGCTAACATTCATGGTTGGGTTTGCAAATGAATTCATTTTTAGTACGACAGCTTACTTGATATATCGCGATGCGCATCTTTCCAGAGTCTACGGAGATCTTGATAATTATTATTTCCGCCGCTTTTGCCTGCTATGTACTCTAATAACTCTTCCTCCGAACTACTCATTTTATTTGACATTTTGTTGGTTTTTATTGCTCCACACAGTCGATTTAACTAGTTAAAATGCAAGTACATGGCTGAATTTCCTTCAATATAAATAACATGGTGCCGATAGCCGATGCTCATATGAACACACAAACGATTAAATGGTTTAAATAGTAGCGCCCATTGACTACAGCCCAACTTTGTCTCCCATAACCATGTTTGTATGTACATGTAACATTTTAATGATGTCATATACAGTCAGTCATCCTGGAGTATGACGCTGAATGACTGCTTAGTCAGTGAGTCCTTTTTAGTGCTTTTTTTCTATGACATCATTTGTGTCCTTCCCCTTAGGAGGGCTGTCAATGTAAAGAGAGATATTTGGGCGACGCCTATCCGTCGATATTGTAACAATCTCCATAAAAGTTTTGCGTGGGATCTTTGTACCTCGGACAGCGCCTCTGGCGGACGCGTATGTATTAGCATGAATTTAAACGTGACCTATTTCCATTTTTTGGGTTCTAAAATACATAGGGTTATGACTCATTAGGTGACATATTCCTGTAAAAAAGTGAATTGTTTGATGCTATTGGATCGGCATATTTGTGAGGACGGACAAGTCCACGAGCAGACACCAGTATGTTAGTTCGTTTCAGTTCGCCCCTAAAAATGATAGAATCATGTGAGCATGCGCACTTGACAGTTTCTAGTGCAGTGGTGCCGTTTAGTAGTCCAGTATTTTAAAAATTGCTGATTCAAATCAACTACGAACAAGAGTTCCACAACAATGTATTTCGTGAATTTTAGAAGATTTATTGAGAGATTTTTAGGGGCACAGTGAGATGAAATTCCCAGTAGTTGTCGTTTTGCAGGGGTCGGATTTATGTGGGAAGACGCGAAGAATCTTCCCAGGGAAAAAAAATTTTCAGCAGGGAAATTTTCAAGCGGGATTGCAAACAGGGATTTTCAAATCTGTTGACCTTTTATTTGGCAGGGAATTTCCAAATTGCTGAGGTGTTTTATGGAAAACAATTTTTGTCAGCAGGGATTTTTGAAATTGTTGAGGTATTTTATTTAAAATGATTTGTGTCAACAGGGATTTTCGAAATTGTTGAGGTGATTTACTAAAATGATTCTTTGTCAGCAGGGATTTTCAAAGTTGTTGATCTTTTTTTCAGCAGGGATTTTTGAATTTGTTGGGGTGTATTACGAAAATTATTTTGTCAACAGGGAATTTTAAATTTGCTTCGAGCAGGGACATCATGACCAGCATTGAAAATGAAAAAAATCTTCCAGGGAGATTTACAAAAATCCGACCCCTGTCGTTTTGATTGAAGTATTGAAGACACTTTTTGGGTGCACTTTTTAGGGGCGAAGTGAAACGAGGTTCGATATTGTTATCGTTTTAATGTCTGGTTGTCTGGGTGCCTGCCTGACCGACCTCACGATAACTTCGGATCTAATGTGACCACACGATTTAAACTTGTTATCGTGACACATTACCTAATGTGTCAGAAGCCTTTTGATTTTGAAGAAGGTCATTTAATCCGTTTGACATCAGGAAATTAAAACAGTTTAGATTTAAATCCGTATGCTATAATTCAAACAGCTCCGATAGAGGCGCTATCCAAAACCAGAGTTCCATGAACAAAATGTTTATGGATGTTTGACAATGTCGATCGATAGGAATCACGGAAGCTCACATAAGTATCGCTTCGTAGCTTGATGACTTTGAACTTTAGTGCAAGCCACAGATGTTTTAAAAAATCCTCTCGAAAAACGCTGAGTGGATATATGAGGTGTTTTAAGCTAAAATCCTCATTACACAAGCAATCCGTGTTTGAAATTTTCGTGGAGTTTTTGAATGATTTATTTTTCTATTTCCAAAATAAAGTGCATCATTTTGTTCAAATCCTAATTATTAATTCCAATATAAATTTAATAACATTATATAATAACATTTGGCATTAAGAGTGCAAGTAGCTCAATAGGATGAACCAACAAACCCTTCTACAAACTGCATGTGTGTATAGATGGAGATTTATACTGCGTTCGCTTCTTGGATAGATATTTCCAGGACATCACTTGTAGAACGTTTGCTTGCACCAAACCGCATTTGTGCATTTTTAAAGCGAAGCGCTTTTGTAAAATTGTTCGTTTTTGATTTTGTCCCACGAAAGTCTCCCGCTCGGGAAGAGTTACAAGTTACAACGACCGGACCAGCGGTAAACGACCTGTTGGGTCCTGGACTATGGCATAACGCCTTTACTTTTTCAATTTTTGAAATTTCATGAAACTTCGAAAATTCCCTGAATTCACGTAAAAATCAGATTTAACCGTACAAACGAATTCGTTGATCACTAAAGCCGTGAAAAATACCTTTCCCGCCCCAAATTACATGAAATTTCAAAAGTATTTCGAATTTACGTATAAATCTGATTTAACCGCACAAACGAATTGCTTGATCACAAAAATCATGAAATTTCGAAAAAATAGGCTAGGCCGTTTTGTTTTTGAACTCATCCTCATTTGTAACAATGTAGCAGTAGCACTTACAAAATGATAGCTGTGTTTGAATTTCCTATCGGTAACATTGCTGGTTTCTCCCTTCCCAGCATTATTATACTAACAGAAAAACTAACCTTTGAATTTGAATAATCCGTTGAAGTAAAGAAAAAAATTCTCTTTGCCACGATTTAATGCACCCCTCCCGGGGTACTGCTGCGAAGCGTAGCACAGCTTATATACAATTACTGTTTATTATATTATATATGTGCCGTGACTGTAAATATGAGATTTTCATTGCAATTTATTTTATTCTACTGCTAGTGTTGTAACTTGTAACACTTGGTTGAAAACACATGGGAAGTCCCGTAAGATATGGGAATACACGTATGAAACTAAATGAAATTATTTTTTGCGATCAGTCGAAAACGCCGATTTCGACGAAAATCAATTCCAGACTTTTGCAGTGCAGTAAGCTTGTCTGTGTGAAGTTTGGTTGAAGTAGGATGAAACGAGCACCGCACAATCCTTTCGAGGATATATGTCCCCTGCTCGTTGTCAATAAAACAATTTCTGGAGTTTACGTCTTGATGAGTAAATTATTCTTGATAATTATAGCTCATTGAAATCTGAAAGACAGACTCGGAGATATCCCGGGTTAAAGTTGGATGAAAATGAGGGAGAGCTCATGGGATACCAAAATATAAAAACTTGTGAGATTTAACAATTAAAAATTCAATATAACAGGGCAGAACGTCTAACCTAAATACAACGTAAACGCCTGCGAAGTTTGGTTTCAGTTGGTGACCTAATGACCCCTCGGTAACCTCCTGGTACTTAAATAAGGCACAAATCGGCCCAAAATGGACGAGTACTTTTAGTTTATGTGCAAGTCATTAGTGGACCAAGCTTGGTTGTAGTTGGTGGCATAATAACGTCCTGGGTCAATATCACACCCATAACCAGAGCTGCGTTCAAGTTCAAGTATAACTTGAAAAGTTCAAATGCGTATCAAGTTCAAGTCAAGTCAAGTGCAGACAATTTTGTAACTTGAAACTTGAACATCAAGTTCAAGTGAAATTATAATTTTAACTTGAATTTTCTAGTTCAAGTTCGATCAAGTTCAAGTTAATAATTTATGACTTGATAGCAAAATAAAGTCAAGTTCAAGTACACTGAATGTAAGTACTTGAATAAAATTTGAATCAAACTTGGATAAAACTTGAATAAAACTTGGATATTTGTCACTGAAAAGCAATGTAAGCATTGCGGAATTAGTGACATCTTTGCATCGCACTAAAAATAATATTGAATGCGAATCATCATAATATTAACATCTTTGAGTTTGTTTTTATTCCATCGGCATATTAAACATGATGGCGCAGATGAACAACACATAATCTTATAAATAAATATTGGTTAAGCCAAATTATCGACCACAAATATTCATGATTATAACTGCTGGTTAAACTCACCAAACGAGTGCAACATAATGTGAATAGGCCAATAATGTGATTGCTAACCTGTTAACTATAGAAATTAGTAAATTATACTGCAATGCTTACAATTATTTGACAATGTATTTTTAACTTTTTAGCAATTTTAAAGTAAAGAATATCGTCCGCATGCCGTTTAGTTTATCCTAATTACGGCCTAACCTTTATCAGCTCTAATAATTGTGGACGAAATTTCGAGTATGGTTTATTCATTTACGAAAAAAATACTTGAATAATCAAGTTCAAGTTCAAGTTAAAGTCAAGTTATGTGTCCAACTTGAACGTCAAGTTCTAATCAAGTGCAAGTTCTACAAAATGAACTTGAAAATCATGTACTTGAATACTCAAGTTGCTTGAGAAACTTGATTCACCAAGTACAAGTACGGATACCTCGTTTAGACAATTTTTCAAGTTCAAGTCAAGTTATCTCAAATAACTTGAAAGCAGCTCTGCCCATAACGGAATCGGTACCCAAATATGGCTTTCAAAATATTGGGCAATTGTAAATTATAAATGTAAAATGTGGATAAGTAATTTTTCCACAAAGTTCAAATAAGTTACTCCAGAACTAGCTCACAGTTATTAAATTTACCCCAATTATTTATCAATTATTATTTAATCAAACGTGTCACATATCAAAACTTGACATTGAGTTTAAATTATTTTCTGTGTAGACACCTTTCAGAGCATGGATCATATGTAGTTTTATTTCTTTCGGATAAGAACCCAATTTGGGACAGTCTTTTTATTTAGCGTTATACGTAAAGACAAAGGTCAAAAGACATTAGAGTTATACTAAAAAATAGCCAAAGACAAAGGGTAACAGAAGGCACAAGACTTAAAATACATACATACGTTATCAAAGATACAAGATAAATTTTGTTCAATTTTATTATTATTTTGTATGTATTTTATTTTACCATCACATTCGTGATGAGAAAACGTTAGTTTTAAGACACATAATGAGAGAAACGGAAAAAGGAATGAGCGTTGATAAACAACAAACGCTGTATATATTAAACAGAGTGCTAAAATATTTCTAAAATATTAAAATGATAACGTAATAGAAAGTCTATTTCCATCAATGGCTTAAATCTGTGGGTTGTACTTTTAATGCTCCACATAGTCACGCGTCAATATGTTCGAAATATATGCAGCATAAAAATCATGGATTCTTATAAGTATAAGTATACTGTTGCATGGACAATGAAATCATTAAAAAAGAAAACCTGCTGCCCAATTACGTTTATTTCTTGGAAATTTTATTGATTTCAAACGACTGTGAGTCAAGCACCTTCTTGTTGAGAATTAGGGGCATTACCCTTCAAACCAGAGTAAGGTTGGGGAAAATAGTCTTCAGGTTCAAAGATTTAGATGGGGAAGCCCTGTCTGTTACAATACATTTCGGTTTTTTCCGAGTGCACGACGAGGCCAATAATTCTGATTACTGTATAGTCAAGTAACTGCAAGTTGTCATTATTGTATCTTGTATTTTCTTGATTTATGCATGCTATAATAATAGCCATACTCTTTTTATAGCTTTTTATTTTGGATCTTCATTTCTCGTAAAACTAAGGCATGCGGAAGTCATAAATTACACACTGTTATAAGGCAATTTGGTTTTACCGAAAACATGACGCAGACAACAATTCTGATTACTGCAGTATATAGTCAACTAATTGAAAGTTGTCATTAATGCTATCTTTGTTTTGTCTAGATGTAGTTACGTTCTCAGATTGCATTAAGGTCACTCCAACGATAAATATTTTTTCCAATAGAAAGACTCTGATATGCCAAAACCACAGTTCGTTGAAATTATACAGATAGTGCACCTCAGGATGCGGTGCACGTATATGGACAGGATAACCCCAAAACTACTATTAACGGCATAAATCGGGCCAGAATTCGTAAATATTTCTCAAGGGATTATGCGCAAATAAATCTACCATTGTTGAGAGCAGAGCTATGCAAAATACTTGGTCTGAGGTGACAAAATACAAAATAAAATACCTGAAGTAAAATGTAGAAAATACAAAATACAAAGTAAAATACCTCAGGTTACATTAATAAAATACAAATAAAAATACCTCAGGTTACATTAATAAAATACAAATAAAAATACAATACATGGTCGGTAATTTAAAATACTCAAATACAAAATACTGTATTTTAAATACAATACTTTTCTTAAAATACCCAAATAATGCTCACTATTTTCAGTTCAGTACTCAAACGGCTTTAAAAGGAAACATTTTATTAAAACAATTACATAACTAATCACGTAATCACTTCAATGACTGCATATAAAACTTGTGTAGCAACAAATGATTCAACTTTTATTGAATTATAAGTGAATTTTATGAACCTTGACTAAAGATAATCCGTTATTTTGATTGTTTATTAAGTAATGTAGATTATTAGGATATTTTTAGTATCCGAGTTAGTATCTGAAAATTAAATTGAGTGTCTTCGGCGGATCTTAAATATTGTTGTTAAAGGGGCAAAGTGGACTAAATGTAAGTGATGTACAAAAGCATACAAGCGTAATCTATATTACCTCCTCAATGACGATATGTAATGCTGAATATCGAGAACCTGAGCATGTATCATGCGTGTAGTAAAAATGATTCATTCCAACAGATGTTATTGCATGGCTAAAATGGAGTTCTTACAGATATTGACCATCATTCAAACTACAAACAATGTAAAAGTTGTAATGATGCTGGGGAAAAGTATTTTGAGCAAAATACTTTATTTGAAATACATTTTCCAGGCCCTTGAAAGTAAGCAAATACAAAATACTTTTGTACTTACAGGCCCTTCAAATACTGAGTACAAAATACTTGCCCACTGCTTGCTAACTTTAAAATACAAAATACTTTGTGGTCTGAAAATACGTATTTGAAAATACTGTATTTGAAAATACTGGATAGCTCTGGTTGAGAGCAATACGTAGGTGCAGTAATATATGCCTGAAAAACACATAGGCAACAACGACAATAAATAGAGACAGTTCTAACTAAGCCTGTCAATTAATTTAATGAATTCTTTCCGACCGTACCGGGTCAATGTAATATTCGAAATCCGAGTAGGGGCATTTCGGGATTTTTGAGAATATTTCACGTACGGATATGGGTTAGTGTAGTTTTGTATGTGTTCTCGGGGACGAGTGCCAAAAGTATGTGTACATATGTGCTTATGGATACCAAGTAGCCCCACTTCGGGTACGAAAACGGGAACTGAGTTTCTAATCCCCTGCCGATCACTGGCTGAAAAATCAGTAACAGAACTGAATGTCAGTTATTTTGTTCAAAAACACAATGCTGCTTATCTGTTTCTGAACTTCTTGTTGTTTGTATGCAGTGTCTCATGAAAATATCTATTATCTCATGCATATAGTGTACTTATTATACAATAAATTATTGTAATTTTTCTGTAATTGTTGTAAGGACTTCTCTGCATAGTGAACTGTCTAGGGTCATCCTTTTTTTTACATCAATGCACTTAATGAATTCCGGACTCACAAGAAGCCAGGACTCTGAAGAAATATTTCGGGTAAATAAATTGAGAACAATTTAAAGCCGTGTGCCATGACGTCGGAGAATACTTCGATGTAGGGAAAGTAATCAGGAATGACAAATTAATTGACAAAATATTCTACTAAAATGAAAATAAATTCAGAGATAAAAACAAATATGAGAACTTATGCATAACTAGGCAGTGCATGCCACTGTTTTTTAATACAGGTAAATACTAATGATGGTCGTATTTAAATAATAATTTGTTGCTGAAATGCGAAAATGCAAGATCTCTTCGCAGTAATTATTATAAGTATGTGTATGTATACACGCATGTTACGAAACCCAATGTGAATTTTTTACGTGCTAAATGATTGCCAGCAGTTGCTCATGATGACTTGACATGCCACGTCTCACAGCCTAAACAATAAAGTAAAGCAAGGAAAAAATCTAAAAATGAATTGAAGGCACACGAAGAAACAAACTCCAGGTAACAAAAGCCTCATTCTGGTCTATGGGGTTCCAATACATAGTAATATATTATGCTTGTATTTTATTTATACAACCTGTATTGTCAATTGTAAGTACTTATAAGCATTTACTTAGTAGCGCAAGGTCATATAAAAGAAAGAAAGGAAATTGTCTCTCTCACTCGTCTCCATACGTTGACGATTAACTATGCTCTTAATTTATTATATATGGAGTAGTACCTCTACAAATATTATGTAAATACTCCAACCTTACAGATACACCCTTTAAATGAATATTCCAATTCATGCTTCGATCTTTAACCTTGCAATCTTTGGAAAATCGTCGTAAAATAGGTCTCTCGGGGCAGAACTACATATTTACTATTACACCTTATGATGTCCTCCTACCTTTTCAAAACGACTACTTACTGCTACAAACACTCACATAATTCTTGTCTCTCAAGTGGCTCAGACTGTCGTGTGTAACAAATTGCTACAATATTTAATATTTGTCTTTTCCACACCGCGATCCCGTACATTATTCCAATAAACTCTCCCAAAATTAATAAAGTGTGAACAAACTGTCACCAGATCCCTCCTCTTATTACAAATAATTTACATTTGTTTATATAGAGACTTAATCATAAAGTGGAAGAGTCCAGATTATACACAATAAGGTTTTCCCCGAGAGGAGTATTAATTCAGGGATCATAGTACAGCAAAACTTTCTGTTTTTTGTGCCTTGATTGATTTCTTCATAGGGTCGTATTAAATGGAAAAGGGAAACCTGGAAGGTATGTGGAATATGTTTCCCTCTACTTTTGTCTTCTACTTGATCCCACGGAAATTATTTACAGCCACATTGCTAATTAATTTAAACTGATATTCTTTCTAAAAATATTAGTTCAAATTATTAAAATTAGTGGATTAATTAAAGATTAAGTTAATTAAAGTTACTTATAAATTATATTTATATACAATAATGGGAACAAATTGACCAGGCCCCTGATTTCTAATAGCAGAGAGCAATGAAGGAAAAGTTTCTCAAGATGCCCCAGCGCAGGAGTCGGAAAACCTGAATGTGATCCTTCGTCTGATAATCAACCATTATAGGTATGTATCTATGTAATTAAGCAATTACTACTTACAATAGCAGCTACACTTACTTATTGTACTTGTTTTAAGCCTTTTATATTATCGCCTGCAAACTATAAGGAACAATATAATCTCATCTTTAAATTTATTCATAACCGTAATGTCTCACACTAGTTAATCACTAAAAATGGGGATAAAAGTCCTCAATTCAAAAACTAGCCAAAACATATTCTGACCATGTCAAACATTCTGGAGTCCTGAAGGCCCAAAAGTCATTAAAACCACGTGTTGCAAAATTTTATCAGTCGTGTTTTTATACCTTACGATAGATAGCTGTAGAATTTTAGCAAGAAAGAAGATAAACAATCACTGGAAAAAAATTTCAATAATCCATGTCGTCCTTCAGAATCACATTAAGTCACAACACTCGCAATTAGGGGTAATGAACTATTTACCTGTTAATTAACCTATGTAATTAGCATGGAGAACATGACTATTTTTTTTAATTGTTTCCATTATAGTGCATATTTTCAAGTAATTGTTAAACTTTGCAACTAATGCAACTGCAATACCTTAATAGTGTCCCATAATTCTTTTTTTTTGCATTTAAAGACCCCCCGGACTCACAATTTCTTTTACACATTTCATTTCTTCGAAAACTGCTGTAATTGAGGATCTTCTTGACAATTTTCAGCTGCTTACTGGCTTCCCAAAATTCTTTTGGCTAAAATTCTGGATTGATTTGTAATGCTTAAATTTGGGGATTTTAATGCTTTAAATTCAATTATACACAGTTACATAAGAATGTAATAACTATTTTAGGTACAGCACAGCCACGAAAGGTGAAAAACAAATCCAACGGGAGAAATGGCTACTCCCTCGTGTTCCTTTCAACCGTTGGGCTCTCCTTCCGGCAGCAGTGATGATTCAGTTTTGTGTAGGATCTTTATATGCCTGGAGTGTGTTCAACAAGCCCATCGACATGCTAATTTATGGACAGAACTATAATATGTCACCAATAGCTTTCTACACGGCCTGTGGGTTTTTGGGGATTTCCGCAGCAGTGATGGGACCATGGTTGGAGCGGAGGGGACCATTGCTGGCATGTCTTGTGGGGACGGGATTTTTTTGCACTGGACACTTCTTGACCGCACTGGCTCTGTACCTGAAACAAATCTGGCTTGTATTTCTCGGCTACGGAGTCATAGGAGGATTTGGAACGGGCTTGTGCTACATTAGTCCCGTCTCTGCTCTGCAGAAGTGGTTTCCGGACAGACGAGGGCTGGCTTCGGGTTTTGCAGTGTGCGGGTTTGGTGCGGGGTCAATTGCAATTGCCAAAGCTCAGATCCCTTTGATTCACACTGTAGGACTCCCTTTAACGTTTGTGGTACTGGGGGGTTGCTACCTTGTGGTTATGACCGTGTCAGCTTTGGTTCTACGAACCCCTCCCCCGGACTTTGTGGTCAATGGGATGCGTTCGGACAGGAGTTTAGTGACGGAGCCTGCGGATACTCTTAATTCTCAACTCAGCATTGATGATGTTAAAGGAGATGAATTGAAGGATAATAAGAAGTTAACTTTGGTTGAGTCACTTACGTCTAGGGATTTTCGCCTGATATTTCTTTTACTCCTGGCAAATGTCCTATTTGGACTTTGCTGCTTCTCCAGACTGTCGAACATGGTGACGGATATTTTCGGCCGGACCCCAGAGGAAGCTGCAACGATTGTGTCTATTAACGGAGGGTTTAATTTGGGTGGACGACTTATTTTTGCAATTATCTCAGATTATTTGGGAAGGAAATATTCATATGTGATAATGCTAACGACTCAACTGATAGTTGTGGCATGTTTCTCCACCATTACGACGGCTGGGGCTTATTGGGCCTTCGTGATTGCAATGTGGATTCTCACGGCGTGCTATGGCGGAGGATTTGGGACCATTCCTGCGTTTCTGACGGACAGATTCGGACCTCAGAATACTGGGGCTTGTCATGGGGTGACGTTGATAGCTTGGTCCTCGGCTGCTGTAGGGGGTGGATTAATATACACCGCAGTTTTTAATTTGATCCTGTCATCGGGCTACACTGCCAAAGATCCTTTTCCTTACAATGTCAACTCGTGGTGGATTCTGGCAGTCATTTTTACTGGTTGGATTTGCTTAATATTTATCACTCCCACTGATAAAGATATTCAATTTAAGAAAAGAGTTAGTTCATTCTTAAAGAAGGTAGTGAATTGCAGTGACAGAAAGGATTCTTATGATTTGTAGCTATTTTTTGTAATTTGAAGCTATACTTACCTTGGGGTTGTGATTTTTGTAGTTTTCGATTATATATGTACTTACAGGATGAATGTGATAATTTGTTGGTATTAATGGTATAACCTATTTTATATAAAATAATTAAGTACTTTTAGACATTTTAATGCAACGAAGAAGTCGGTTTACGGGATGTTAAAGAAACAAGAAATCATATTTAAAAAATTCTGTACAATAATTTTCGTCCTTTTAAATTCTGTTACTTGTAGCAAAATATATAGCCATTAGCCATCTATGAAATAATATAATACACACGGATTTTATACGTTCCAACTTGTTTACAAACATTTCCCTTACTTTTGCAAACTGGAGCAAAATTCCGCCAAACTTGTTCCACATTTTCTGACTGCCATGCTTGGAATTTCCTATATGCAGTTAACCGTTGGGTAGCTGATTAGAAAGCTCAAAATGTTGTACAATGGGATGTTAAACATTTAAAAAAAGGTTTTCTACATGCAAATTTTAATATCTTTTATCATCGGACATTGGGCACTACTAGAGCATTCAGCAGTGATAAGTCACACACTCAATAATTTTACGATTTTACAATTATTATTACTGGAATTTTTGACACCAATAGATACAGCAAATCGACCTTTTACTTCTTATTTTTATCAATATAAAACTGTATCTTTGTAGCAAAATATTTTCAAAAAATAACAAAATCAGGTTAGCAGGGGGAGGGTATTCCTACGATTATATTAAATCTTCATATTTCTATCAGTTCACCGAAATATTTAGTACATGAATAAACCCCAGCGGAAAGTTCATGTCAGTAATCATATAGAAACTTACATTAAACGGGACGAAATCATTGGTAGACGCTAGACAGATAGATTATACGTATTCATATACATATGCTACACCTCTACTTAACAACAGAAATGACATTTATTGTAGTAAATGTAAAAGTATAAGAAATTAAGTGTGTACACTTGTGTTTTAATAAAATTTAGTTCATGGGAGTGGGAATACAAAATAATTATTGAATATTGCCCACGAATTATATGCCAGGAATTGAGTAAATCATGCTTGTACAGACAGCGAAAACAGACTATTAAGAAAATGCTGCTTCAACATCTGATAACGGCCACAACATTAGGCATTGATTCCAAAAAAACTTCCTTTAAATTTTGAAACTCTGCTCCAGCACGAATTTTAATCTTCTGTAAGTGTCCGAGACAATCTCGTACTTCATTTACGGACAAATCTCCATTCTAGAATAGCAATCAATCATATATTAAATTTTTGATTTCTAATATCTAATTTTCATGAATTATCCAAACCAAATTACAAAGCATAGTGCAGCACCATACACTGCATTAATGTAAAAATAAATTAATTTACAAAGATGAAATTTTAAATATTATTACCCAGTGAAATGACAAACATCTCAATGAAGGAATTTTGGAAAAGCAGTATATTATCATATCATTTGTAACAACAATCTCCTCTGTGAGAACAAGGACTTCTAATTCTAAAAATGCAAAAATCCCATTTTAAGTTTAATTGAGCTATAAAACGATAAATGAACATAAAATACAAAAGAATAACTGCTCTAATGTAGTCCTTACTTGAGAAGCTGAGAATTGAGCATTTTCGAGGAATGTCTTCGGTAGCTATAGATAAACCGTTCTCCCAGTAATTAGTAATTACGTCGATACCAATCCCACACAATGAAGCAAAATCGCAAAACCCATCCAAGCCAATATCCTTTAACTCAGGAAAAGCATCGTGAATGGCAAGAAACGTGGATGTATCGATTGCCTGTGGCATTTTGTAGAGGTGGAAACGGTTTACAGATGGGAATTGGCGCTTCAAATAATCCATTAGCAGATGCAAATTGCGGACGACCGGGTTTTCCTCGGAAGATTCCAAATTTAATGCAACATTCTTGACTTTATCGTGTGGTTGAAAACCGGAAGTTGGTAAAAACCTTTGTATTGGGTCTGAAACATGGAGCAAAACTGATTCGAGTGATGGAAATATTGAAGGAGAAAAAATACACAGTTCGTCCTTCCAGTCGTTAAAAATGACGCGTCTTAATTTGGGCAACACCGGAAATCGTGTCATCGTGACAAAATCCATTTCGAGAGCTTCTAAAGTTGAGGCCACATTCTTCACTAAGGACACCAATTCTTGGCAGTACAAACTAGCTTCGATCTCAACGGCGGAGATCCGTAGGACTTTTAACTTTGGCATCACACATGATCCCAGGACCTTCCATAAGTCTCCTCCCATCTCTCTGTCAAATTGAAGATCCAGTTTTTGAACGTGAGTTTGTCTCTCCAGAGTTAGCACCCGGAAAAGTAAATCCGAATGCTCAATACAAAGCTTAATCTGATCAAAATTTGATTCATCTTCAAAAACCTTAAGAAATACGTCCTTATGAGAGCAATATTGATAACAGTTATCCTCCAACTCCAACTGTTTGTTCTTCAGCAGTACAGTAGATTCATTCCATCCTTCAGTTTCCTTGAACGAAAACTCCCGTATAGTCGCCCTATTATCTTTATAGACAGTTTCAAACATTCTCCAGTTCAACTCTTCGATATACGGTGTGGTTACGCTGAGATTGATAATGATAAGTTTTTGCAAGTTGATCAAGGTAGTAAAAGTATCGTCAGAAAAAGTTGAAGCTTCAACATGGAAATTCTGGAATGGTGAAGGCAACGCAAAAAATCGACCTTCCAGAAGTAAATTCCTAAATTTTTTAAGCCGATCTGGATCCTTTTCTTCCAGACGAACAAATGAGTGCGTTCGCAAAGCATGACAAGCTTGCTCATTCCACGATTTGGAAACGATGCGAAATCCTTTAAGTGCGCCAACATCTCTCGTGTTCTTCACCAAGATGGAAAACACCTACAAACAAATATTTACTCCCTTAATTATTCTACAATGCAAAAGCCAAATAATTATTGTAGCTTCAGTATTCGAATTATATTTGTCTACAGTCAAATAGCTCGTTACTACTTGGCTACTGAAATATTTCTACTCAGACTGACGAAAATTTGTATATAATAATTGATTTTTCGTATTCCAAATAAATTAAGCAAAGCTGGTTTAAGTAATTAACAAGTATGAAATACTGGAGCCCTTTTTCTCTACTACTTTTGTTTTTACCAATGATGGCATGTCGACACATGTGTCCCCATTTTGTAACACCAACGCTTCACCCGTGTGTATTTTTGTTACCGAAGGACTTTTCTGGTCTGCCTGAACTTCAATTTTGATGTTGCTGTACATCCGTTTACTTTTATTCGGGACCGGTTCCATTATCCAATTCTTATTTTTCTGTCCGACTAAAAGTTAAGTAAAAAATAAATACAAGTCAATTAAAATTCTGCTGGATTTCCAGTTTCTACAACACACAAATGAAACACCACTCAAATAATTATTCATTTATCCAGCTTGATGGTCCTTTGTTGAGGTCTTGGTCAAACCAGTGGTGATAGATGCAGCTTAACGCCCGTTCTACGCATTTGGAAGGTACAAGTTAGCGTACAGCCCATGTTTGTGGATGCAAGTTAGCATACAATGGTATGCCCAGCATACCGCGTACGCTCAGCCCAAAATAGTGGTCGGACTAGTTCAGTCCAGAACCAAAATTTTTCGATTCAATTCGATTCAATTCGTAGTTTTTTCGATTCGGTTTACATATTGAACCGAACCGAACGATTCAGTTCACACTGGTGGTCTGAATTGAATTGTTTACTCTGAATTGCAGTCCAAACGATTAATTATTAATTATTGCTCAAAACCGGTTAATACTGAAACCTTGTATAGCGTGAAGCGGAGTCTCACGTGAAAAATATGCACACTTTCGTCATAACTTAGTTTTTTTTTGTGATTATTGTTTTGGATCATTCGACACAGCTTACAATCAGCAGTGTTCTGACGTCTCAATTTAATTCAACTTCAAGTAATTTCTGATTATTAATTAAGAAATGGGAATTAAATACTAATTTTAATATTAAACTTAATTTGATATTATTAAATTATTATTAATTCATGTATTTCTAAATGCATGAACAAAACTCATTTATGTGTGGTAGCAGGTACTGCGTGTTTAATTTGCCTTCCCGCAAAAAAACAAACGATTTTCAATTCAGTTCGATTCATAGAGTAAAACCGAATTGAATTGAATTGTTTTTATACTGGACCGGATCGCTAAACGGTTAACAATTCAGTCCACATAACTAATTGAATTGAATCGAAAATTTCTGAATTGAATTGAATCGTTCCGAACACTAGCCCAAAATAGCATACAGCATACAATTGAGGGACCAATTCAGCATACAACCAAAATTGTATAGACCATTTTGGCATACAGCTTGATATTCAATTTGGCATACAGCATACAATTCAACCTGCAATTTAGCATACAGAAGAAAACGTTGCTAACTGTATACTTCAACTGAAATAAAGATTTCAACTGTCGAGAATTATTGTTTTCTCAGCTGTTCGATCCTCTGTAAAACTTTAGTAAAATATAATTGTAAGTAAAAAATGACTACATACAAATCAGAATAGAGTATTAAGCATGTATGGATGTATTAGTGGATGTAACTGTGGATGCCAGTTGGCAAAAAAAATTAGGATGAAATTAGGGAGTGTGCACATATTACGGTTCATTTTTTCACGAATTTTGGACCCTACCGCCCATATCGTCATCCTAAAATCATTTTTCCGAGATCCCTCCTCCCTTGTAAACGTCATCAGAGCAAAACCACAGACTACTTGACCGATTTCGTTCAAAATTTGTATCATTGTTTGTCGATAATTTGTAAGAGTTAGTTATTGATTGAAATCGGTCGGCGTGTTCGTGCAAAAAACATTTTTGAAGGAAGAAAAAGAGAAATAATAAAAAAAGATCAACAAATGACTACCGGTGGGGACAGGCGCGTAGCCAAGGGGGGGGCAAAGGGGGCAATTGCGCCCCCCCATTCGAAATAAAATACTCTCAAATCACTCAAAAAGTTAAAAATAAATCAGTCCATACCGAGACATGCAAACCTTTTTAGTGATTTGACAGTACAATTTTTTTTATTTGTGAAAAAATCACTTCGAAACTCAACATATGCAGTATTCCATGTAAATATCTGTGTATAAACAGCATAACTCTAGAATCACCCATGAAATTTGCACGTTTCGTGTGAATGATTTATTACCCACGGCTCCTCCCGTCATTAATTGACCCATCCATACACGCGAAAATCGTATCGCAATGTTTGTCCATTGCGAGAGCAAAGGATTTCTAGATCAATAAATTTCTATCGAAATGGAAAAGCATTTCGATACGATTTTCGCGAGTATGGATGGGTACAGGAAACTTTTGACGGAAAGAAGCCGTGGGTAATAAACCATTCAATAAAGAGACGTTTTGAGTGATTCTAGAGTATATTTTTATTGTGTTCATCCTTGCTTAGCGGGTGATTTGAATGCATTGCGAAATCCCGATTTCACTTTGACCTTTGCCTCGTCGATTTGACTTCAACCTTCAACGGCAACAAAAGTATGGTAACAGCGGCTTTAAATATTTTCATATTAAAAGCTTTTAGCTTCTGTAACTTACACGCATCGCTTCGAGGGAATTTTTAAGCTGGATAGAATTATTAAATTAGTGAATTGTATTTAATTCTTCATTATGAAAAGGTCAAGCACGCCTGATATCCGCTGTTTCTTTTCGAAGCAAAGACGTGTGTCACAGGAACAGTAGGTTAAGCACCAGCTGAAACGAAAGAAGCGAACCCAGGTCTCGAAATTCTCCGAAATCGGATCAAGCCCAATTAAAAATCTGGTCCAAAATTATTAAAATTCGATGGAATCGTAAAACGTGGAGAATTTTAAAATCTGAAATTCAGTTTGCAAAATTTGATGCGTTTTACATTCGTGAATTGGATTTCCCATAGAATGTGTCAGTTTACATATGTACGTTCTAATTAATGTTGCCCCCCCTTGGCCAATTCCTGACTACGCGCCTGGGTGGGGACACTTTAGATCGTGGCCTTATTATTTTGGTTTCCCGTTTGTGGACAAACTCAAAATAACAATTTCTGTTTTTACAAAGAACCTATTATGATAAAAAATAAACTATTAACGCCAGTAATATGGCCAAATTCTCTCTGATTCCAGTCAACTAAATTTCCAATAACTTCCATCGGTGAGTCCGAGGAATACTCCGCTACCCATGCGGTGGAAAACTACAATTCATAACATTGAACAACATATTCAATAGTTTTCGAGATGCTTTCTAACGTGCTTCCATGAGCAGCTATTTTGTGGGATTCATATGCAATTTTGTTAACAAAATAGTGATTGCATATATGGTAGGTTTGACTTTCATGTTTACCTTGAATGGTCGGGCAATAGTAGACATAGGGGATAGTTTTCAGACATTTAGCATTACAAACCGACAAAGTAAGTAGATGAATCAATGGTTACAAATTAGAACTACAGAAACATCTTGCTGTTTCTTCTGTATGCTAAATTGCAGGTTGAATTGTATGCTGTATGCCATATTGAATATCAAGCTGTATGCCAAAATGGTCTATTCAATTCTGGTTGTATGCCAAAATGGTCTATTCAGTTCTGGTTGTATGCCAAAATGGTCTATTCAATTCTGGTTGTATGCTGAATTGGTCGCTCAATTGTATGCTGTATGCTATTTTGGGCTGAGCGTATGCGGTATGCTGGTTGACTTGGCATACCATTGTATGCTAACTTGCATCCACAATCATGGGCTGTATGCTAACTTGTACCTTCCTACGCATTTTGAGGGACGAAGTGAAGCTGCAAGTCCCGATTGCGCATGTCAGCGTGTCTGCGTTCCTGTCACCATGATAACTGCCGCAACATTAAAACCAGACAATTCAATTCACGTGTTACTTACAATAAATTGACTTTCATGCCGATCGGTAGATGTCGTAAAAAACTGCACTAATTTAAATGAGTGTTACGTTTTTTCAAAATTTGAATACGCATACTGAAAATTGACGTACGCGGTAATCGGATAGTTCTATCAATATAATATCAATAGTACAAAATAATTTATATTTATGTATGTATATGATAACCACAAACGTTTTAATGCGCACAGGTGTATAGTGTATAGTATAAGCGTTTTACTGACAGTCAACGCTCACTGGTATGTTTATAAACGTTTTAGAGTATTTATAAGGGAACGTATAGTTACCAGGTTAAATTTTTACATGGCTTAGTGAAGCTTCGCCCCTTAGCGACTTAGGACGTAGTGCTGATCACAGATGATTTTTATGCTACTGAAATGTTGCTGGCTTGACGGGCATGTTTTAAAAATATCAAGCATAACGGAGCATGACTGCGTGGTTCTGTATAGGGTGCGCGCGTGCGCTCTCAAACGATGTTCTTGATTGGAGACCAAATTTAACGTTCCGATTCCAGGTTAAAAAAAATCGGTGCAATGTACCGATTTAAGCAACCTCTGTTTTCACGTGCAGGAATTTGAGCGAAATTGTAACAGTTTAAAAAATCAATAGCTACCTTGGGAAAAAATCATTTAAGAGGCAGTTACTTACGGTGAACGTCTAAATAGTTAATGAAAACGCTTAGTAGTAAAATAATCTGTGATCAGCACTACGTGCTAAGACACCAGGGGGCGAAGCTCCGGCGGAATGTGGCAACAAGGGCTTTTAACAGTAATGTGGTGTGTACAAGGAAACGTGTAATTAAATCCCCACTTACTGGACACAGTTATATCTACTGGGCAAAGATGGTAATTGAGGCAAAAGAAAAAAATGATTTATATATGTGCTTCCTTGTATGTAGTATTATATTCTGTACGCATATAGCAAATTGTGCAAAACGTTTCATATTCGATTTTAAAACCCGACTACGTACTCCTAACCTCTACCGGTCGTTATAACAGACAATTCAATGTTACAACAATCCTACAATAGATGGTACAAGCTGTACTCCCCAATGTGTACACATATGTATTACCATAAGTTTATACGTGCCCTCATTTATTTTTCTGAGGTCAAACGGATGACACGATGTACTTCAAAAACAATGGGGTTCTTCCCTTTATGTTCTGTCCCGGTAAAAAAATTGTAGTGTGTTGTATCAATGCTTCTGCAGATATCGTGCGGACAAGACAGCCTTTACAAAGACGCAGACAGGCAGACCTTCGCAATAGGGACTCTCGTTTCGCTTCGCCCCTAAAAAACTCGTAACGCTATTTCTAAATCTGGTCTTGGTGGAATTTGTGCGTATTTGTAAACAATGCTATGGTGATCCCTGGTCAGACCCCATAATTGTGTTTTATTATGTCAAACAATTACGTAGCTTACGCAATATGTGGCGTTGACATGTCCTCACTCCTCGCAGTCAATTTTTGGTGTTTTAATTAACCACAATGCAACCTAAAGGCTGCAAACAACAATAAATGGACAATATTGTCGGCAGTTGTGTAAATTCGTTGTCTCCGCTCTGGAGATAACGATGAAACAAAATTATATGTTCACTCGATGGTTATCATTGATAATCTCCATGAAAATCAGAAATTCCGTCGTCATAATGCTTGTATACATTCACTTATATCTTAAAAATTAGAGTACATTGCCAACCGTGTAATTAATATTCATTAATTGAATATTAATTTTAGAATATTAAATGTATTCCATTAGAATTCACAGAAATAAACAGTACTGAGGGCCCGCACGCATAAGATACGTTTGATGTAAGTAATGAGTACTACATATTTAAATGTTTTTTTGTTAATGCACGATGTACCTTATTGTAAATCAGATTATATACATGAAATACTAGTAGTTCGAAATTTTTGTTACATGCTTTATTATTGTTTCGAAGAAATCAGTAAAATGACTTTGATTTGCATTAGTCCTTCATACTCCCTTCGTCTCCATGTTCATTTTCTAGGTTTAATGGAATACTTCCATTGGATTTCCACTGCTATAATTTAGGTTTTTTAACTGCACCGCATAACTTACTTGTAACGTCGAATTCAGATTTTAACAATAATGCCAGTTAAAAAGCAGATTTAAGAGAAGTGCGTGTTTCAATTGAATTTAGCATTGGTGTGCACTGTGCAGGTCGTCTTGTAAATACAGTTAAGAATTATTACTTTTTAAAATTTAACAGATCTTCGAAGCAGGAAACCCGAAAGGATAACCGACACAAATTTTACGTAGATTTTGTATTGTGTATATATCGACAATTCTACAGAAACGTGCCAATGTCGAATACCAACAAATAACCCCAAAATGGATATAAACATGCAAACAAGTTTCACCGCGTAGTTGGTTGGCCCATATGTGTGGTTATAATATCGTATCTCCAAAGATGCTAGGACCAAGTCATTGCAAATGCTTTTTAAATTCCGTTGAGTTGGAACTTCCGTTCTCAATGAAAAACATTTAAATACAAATGGCTATAATCTTACATAAGAATATTTTACTATAGTAAGTTAATAGTATTAGAAGAAATTATTACTACTAAAATTTTAAATATTTAATTATTATTGTAGATCAAATTATTTATAAATAATTACTCAAGTCTCACGTCGACACAGTGAGAGGAGTATAAATGAATATTTATGTTTATGATTATTTTAGGCTTAGGGTATGGGTTTGTGTGAGGATGCGGCACTGGAGAGTGCGCAAGTGTATGTGTAGTGTAAGAGTGGGAAGAGTAATTTAGTGAATAAAAGAGAAGAACCCTGCTAGCCGTTAAACTGAGAGGACGTGCTTTATTCCCTGGGCATAAACCACCATAGTTTTAAGATAGAGTTTTAAGTGTAATTTAGGAATTAGTTATTAGGAATAGTTTTAGGAAAAAGCCTGGGTGCTCACATTGGTGGAGGTTAGCGGGTGTTCTTTCCACCGTCCTCAACAGCGAGCGAGTGCCTAAAATTTTAATTTATTTTAGTTTATTTTAGTTATTTTAGAAGTAAAAAATTAGGTAGTTAGAAAGGTAACCTGAAAGTTACCGTTGGAACTTACCTGGAGTAACCCTTTCCTGGGTGCGGTCAACAGCTAGTGAAATTACTTGGGTTGTCGTGCCTGTCCTGGATTCCCGGACTTTACGGATTCATCTAAAATCTGCAGGGCCTGGATTTCAAAAAACGGGAGCGGTACTTTGTGGTAACCTCTTATTTTTTAATTATATGTTTTGAAATAATTTTTTTTTCTTTTAAAAATAAAAAGTATTTGGTGTCAGTGTACTATTAGTTTGTTTCAGGGTGTGGTAAGGTGACCGACCTTATCACTCCCGGAGACGTCCTTTGGCTGACCCTTTAGCCCTCTCAAATTATGTAAAGATTTATTTTTGTGAATAATTAGTGAGGATTATATGTCATTGTGTTTAATAGTGTATGCTGTGGGTTTTAGTTGAAAATTAAGGGAGTGTCTCCCATAAGCAAATACAGTCCTATTATTTTGAACGTAATTTTAATAATTATTCAGGGTGATTGTTACTTACCTTTTATAAGGTCTTTCTAGGGTGTGGCAAGACAGACAAGTCACACTACCTCCGGATATGTCTTTGTATAACTTATTTTAATTTTTGTCTTTTCACCCAAGGCAGGGCAATTAAATAATAATTATTAATTAGTAAATAACTGGCCGTGTCCATTTCAAATTTTCCAGAGTCTGGGAAATCATGCATTAATAATGAATTAATAAATTGTGGGATGTATGCTGTTGAATTTTTCTAGGGGTGAAAAATCTCAAGTTAATAATTAACTAGTAATTTACAGTATGTTTGTAGAGCAGCAAATCTTACCTGGAAATTGTCGGACCTTTAATTAGTGAAAATGTCACTCTCCGACGACGATACCAAGAAGGTTTTAGTGGACCACAGTGGCATTGGCACAGTAGTTAATAATGTTTCCCCTCCCAAATCAGGTTGCGTTAAATGCCCACCAATTCCACCAAGGACTTCACCTGGTCTGATCGGGAATCCTGTTCCACTTACGACACAACCACCTGCAGGTGTCTCAAGGTTTAGTTACGCACCAATTAAATTGGGAAATGCAGTCTCGCCGGGATTCGCCACAAAACCAGACCCCAAAGTGCCGAAGTTGATTACCGCAGACTGGAGAAATTCCGTTTGGAGGTGGGTCACTACTATTCTGAAGATGAACCCCAGGGATATTCGGAAGATTTCCACCTCATTATATACGCGACGCCCCCACGAAATCCCAGCGATGTCCTGGCGACAAATCACCGTTTATTCCAGGAACCCAAAGGCTTCCGGAGACATTACGGTGACTGCCAATCCTCATCAGCAGAAGGGAATTTTGTTTGGGAATACAATTTTGAAGCTCAGGAATGGGAAGGCTCAAACAGCCATCCTGAACCCAACGAAGCAACACGTCACGATGCCAGCAGTTCGATACCTGGGTCACTACGAACCTTTTGATGATTCGAATTTAATCCAGGTAGATGATCCCCGGAACAATTGGGTTCCCCCGGAAATCGTTAATCCTAATCGGAGAAAGCCTTTTTCGTTGGAGGAAATCAAGATGGGGCCCAACCTGGATGAGGACCAAAAGAGGAGAATGCTGGATGTCATTAACAAATTCTCTGACAACTTTGCTCGTTCGGATGACGAATTAGGAGTCGTGAACTTTCCCCCAGTGGTAATCGACACCGGAGATAAGAAACCTTTCCATAAATATTCATACAGGCTGGCCCATCTGGAAAAACAAGTCCTGGATGAACATGTGGAGAGAAACCTCAAGTTGGGCGTGATCGAACCTTGCGTGTCTCCCTACAACTCCCCAGTAATTGTGGTACCGAAGAAGAGAGATGAGCACGGGAACCTCCAACACCGGGTTTGCGTGGACCTCCGGGAGCTCAACGACCAGGTTGAGCAAAATACATACCCCATTCCCCGGGTCGATGACTGCTTGGACCACCTTTCAGGAGCAGTGTGGTTCATCACGTTGGACGCCCTTCAAGGATTCCTTCAGCTCTTGTTGGCTCCAGAGAGCAAGCTGAAGACGGCATTTTCCACTCACCGAGGGAAATTTTGCTACAACCGGCTCCCCTTCGGATACAAGAACAGCCCAGCAGAGTATCAGAGCATGATGGATTCCATACTGGGAAATTTGAAGTATACCATCGCCCTGGTGTACATCGACGACCTGCTTATTTTTGCTCCGGACTTCGATACGTTGCTGGTACGCCTGGAGATGGTTTTGGAGAGAGCCCGAGAATTTTTCCTTACCTTTAAATTATCCAAATGCCACTTTGGATTCAACGAGCTTCACTTCTTGGGTCATGTAATTAGCGGGGAAGGTTCGGGGCCAGATCCTGAGAAGATCCAGGCCGTTAAGGACTTCCCAGTCCCGAGGAACCTCAAAGATGTTCAATCTTTCTTAGGATTCTGCAATTATTACAGAACTTTTGTCCGAAATTTTGCAGAAATTGCTCGACCTCTGCACCACCTAGCAAAAAAAGATGTCAGTTTTAGCTGGGGACCACCGGAGGAAGCAGCCTTCCAGAAATTAAAGCTGGCCATGATTTCAGCCCCAGTTCTGGATTATTTCGACCCTGAAGCCAACATTCGAGTCGTGACAGACGCAAGTAACTACCAAGTCGGAGCCACATGCGAGCAAACTCGGGATGGCAAGACCTGGCGCCCAATAGCTTACGCCTCAAGACTGATGAAACCAAAAATACACAACTGGAGAGCGAGAAGCCCTGGCCTGTATTTTTGGCTTCCAGCAGTTCCGCCCTTATATTTATGGGAGAAAAATTCAACTCCACATGGACCACAAGGCACTACAATGTTTAACCAACCTGAAGGACCCTCATTCCAGAGTTGCAAGAATGCAACTCGAGATGGCTCAACAGGAGAAAGAAATTGTTTACGTGCCCGGATCCAAAATACCTCATGTTGATTGTCTCTCCCGCTACCCAATCAGGTCGATAAGAATCCCAATCTCGGATCAGAACCTGCATCAGATCATCGGAGAAGAGCCAGTGATCCAGGTAATACTTGGAGGAAATGTGGAAATTTTTAAGGATCATCAGCAGAAGGAATCCGCGCTGGCAAAAATCATTGAAGATGTGGAGGCGCATGGAGAACGCTCAGGAAATTTAGGGAATAGATTTTCTGCCAAACACGCCTTAATTCAGGGACTTCTTTACCGGGTGGACCACAAAACCAGTGAGCCGTATCGCCTGATGGTGCCCGCAACTTTGAGAGGACCCATTCTAAAGTTGGCGCATAATGATTCTCTGGACGGAGGCCATGTTGGAGTCTTCAAAACCTATCAGAAGTTAATGAAGCGCTATTTCTGGCATAATATGAGAGAAGATATCCTTAAGTATGTCAATGGATGCACGACATGTCAGGCCGCCAACCCTAGAACAACCAAACCTCAAGGACTAATGAAGATAGTCCCGCCCCCTGATGACATTTTTACTAGGATCGCAATTGACTACGTGGGCCCATTGGAAGAGTCCAGGTCAGGAAATAAATATATATTCGTAGCCATAGACCACACTAGCCGATTTGCCTGGGCAGCCCCTTGTCGGACCAATACGGCAAGAGATTCCTGCAGGATCCTGAAGAAACTAATCTTCGACCAAATTGGGGCAGTGCCCATGATCGTTTCGGATAACGGCTCGCACTTCAAGGGAAAGGAGTTTCAGAAATTTTTGAAGAAGCATGGGGTAAAACAAATAATTACTTCCCCGAATCACCCGGAATCCAACGGAAATGTGGAGAGGAACAATGCGGAAATTAAGCGTTATTTGAGGAAGTACGTCTCAAAATACCGTGACGATTGGGATGAGAAGCTGGGACTAGCGTGTAAGTCACATAACCAGCACATCCATAAAGTTACTAAATATACTCCATTCAGTCTGGTCTATGCCGTCCAGCCAAAAACAAAATTGGATTTATTGACCCCCATTGCCCAACCGGCACGGTTGCCATCACCAGAGGAAAGAGAGGACGACAGAAGAGACCGAGTTTTCAAGGCGAATTTAAATACCTCCTCGGAACAGAAGAAAAGGGCCAATCAATTTAATAAAAACCGTAAACCTAATAATTTTCAAGTGGGCGACCTCGTTTGGGTCGCTGATTCGTCAAGGAGAGGACTCCAGTTTTACTGGATAGGACCATACCAGATAGTTGAAGCCCGAGGAGAAACGTCCTTTATTGTGGAGTACAGAGGAAATCAGCTGAATAAACATAGGCTGATCCGTGTACACTCACATAAACTAAAAGCATATAAACCCCCTGTAGCCTGGCAAAAAGAATATGCCGAAGTTTTCAAACATAAAGTCTTAACCGAGTTTCAAAACCAGACCTCGTTTCAGGAAATTCGTAAGGAGGTCCAGGAGACTCCAAACCTTAAAAGAACTCAGCTGTTAAGCGAGTCCATATTGTCATTCGACCTGGGAGAGGAAACACCAGGACATACAATACCCCTGTTAGAACTACTCCGAAGTCAGGTACCTGCAGCCCAGAAGGAGGGACCTTTAGCCGCTATCATACGAGAGGAAATGAACCAAGCTAAGACGCCACAAAATCCCCTGCCTAATTCCCAAAGTGTTGCAATTGTGCCCCCGGAGAAACTAACAATAATTTCCGAGAGATCCCCAATAAGGACTAGAGCCCGCACAAGACAGGAAAACCTGACGCCGGCACAACCATATACTCATTTAATCGAATCCCAGGAAGGTTCAATAATTTGGGAGTTGCTGGAAATCCCACCAGAGTATGGCCAACGGCTGCAACGTAAGTCTCCACCTCAGGATTTAAATGTGCTGCCAAATTTTGTTGTTGTTTCTAGTGAGGACCAGGAGGACTTAATACTTTCTCAAGTCGAGCCTCCTACATTACGCGATGAAACTCAAGACTCATCGAGTAACGTCTCAGACCTGGGCGATGACCCTCCAATATTGTTTACCCCTCAGGAAAACCAAATGAAACCTCCCGAACCCCCTCCAAATTCACCGAGAGTCGCGGAAAGATCTCCGAGTGAGGACAACCGATCAAGGGTCAACAGCAAGGAAGTAACTCCGGAAATGGAACCCCAGTTGTACACTAAACCCTTTACTAAAACTACCTATACTCCCTGCAAAGGAGTGGAACATATATATATTCCCGCAGTCCCACCTGAAGAATTGAATTCCTCCCATTCGCAATTAACGGAATACTACCGTGGGAAAGCGAGTATAGAATTTCAGTTAATTCCCACAGGACCAGGAGAGGCTGATATGATCATAAAGGAAAAGCCACAGGTTATCCCCGTAGATGAAGAATGCCTTCAACCATGTGTCTCACAAGAGTCAGGGAGTCATAAGACAACACCAACCCATCACCAGATATTTTCCAAAGGATCAAGTGAAGCGAACAACAGCCCGGAAAAATCACAGTCTGACCAGTCACGGAACAATGAGGAGGACAGTCATTATTACTCCCCGGAAACCCAGCACAGTTCAATGGCTTTCAAAAATTACCGAGATTCTCGACAGAATATTAGTTTGGCTTCTGGAAGCTCCAGGGAGTCTGTAAACATATTAGAGGGATTACAAAAATCTCCATTTAGCCCCAGGAACCCGTTGGGAAACCTGACGAACCACCCAGAATTATTAACGTGCAACCCAATAGCAGCGTCAACCCCTACAGAAGGAAGGAAATTGTTCGAGACTTTACCGGAATCTCCAGAAGAGCTAAATCGATCCAGGATATTTACACATGCCAACGATGATGCCTCTCCGGATTTATTTGAGAGGAAGATGGACTACAGTCCGTTCAGATTACCCCTAATGAAGCCTTTCCCGAATAGAGAGGAGACGACTGTGCCATGCTCCACACAGACGAGCGCCACACCAACCAGAATCGAGTCCTCAAAAGATTCGATTACGCTTCGGAAGAAAGTTCGGAATAGAGACACCGAGAATGAGGAAAACGAACCCCCTAGGAATAATTCAACCAGCCTCAGTAATGGAAGTACAACAAGTACCCGCCGGATGTCGAGGTCAAATACTCCTCGAAATTCACCCGGAAAGGATGAGGCAGTTGCGAAGAGATTGTCATTTGCAGAGGCGTTGAAAAATCACATAAATAATTCCCTGGAGGTGCCTTGCCACAGCGAAACTTCATTCGAGAGTCATGCTACTGTGGAGAGAATATCTCCTGACAGACAAGTTCCTGTTGTAAATCCCGGACTTACCCAAACAAATCAAGGATTTCCCCCTAAATCCAAAGTTCCGACAGTACGAGAACCCCGGTCAAAAGTGTCCTCAAAGACTGGCTCAAAGGCTAGCCGCCAGTCCATCCCCGAAATGGAAACACATCCGATTCCCGCAAGACCCGAAGCTAAGCTAGTAGCTCAGAGAGCATTTGTCACTAGTCCCGTTGCCAGTGTCATCGAGCCTCGGAGAACAGGCAGAGTAACTACCCAGACGCAGTTCTACCAAGCTGGAGATTTTTCCCGACGGAGAAAATAGCTCAGATCAAAAACCGCAGGGAATTCCTGGAGATTTTCTTTTGGGCTGTGGCCTAACCTAAAGTGTGGTAGCCGACGGAGAGCTGAGACAGTAACATTTTTAATTATTGTTTTTTCTCTGAGATAATAATGTTTGGAGTACTCTCGTTCGGTCATATAATAAAAATTACTCGGTTTGATTTAACATCGTGTGATTTAGATCTTCAGATTTATGAATAATATGCCGCTTATAGATTATGGCTAAATAGGAAATACCTATATTACTGCCCAGCCTAGGAGAGGAGATAATTTGAAGAAACGCCCTGAATAATTAAAATACTCTATCAGTGTTTCATTTACCCTCGATATTCACTTTAAAAATAAATCTTGCTTAATTAAAAGTTGTGCTTCATAAGTTGCCCTGTTAACATCCTGAAACAGTATTTTCTGGTTGTGAGATGAAACAAAAAGTAACTATTTGATGAAGGAGTTTACAGCGTTTTTGTCAATGGTCAATGCGGTCGAAAATGTGTAGCTATTCAGTTATGTTTGTTTTGCAAAATTGCATGTCAGCTGTCCCGTCAGTGATATCCTCATTTATATACATAACTCGACATGTTCGTTGCTGAAGGCTGAGACCTGTCAATTAAGATTAGTTCAAACACAAAATTTAGGCCAACTGTTTAAGAAGAAATAATTATTCATGAGTTTTTTGTTTTCTTATCATATGTGTATACGTATTGGATCAATTTTCTAATTACGCCTAGTACTTTTTGGGAATTAATTAAATGTGTCACAAGTCAAAACTCGACTCTGTGATTAAATTTATTTCCGTAGTCTACACATAATTACTGTCCCAGTCTGTATCATACTATCATACAGTAGCAGTGTTACTTCGGGACGAATCGCGATTTAATTAAATAAAAATAGCATGCTTAGCAAATTAAAAAACTCTTCCTAAATTGATGATAAGCATAAGTTTCTGAACAAACCGCAAAAGATTTCTCCAGTTTACCAAAAATATTTTGAGTCGGCTTTATACACATAGAGATATCAAAATGAAAATACTAAAGTTAACGACTTGCACATGGTAACGTAATTGAATTACAACACCACGTTGTAAGATAGATATGCTGATGGATTCAATAAATTCTGTACCTACACACAGAAGAAGCTATTAGATACAAATGAAGATATAATCAGTACAAACATGTGGTTGGAAGTTGATCCAATGAAGGAAATATCCAACCATCTTGGTTTTTCCTTCCTGGAATCCGACTGATTCCTCTACAGTTGAATTTGAATTGTGAAATGATTGTTGAAGCCGTCTTTCTTCGTTCTCATTTGTGGGAGTGTTGAAGCGGACTTCAGTTTCAGGTTAGTGTGTACCGGTTTTGAGTTCGGACTAATTACTACAACAAATTTATTACGCACTCGACCAATTCTCTTTTTGACGAAATTCTTTGGCTAACTATTCTTTATTACTGCTAGCGTATGTTTTGCAACACTTTATCTACGAATTCTTCATATCACATGCTAAATGATCTTTATGTAAATGCATCTACTACGAATATTTTATTAGCTGGATCTAGGAAAGATTTGAAACTAAGAGGTATCTGTCAGTGTGGGTATTCTGTATACTTCTAATTTATACTCTAGTTTTCAAACAAGCCGGTGTATGTAAAGTTTTTGTAAACGAAAAAAAAAAGAGTTCACTAGACATTCTCCTTTTTGCTTTTAATTTGCTATATCCCCATAGGAAATCCATCTGGAGTGCGTCTTTAGGGTCTACCCACAGTTCGATATATGTATGATTAGTTATGATATATAACCAGTCTTCCTTATTGATTCGACTTTTTCATAATATTTGTATCTATCCACTATAACAGCAGTTTTCTTTGTCACCTTGTAGGAAAACTAGTTGTTTTGTTATTTTATTGATTGTCGATAATTTCGTTGTCGCTTTTAGGGAGTCCTCAGCCCTCTAGTAAAATAGCCTTGCCCGTACGTCCGTCTTTATGAACATTACGTGTGTCAATCTTAAGCCAGATTTCGTGTTTGGTTAGAATCGGCGGGATAGTTTTTGAGAAAACAATTCTTGAAATTTTGGACTTCGGAAGGCTTTGGAAGTCAAGTGACAGTTAATCTCCAAAACTAATGAATGCATTTCAATGAAATTTTTTGTGAATATTGCTTATGTACATAAATAGTAATGGTTACCGCATATCAAGTTGAAATTGGCCCGATAATGTTAAATAACGTTAGTGCAATGGCAATGTAAATTTGACTTCAATTAGGAGATACGATACTACTGTCACACAGGGGTCGGATTTTTGTAAATCTCCCTGGAAGATTATTTCTGAATTTCCCTGCTGACTATTATCTCCCTGCTGGTAGGTCCTCAACGATTTCAAAAATCCCTGCTGAAAAAAGGTCAACGATTTTAAAAATCCCTACTGAAAAAAAGGTCAACGATTTTCAAAATCCCTGTTGGCAAAACAATCCCTTACAAGACGTGAAATCCCTGCCAAATTTGGCCAATCAAGCCAAAAATCCCTGTTTATCCCTTAACAAATTTCCCTGAAACCCGTCAACAAATTTGAAAATCCCTACCCAAAAAAAGGCCAACGATTTTAAAAATCCCTGTTCGTAAAAATAAATCCCTTTCCTTTGAGATTCTCCCTGCTAGAAATATTTTTTCCCTGGGAAGATTCTTCCCGTCTTGCTACAAAAATCTGACCCCTGCTGTCACAGGTCATTGCTATTGGACTGATCTGGACTACTGGACCATATAGTTTACTACTTTTATAGCGAAAGAATGGTTGCTCAAACGTTAGAACAGACTTAAAGATACGTAAAGTTTGTGAAACTTGACAATTCAATCATGTTTACAAAACACCAAACTGTTTAAGAGAATTGAGGCGTTTCTTTATCAGCGGGTAAGGCAAACGTAAGAACAACTGAGATTTTACAATATTATGGTTGTAGGGCGGGGCCACGGCCAAAATATCAATCTGAATAAATTTACAACTACATTACATTTACTTTTGAGGGTATGGGTAAAATAAAAAAATCCGTGCACTGCACTGATTTGGGCAAACTTTGTTTGCATGTGCAGGAAAGTGAAACTTATATTTAAAGATTTTTAGTAGGGTAGGGAAATAGAGTTTGCTTGTTATCTGTGAAGGACGTATGTCCATACGTCAATCCGTTGGAAAGGTATAGCGACTCACAAGATTTTGCAGACGGACGGACGGACGGAAGAGACTCGTCTATAAGAAAGTTTCACTTTCTAAAAACTGCACTTCAACGGAAACATTAAATCATGCTGACAATGAGAGATCTTATGATGGGTATTTCATAATCAGTACCAGTAGGCAAACATAGAAATAAGCTGGAAATACTAATTAAAAAGATCCCGAGTTAAATGAACTTATGGATTTACAACAAAACAATCAGGAATTATCATACAATGGTGAAGCAACTTTAATCTAATATAACCACTTAAAGTTGGAGCTCCAGGCATATTTACAATAGGGGCACGTTACTTGTCTTTTCGTGACAAAAATAATCTTTATGTAAAGTGCTAGGCCTCTATGGTAAATACATATTTGCGGATTGGGAAAATTGTTTATGCAGGTCCTGTGGTTTTTACCCTTATCACGTTGGTGTTCGGCAGATTTCTCGGGGATTACATCTTGACGTATCCTGTTAAATAAGATAAACAATTTCCCATGCATATTTATGTGCAACCAGCGGGAACAGTTTACAGAATAAATCCGGCATGTTAGATCTGGTTGGGACCAGGTTTGCAAACGAATATGGCGGGACTCAGCGCTAAGGAATATGATGAATCAGCTCAAGACGTAGGATTTCAGCCAAACCTTGAAAAAACCTGTAGTGTAAGCAAATTTCTCACAACTGAAATAAAATTATTTAAACAGTATGACGGTTAATTCCAAAAAATGTAAGGCGCTATAATTTACGTAGTCAAAGTAACGTTCACAAGTGTTAAAATAAGACTACACATTTCAAAAGGCGACAAGCAAACTACAGACTTGCACTATAACAAAATATATAAATTCCGGGATAGTCGAACGGTCTAAAGTGTAAAAGCTTCCAGCTCTTATGCCACACGCCGGGATTCGTAGGACAACCCGCTGCAAATGATTTCTCTGATTTTTTGGGAGCGTACTAGTTTGTTCCAGAATTGTTAGTTTTAATTGTTGAACCTTCTCCGGAACTTCGTACGCATGTCCCAAGAATGTCATAAAGAGCGCAATCGAATTAATTCCAAACCACATCATGGAAATAGACAGGCCCAAAGATACGTGCCAATTTCGAATGCCAACAAATAATCCCGTAATGGATATAAACATGGAAGCAAGTTTCACCCTGTAGTTTGTTGGAGCATATGTGTGGTTATAATATCGTATCTCCAGAGATGCAAGGACCAAGTCATTGCATATGTTTCTTAAATTCCACTGAGTTGGATCTTCCGTTCTGATTGGAAAACATTTAAATACAAATGCATGTGTTCTCACGGAAGAATATTTAATTAAGTTATTTAATTGTAGTATATGAAATAATATATAAATACTTGAGTCTCACGTCGACATGGTCCAAAATACCGTGGACCATGTGTGGGAGAGCGTATCCCAACATCACGTAGCTGCACAAGAAATGGGCTGCACTGATTTGACAGAATAAGATGAATTCAGTTGTTACGGACACCACAATGACAAATTTACAGGAGTTCCAGGCCGGAGGAAGAATTGCATGTAACATATACGCAGAATCAGTTATATTTACAAAAACGATCAAGCAGCCTACTGTAGTAGCAGTGATTGAATAGGGAAAAGTCACTAAATACAATTCGTGGAACGATAATCCCCGATAAGTATTTCCCCCATGATTTAGTAGGCCTGTAAATACGGAAAGGAATATTTCCATAAAACATTTTTGTAAAGAGACAAAACCTTTTAGAATTCTTGACAAACTACACATACCTCTCGTGACGAAAGTTTGATTGATGTTTGTGATCAACATGGTATTTTCCCGTGCGTTTTTATAAATTAAGGCCCAAAAGTTGTACAAGGTGTAAATATAATATGAAATCAAGATCATGTTAAAAGAAACATCCGCCTGAAAGATGTGTTTTGAATTGGCAAAGGACTGAAATAGTCGTATGATTTTGTAAAGTGCATTCAGAACCTGTAAGAAATACAGAACTTTCCAAAGAAACAGTCTCCGTTGGCTCGTTTGGGGTCTCGTCTTACCGTTGTCGGAGTCAAAAATTATGGGAAGCATGTTAAGCTTGCATAATATTTCGGTGGTAATAAAGTTGTGCTTCATAAGCTTGCTTGTGAGCATCGTGACACAATATTTTCCGGTGTAGAGATGAATCAAAAAAGAACTACTCGTCGAATAAGTTTACAGTGTGTTTGTCAATAGTGACTGTGGTCGAAAATGCTCAGCGATTCAGTTAATTATATTTATTTCGTACTACTGCATGTCATAACCAGTATGTAACGATTGAATTGAGGTAAAAAAAATTTCTGTTGTCTTAATTAATTTATAAATTTTTAATACATCTTGGGTTTACCAAAGCTTTGACATGCTCAGATAAACGTTTCATGAACTTTTCATTGAACTTTTACTTCAATGACATAATCATTTGGTTACATATTTCCTTGTGTTCGTGGCTGGAGGCTGAAACATCCGATATGTGACCATTCAGTTGAGGTTATACGCATTAAAAATAATTCTGATGTATTCATTAATTTCTAAATTTTTTATAAATCTTGGGGCTTAAAGCTGAAAGCTTATAAAATCTAGGCCAACTGTTTCAGCAGAATATACACGTGTTTATGTATTGAAACAATTTTCTATTACTACTAGTACTTTTAATGGATTGATTAAATGTGTCATATGTCAAAACTTGACTCAGTAATCAAATTTATGTTCGTAGTCTGGGCATGATTACTTTCCAAGCAGTGCTGCGCTCAAATCAAGTAACTTCCAGACTTGACCATAAACTTGACTTGACCATGATTTGATCATGACTTGATCATGACTTGACCCAAACATACATATATACACACATGTACAGGGAATTTCCTATATAGTGGTTCCCAAGGGATAACAAAATTGACAAATAATAAAAATCATAAATATAATAATAAAATTGAGCATGCCAATGTATGTTACTACTATACATAATGAAAATGTAATACAAGGGAAAATTTAAACATGTCAATATAAAGAGAATGCAGTCCAAGAGGAAACCGCTATATAGGAAATTCACTGTATACATATACGTGTATATACTTAAACTAATTCAATATCTTGTTTTCACATGTTCCCAAAATTGTAAATAGTATTTAAGATAATTATTAACAAAACAAATTTTATTTCAAAATGATTTATCAAAGGATCTTGTTCAATGAGGCAAATACTATAATTTCAGTTGTTACATGAAGTAACAAATTTAATTGCAGCCAAATTTGCATGCCGAGCATGAGTTGAAACCTGTTGAAAAATAAAACAAGAAGTAGTGAAATGTTATTTTGGAAATGTTTGCGCCGTGTCTTTGATATACGCAATTTTATTTTACTTGAATCTGTACAAAAAATACTCATGGTTCATAGTCAAGTTTTTACATTATAAGACTTGACCATGAACATGACTTGAAACTCAAGTAATATTCTCCAGCATGACCATGATGGTTACTTGACTTCAAGTATCATGGTCAAGTTTGTACATTTCCTGATCATGACCTGAATGCTTAAAGTATAATTATTTTTTAACTTGACCATGACTCTAACTTGACCATGACTTGAAATACTCATGGTCTACTTGAACTTGTGCGCAGCACTGTTTCCAAGTCTGTATCATGCAACATTTCAACGGAGCGAACCTCGACTTGCAAATTAATTAAAGCCCGCATTCTACGCAATTTATAACACGACACAGTGTTATGACTTGCGACTTAATTGTTTTCGCAAATCTCCTTTCGAGTAGATTCCTACGATGTAATTAGATACTTCAATCTAGTACGGAACTTTAAAATGACATCTTAAATTGTAAATCCGCATTTAAGGTTTTGAAATTAGGTATTGAACTATTTGAAATTAAGGTGCCTGTCTGTGTGAGTAGATTTCCTGTATACTTCAGGTTTACTCTAGTTTTCAAGCATTCAAAAAAAAGTAAAAAAATTAGTATAGCTTTTGTAAATCAAAAAAAGATTTCACTAGACATTCACTTTTTTGCTTTTAATTTCTTATATTTTCGTAGGAAATTCATCTGGAGTGCGTCTTTAGGGTCTATCGAAAGTTTGGTATATGATTAATTAGTTGTATTTATATATCCAGTTTACAGTATTCATTCAACTCTTCCATAGTATTTATATCTATCCATTATAACGATAGTTTGCTTTATCAACGTGTAGGAAAACTAGCTATTTTGTTAATTTATTGATGATGGCGATAATTTTGTTATCGTTTTTGGGTGGCATCAGCCCCCTAGTAAAATAGCCTTGTCCGTACGTCCGTGTGTCCCTCCGCACGATTACGCAAAAACTACTGAACCGATTTCAATAAAAGTTTTTATGGGCATTACTTGTATCAAAAGTAGGGCTGAGTTTGTATTTGGTTGAAATCGGCCGGATAGTTTTTTCGAAAACAATTCTTGAAATTTTGGACTTTTTGTCAAATGACTGTTATCTTTAAAACTACTGAATCGATTTCAATGAAACTTTTTGTGAATATTGCTTATGTAAATAGTAATGGCTACTGTCTATTTGGTTGAAATCGGCCCGATAGTTTTTTCAAACAAAATTCTTGAAATTTTGGACTTTATGTCAAATGACTGTTATCTCTAAAACTACTGAATCGATTTCACTGAAACGTTTTGCGAATATTGCTTATGTAAAACGTAATGGTTACTGTGTATTTGGTTGAAATCTATTAGTTTTTTCGAAAACAATTCTGAAATTCCGAAAAAAACGAAAATTTTTCCTACTTTGACGGCCGCGGCTAACGCCACCCTACGCGAAGCCTCAAATTATCCTAATAAAAAAACTGCACTCAATGGGAAACGACAAGACATACTGGGGGATCTTATGCCGGGGGATTTCATAATCAGTGTCAGTTGGTAAAGACAGGAATAAGCTGGAAATACTAATAAAGAAGACGCGGAATTAAATCTCAAAGGAACTTCAAATATAACAAGACGGCCAGGAATTATATTATAATGTTAAAACAGTCTTACCCCAATATACCCTCATAAAATTGGAGCTCCAAGTACATTTACATTGGGGGCACGTTACGTGTCTTTTCATGTCAAATCTAATCTTTATGTAAATTGTTTAGACTTCTAGGATAAGTATTTGAGGATTGTGAAAAATGTCAATGCAAGTCGTCAAGGTTATTACCCACATCACGTTTGTGCTCGGCAGATATCTCAAGGATACATCTTGACGTATTTTGTTGATTGTGATGGGAATTTTCGCATATATATATTTATGAGCAAGCTTGGAACAGTTTACAGAATATAAATCCACCATGGTAGCTCCGGTTGTGGTCAGAAGTGCAAATGAGTATGGTTGCAAGCAGCGCTAATGAATATTATGAATCAGTCAAGGGTGTAGAATTTCAGTCAAACCTTGAAAAAACCTTTATTGTAATCATATTTGTTACAACTGAAATAAAATTATGTAAACAGCTGTAAATACTCGTATCGCACTTTCCATGAGGTTTACCATGAAACTGAATTCAAGAAACTCTGAAGTGTCTGAAGTCTCTATTAATCTACAACACATCTTCATTATCACACATTTCTCTTGAGCAGAAAAGAAAGGCACATCTTGAACCTGGGTCACTGTACAGAGAACAACTTTTTCATTCCATCATACATTTGGAACAATTTCAGCGGAATATTAGCCAAATTAACACCAATATTAAGGATAAGAAGTTAACTTTGGTCGAGTCACTTCCCAGTTAGCACTGAACGTCATAATGATATCATTATTAATGCTTGAAATTCATAATCAGTTCATGTCTTTTTGATGAGGAGATTATGACTTCCAATGGGCATCTTATCAATGAACAATTTCTGACACGGTTCTGAAATAGTACATAAAATATTACATATTCTGGGGTTCTTCATAATGACTTCAGTATGTCAAGGTCAAATTGAACTGCGCTCATAATCTTGTCATTTTCCGTAAAAATTATGAAATGACTTTTTGCGCAGGCTTACTGGGAGGACGCGAGACCAGTTCAGGAATAAACTGTTAACCATTTCCTAGTTGGTTTATTAGTGGTGTGCCTTCATCCTTCCTAATTCACTTAAAAGTAGTAATTTTTAAATGTGAAATAAATTATCTTAATGTGTCAATTTGTTTGACCAGATTGAGAATGAAGTACAGTGGATTTTAATTATACCCCCTCACGAATTCAGTGTTGTCGAAGTGAAGTGAGTTAAACATACAAATACATATAATGTAGACATACTTACACCTTACACGCTGAAGAAAAGCATTCTACAAATAATATTTTTGTTAAAATTTTTCATCAGTACAATTAACAAAAAATGCATGTGTTTCCTCTATACAAATCAAGCCTCGCATTTACACAGTTACAATACTCTGTCTTGAGTGTAATTCTTTTTATAATTAAAATGATAGTGTTATACACTTGCAAAATTTTTGTGGAAGGGAATTCGTGTGTAGATGGACGGATAAGTGTTTTATTGGAAATATTGAATAAAAATGTTTATTTCCAATCATTATATTTATTGTGACTGTTTTCATTTTATATGCATATAATTGTATGTAGTTTGTACTGTCTAATTACTATTAGAATTTATATATGCCGTACACAAAGTAGTGATACCAAGGGAATAAATTCTTTGATTACTGATAGAGGGAAGCACTGTTGCCTCATAATCTGGTCATAATTTCCCCGCACGCACGTAATATCTGTGATGTCATTACGACAGCTTAATGAGCCGAATAAGCGGACATTTCAGGACCATAATGGTATCGTTTTGATTTCATAATGAAAAAGTGCCGTTATCATTATGAATAGCACCCTACAGTGCCACTGAAGTCATTCTGAAATCATTATGTTCTTCCAGTGCTAGCTGGGTTATGTCTATTCTAGGGATTTTCGCCTGATATTTCTTTTGCTCCTGGCAAATGTCCTATTTGGACTTTGTTGCTTCTCCAGACTGTCGAACATGGTGAATGGTTACGAATATTTTCGGTCGGACCCCGGAGGAAGCCGCAGCGATTGTGTCTATTAACGGGGGTTTTAATTTGGGCACACGACTAATTTTTCCTATTTTCTCGGATTATTTGGGTAGGAAATATTCATATGGGATAATGCTAACGACTCAACTATAGTTGTTTCATGTTTCTCCACCATTACGACAGCTGGGGCTTATTGGGCCTTCGTGATTGCGATGTGGATTCTCACGGCGTGCTATGGCGTAGGATTTGGGACCATTCCGGCGTTCCTGACGGATAGATTCGGACCTCAGTATACTGATTGATAGCTTGCTCGTCATCTGCTGTAGGTGGTGGATTAAAATACACCCCAGTTTTTAATTTAATCCTGTCATCGGGCTGCACCAGAGATGTCCAGCCTTCGAAGGCTAGCCTTCAATGAAGGTGGAATATCAATTTCCCAGAGATTTGGGAAGGGAAGGCAGGATGGATGAATTAATTCGGGAAGGCTGAAGAAAGCCTTCCTAGTATTAACAGAAAACGGAAGGCGAAGGAAGGAAGTATGTCAAGTACAGAGGTGTGGAATATTTTGAAATATTATATTTGAAATAGTATTTGAACAGGGATGTCAACGATTAATAATCACGATTAATGATTAACGATTAATGATTACTAATTATTAATCATCAATCGTTAATTTAGTAAGATTGGATTTTTTGAAATAATCATTAATTGTAATCATCAATTAACCGTTTTCAAAAATTAATCATCAATTGTAGTAATAAATTAACCGTTTTCAAAAATCAATCATCAATTGTAATCATCAATTAACCGTTTTCAAAAATCAATTATCAATTGTAATCAGTAATTTACCGTTTTCAAAAATCAATCATCAATTGTAATCATCAATTTACCGTTTTCAAAAATCAATTATCAATTGTAATCAGTAATTAACCGTTTTCAAAAATCAATCATCAATTACATTCATCAATTATTAAATTATAAATGATTATTCGTTAATTGTAAATGAAATTCAAAATTTAGCAAGAAGTAATTTATAATCGGAAGTGTAGATTTAACAATAAGTTTGTAATCGGAAGTGTAGATTTAACAATAAGTTTGTAATCGGAAGTGTAGATTTAACAATAAGTTTGTAATCGGAAGTGTAGATTTAACAATAAGTTTGTAATCGGAAGTGTAGATTTAACAATAAGTTTGTAATCGGAAGTGTAGATTTAACAATAAGTTTGTAATCGGAAGTGTAGATTTAACAAGAAGTAATGTGTAATAATTGTAATCGTAACTGAAACTTTAGTAAAAACTATTTTGTAATTGTAACCTAACCTAACTTCAGTAAAAATTAATTTGTAATTGTAATCGTAACTGATATGTTTGCAGCGAGTAATTTGTAATCGCAATCATCAATAACTTTTTTTCATAAAGTAGTTTTAAATAATCTTAATATATAATACGGAATTCGAAATGGGACAGTTTTTCAATAATTTGTCTCGCCTGATGATGTTAGACACATCAAGCCCAAAAACTTGCGTATTATAAACTTGTAAAAAAATAATTTACTTTAAAAAGACACTGGTAACCATATAAAATAATTATTTTTGTTGCTGTATCATATGCAGTTACTACTTACTACAAGTTCGTAGCAATGATCTGATATTTCTTATTTTGTTTAATCACACTAAGTCTCACAAATTGAAGCTAAGATTTATTTTAAGACTACCAAAATATAATATATATCATATGTAAAACCTATGTGACGTCTGTCCGTTCTGAACGGTCATTTTGCTTATAATTAATTATAATAAATAATGTAATAGGCAATTAAATGTAAAAAAAAGTAAACATTAATAATTGCAATCGACAATTAAATATTTTGTTAAAATATAATCGTTAATGGCAATCCTCAATTAATTTTTAAAATAATCGTTAATTGCAATCCTCAATTAATTTATTTTCAAAAAAATCGTTAATCGTTAATTGTAACCATCAATGAAAATTATTTTTAAAGTAATCGTTAATTGTAACCATCAATGAAAATTATTTTTAAAGTAATCGTTAATTGTAACCATCAATGAAAATTATTTTTAAAGTAATCGTTAATTGTAATCATCAATGAAAATTATTTTTAAAGTAATCGTTAATTGTAATCATCAATGAAAATTATTTTTAAAGTATTCGTTAATTGTAATCATCAATGAAAATTATTTCTAAAGTAATCGTTAATTGTAATCATCAGTGAATAATATTTTTAAAGTAATCGTTAATCGTAATTATTAATTAGTAGTTATAAGCCCATTAATCATTAATTGTAGTTATAAATTCATTTTGTTTTCGAAGTAATCGTTAATCGTTAATTGTAATCACAAAATTGGAAATTGACATCCCTGTATTTGAAATACATTTAGTATTTAGCATTTGGTATTTTTCTAGATTAAAATTGTTTAACTTATTTTGTATTTCGTGTTTTGTCAGTACCAACATGTTTACTGTATTTTGTATTTCATATTTTGAAGATTACGAACGTGACAGTATTTTGTATTAATTTATCTTGTAAAATTTACCCACGCCGTATTTCAATAGCAAAATAAATTTTTAAAATACATGACTCTGGCAATTGTTACGGTCGTCTCTAAAACATGTTCAAATAAATATTTTAAAGGTAAAAGCATTAATTTAAAACATTTTGAAACCAGTTTTTGAAACTTGGTGGGTTTGAAAAACTTACTGGATAAATACATTAAATTCAGTGTATCTTTTAACTTTAAATTTAGCTAAATTAGTGACGCGAATATAAATACTTTACCCAGGAGATAAGATTATTTGTTTAAAGGAAAAATATTCTGTACATAGGGTCATGTTTACTTTGATACACACAAATGTACAACTCTAATACTACTACAAGTCTAATAGCGTGCAGTTACCTTACGTTAGCAGATTCACTTTTAATTATCGTACCTATTATTTGGCCGAATTATACAAAATATTTTGAGAGAATAAATTTTAGATATACAGTAGAAGATTTTACGTTGTGGTCCGCGTACAATGCGCAGATTTTCGCTGAACTCAGCGTACGAGCGCAGTCACTGCAGTACTATGCGCCGTGTTCAGCGTAATCACGTCTGTACTGACTATACGCTGTCCTCAACGTGCTCCAATGAATTTCGTACGCAAGTTACAACGTACAATATGCATTCACATATAATTTATTTCCAAGTTTTTAAAACGTGGCGGCAGTACGATTTTAACTCCGACAAAGAATTTTATATCATCGTTGAAAAGCACGTGAAAAACTGAACAATCTCACCGTGCAGATTTAAATTTCACCGTGGGGTTCGTGTGCAATGTGGTAATGTATTTTTGCCTACTAAAACTACAGCAGGGTTAGGCTATTTATATATGCCAGCCAAAATAATTATATCGAGAAAATTGAAATGTTAATTTATACATAATAATGTTAATCTTTACGATTCAACTGTGCCAATAAGATTTTTCGGCAGAAATGAAATATTAACATTTATAAAAGTTTAGGAGAATTTATCATAACAATTTTATATTTTTTATAGAATGAGCAAATGAATCACATATAAAATAACTAGCTGATCAAGACACCGCCTGCGTCGGTGGATAACTGTCATTTCCTTATAACAACACCGACGCAGTCTAGTGCTTGATCCGCTAGTATTAAAATTATTTTGCCGAAACGATTTTTTTCAAGTCGAATATTTTGTAAATGATGACCTTTGCTTCTGAAATACACTTTCGTACGATTACAATCAGGGGTAAATTAATAAAATAATTCTTACCCTGACTCTAACCCTTAAAATAGTTTTGACCCTCACGTATGCAATCTGAGAGCCTTAGTTAACATTTTATTACCCGAGACCTAAATTTTTTACAGGGTATCGCCATACAGTAGCAAACCCTACGCCAAATTGTAGTATTATGAAAGTCCAAGGGTCTTCCGGGATGGCTGCCCGTGACAATGTCACAGCGCTTGCTATTGTATAATGTTTTGGCATCGGTACACGTACCGCATGAAAGCCAATTAGCTTTATGGTAATTTGTACTCGCGAAACTATAAAGCGCGTTTACGTTGCTTTTGTAATAAATTATTGTTCTCTACTGTACTGCGCGACGCTTAGCTATGTGCTCTCCTGTTTGGTAGCTAAGAACTAAACTCCTACCTTCGCGCGAAGTTTTAAAAAATTGAGCCATGGTCATCCTTCTTTTAGTACTGAGAGATTCCTATTCAAATAATTGACGACATTGGAAAACTTGCACATGAACTGAAGCAAAAATGTTTTACCAAGATGAAAGATTTTCCTCCACAAATGAAACTACACTAAATGAAAAAAATTTACATGTTTGACAAAATTTATGTTTTTATAGAAGTAGACGACAATTATTAAACCTTGATTAACTTAATTTTGAAAACTAGTTGAAGAATTCGTTTAACTTTATGTACAGTATAGTACAAATTATTATAAACAGGTTAGCAATTTGAGAGAGCGGTGCAATACCTTTTAAACTTCATCATCCCTAGCAGTGTACCAGATTCTGCGCATATACGCTGCCACCCGCGTAAAGGCAAATTCTAACTATGTACGCGGTTTCTCGCGTAGAGTACTGCAGTGATTGCGCTCGTACGCTGAGTTCAGCGTATGCGAAAATCTACGCATTGTACGCGGACCACAACGTAAAATCTTCTACTGATATATGTCACAATCAGATTTGTACTTTGAGATCAATTTGAGAGTATTTTCAATATGTACATATTTCGTGTTTCAAATACGGTATTTTTATTTCGTATTTTCTCCTTTTGTTGGAATCAAAGTATATTATTTTGTATCTTGCCTAAATGACTCCGGTTATTTGTATTTTATTTTGTATCTTGCCTAAATGACTCCGGATATTTGTATTTTATTTTGTATCTTGCCTAAATGACTCCAGATATTTGTATTTTATTTTGTATCTTGCCTAAATGACTCCAGATATTTGTATTTTATTTTGTATCTTGCCTAAATGACTCCGGATATTTGTATTTTATTTTGTATCTTGCCTAAATGACTCCGGATATTTGTATTTTATTTTGTATCTTGCCTAAATGACTCCGGATATTTGTATTTTATTTTGTATCTTGCCTAAATGACTCCGGATATTTGTATTTTATTTTGTATCTTAACTAAGTTACACCTGGGATTTGTATTTTACATTTGTATTGTAACTTTTTTGAAAATGTATTTGTATTTTGTATTTCAATAGTAAATTTCATGTATTTTGTATTTCAATAGTAAATTTCATGTATTTTGTATTTCAATAGTAAATTTCATGTATTTTGTATTTCAATAGTAAATTTCATGTATTTTGTATTTCAATAGTAAATTTCATGTATTTTGTATTTCAATAGTAAATTTCATGTATTTTGTATTTCAATAGTAAATTTCATGTATTTTGTATTTCAATAGTAAATTTCATGTATTTTGTATTTCAATAGTAAATTTCATGTATTTTGTATTTCAATAGTAAATTTCATGTATTTTGTATTTCAATAGTAAATTTCATGTATTTTGTATTTCAATAGTAAATTTCATGTATTTTGTATTTCAATAGTAAATTTCATGTATTTTGTATTTCAATAGTAAATTTCATGTATTTTGTATTTCAATAGTAAATTTCATGTATTTTGTATTTCAATAGTAAATTTCATGTATTTTGTATTTCAATAGTAAATTTCATGTATTTTGTATTTCAATAGTAAATTTCATGTATTTTGTATTTCAATAGTAAATTTCATGTATTTTGTATTTCAATAGTAAATTTCATGTATTTTGTATTTCAATAGTAAATTTCATGTATTTTGTATTTCAATAGTAAATTTCATGTATGTATTTTCCACGCCTCTGGTAAAGTAGCCCTCTGCTACTTAGAAGGCTTCGAGCATGCAATAAGCTATAATAGATAGTTACAAATACAATAATGAGAGTGTACTACAAACACTACAAATGCACAATGAGACTTACTTCATTGCTTCTGATTTTAATAAACGACATTGAGTAAATTGTATCGCTGATTTTCAGGTGTTTTACCTGCAAGAGGGTTGTTTAAATGCAGTGCTATGGTATTTCGTGTTAGGAAGGCTGAATAGGAAGGAAGTTTGATTTTTTTAAGGCTGAAGGCTGGAGGAATTAAATTAATAAGTAAAATAGGGCTGAAGGATGGCAAAATATTTTGAAGGCTTCCTTTAATAGAAGGATGAAGGAATGCGTTTTTTCAAAAAATTGCCTTCGAAGGTTTGAAGGTAGGCCATTTCATTTGGACATCTCTGGGCTGCACTGCCAAAGATCCTTATAATGTCAACTCCTGGTGGATTCTGGCAGTCATTTTTGCTGGATGGTTTTCCTTAATATTTATCGCTCCCACTGATAAAGATATTCAGTTTAAGAAAAGAGTTAGTTCATTCTTAAAGAAGGTAGTGAATCACAGTGAGAGAAAGGATTCTTATGATTCGTACCTATTTTTTGTAATTTGAAGCTTTACTTCCCTTGGGGTCGTGATTTTGGTAGTTTTCGATTATATACTTACAGGATGAATGTGATAATTTGTTGGTAATAATGGTATAACCTATTTTAAATAAAATTATTAAGTATCTACTTTTAGACATTTTAATGCAACGAAGAATCAAAAAAAAATCATACTTTAAAAATTCTGTACATTAATTTTCGTCCTTTTAAGTTCTGTTACTTGCAAATATATAGCCATTAGCCATCTATGAAATAATATAATACATACGAATTTTATACGTTCCTACTTGTTTACATTTCCCTTACTTTTGCAACTGGAGGAAAATTCCGCCAGTTCAACTCTTTGATTTCCGGTATGGTTACGCTGATTGTGAGACTGATAATGGTAAGTTTTTGCAAGTTGATCAAGGTAGTAAAAGTATCATCGGATAAATTTGAAGCTTCAACATGGAAATTCGGGAATGGTGAAGGCAACGAAAAAAGTCGGCCTTCCAGAAGTAAATTCCTAAAAATTTTAGCCGATCTGGATCCTTTTCTTCCAATCGAACAAATGAGTGCGTTCGCAAAGCAGGACAAGCTTGCTTATTCGACGATTTGGAAACGATGCGAAATACTTTCAGTGCGCCAACATCTCTCGTGTTCTTCACCAACTTGGAAAACACCCGCAAAAAATGTCTCCCTAATTATTCTACAATTCAAAAGTCAAATAATTATTGTGGGTTCAGTATTCGAATTATATTTGTGTACAGTTAAATAGCTCGTTACTACTTGGCTACCGAAATATTCGACACATGTGTCCCCATTTTGGAACACCAACGCTTCCCCGTGCATATTTGTGTTACCGAAGGACTTTTCTGGTCTGCCTGAACTTCAATGTTGATGTTGCTGTACATCTGTTTACTTTTATTCGGGACCGATTCCATTATCCAATTCATATTTTTCTGTCTGACTAAAAGTTAAATAAAAAATAAATCAAAGTCAATTAAAATTCTGCTGGATTTCCAGTTTCTACAACACACAAATGAAACACAACTCAAATAATGATTCATTTATCCAACTTGACGGTCCTTTGTTGAGGCCTTGGTCAAACCAGTGGTGATAGACGCAGCTTAACGCCCGTTCTACGCATTTTGAGGGACGAAGTGAAGCTGCAAGTCCCGATTGCGCATGTCAGCGTGTCTGCATGCCTGTTACCACGATAACTGCCTCACCATTAAAACCAGACGATTCAATTCACGTGTTACTTACATTAAATTGACTTTCATGCCGATCGGTAGATGTCGTAAAAAACTGCACTAATTTTATTATGAGTGTTACGTTTTTTCAAAATTTGAATACATATACTGAAAATGGACGTACAATACAAATTAAATTAAGCTTAAACGTAAAGTTTTATTGATTCTTTTACACGTAAAAGCCCTGTGCTTCACAGGGGCAATGTTTCATATAGCTAGTTGGTTATTCATCATCAAAAAATTATGGTACAACGCTCCAGCCCACTAAAGTTCTCTCCCAAACGCAATATTAGACACTGGCCGCACTGCTAATTTAAAATAGGAAAAGTGAAAGGAATTCATATTAGCGCAACACTTTTCAATTGCTATTGTTACTGAAGCCCATGGTTCCTACAAATCAATCCTTACTTCCTAATGATATTTTTAGGGGATATGCATAAAGATCACATGTATGGATGTAAAGGCTTGTAATTAAAAAATAGTTAGCAACTAATTTCAGCAATAAAAATTCTAAGAATTTATCTGATGTTAAATATAAAAAGTGTTTCAATAAGTACTTTCAATTCCATTTGCTTTTTCCTAATAAGAATCTCACACTTATGTGTACAAAGTTCAGTCATTAAAATTCTCTCAAGTCAGTCAGTGCTGTAACCGAACGTAGTTTTTCTCACTACCAGACTTAATTTAATCCTTTGATGATTTATGTCTAATGTTTATAATAATTATGATTAGTGCTTTTAACTGTTAATCGAAAATTGCGTAATATTGCGAATGGTAAAGAATGCAGGAGAGTGGTAATTTAATTCTTTCTCATTGCTGCGCTCATTCCACTATATAGCAAGCCGCTCTATAGTATACGACTCTACTCCATATCGAAGCAAGCCGGTGGTATATGCAGCAAGAAAGCAAGCCGAGGCCGAGAAGCACTGACAGGAGCGACAGCGAGCTGAAAAAGCACTCCTCTGCTCTGCGACAGAGTTTCAGCTCGCTGCTCGCTTTGCTTCTCTGCTTCTGCTTGATTGATGCCAACGGCTTTCTTGGCTCTATAGTGAAATAGTATACTACATGGCGGCTTGCTATATAGTGAAATGAGCACGAATAAATCCCAGTTGTGGAGACTTATTGTATGGCTAAATCTTGCGCTCTTAATACTTTAGCAGTAGAGCGCGAAATTTTAATAGCCACATACAGAAAGTGGCGGTTATAATATAGAGATTTATGTATGTATATGATAACCACAAACGTTTTAATGCGCACAGGTGTATAGTAGACGTGGGTTTCGGGCTTGACTTCAGGCCCGAACCCTGAAGAAACCCGAACAAATACTCTATTAGCCCGATCCGGCCCGCCAACGGGCTAAATATTTTATATTCAACCCGGCCCGTTTTATGCACCTTAAATTTTGTGAAGCCCGAACCCGTTAAAAACCCGCAAACCCGTAAAAATACAAAGTAGAATACCTCAGATTACAAAACTAAAATACAAAGTAGAATACCTCAGATTACAAAACTAAAATACAAAGTAGAATACCTCAGATTACAAAACTAAAATACAAAGTAGAATACCTCAGATTACAAAACTAAAATACAAAGTAGAATACCTCAGATTACAAAACTAAAATACAAAGTAGAATACCTCAGATTACAAAACTAAAATACAAAGTAGAATACCTCAGATTACAAAACTAAAATACAAAGTAGAATACCTCAGATTACAAAACTAAAATACAAAGTAGAATACCTCAGATTACAAAACTAAAATACAAAGTAGAATACCTCAGATTACAAAACTAAAATACAAAGTAGAATACCTCAGATTACAAAACTAAAATACAAAGTAGAATACCTCAGATTACAAAACTAAAATACAAAGTAGAATACCTCAGATTACAAAACTAAAATACAAAGTAGAATACCTCAGATTACAAAACTAAAATACAAAGTAGAATACCTCAGATTACAAAACTAAAATACAAAGTAGAATACCTCAGATTACAAAACTAAAATACAAAGTAGAATACCTCAGATTACAAAACTAAAATACAAAGTAGAATACCTCAGATTACAAAACTAAAATACAAAGTAGAATACCTCAGATTACAAAACTAAAATACAAAGTAGAATACCTCAGATTACAAAACTAAAATACAAATAAAAATAAAAATACAATACCTGGTCGGAAATTTAAAATACTCAAATACAAAATACTGTATTTTAAATACAATTATTTTCTTAAAATACCCAAATAATGTTCACTATTTTCAGTTTCTGGGACTCAAACAGATTTAAAAAACAACATTTTAAAACAATTACATAACTAATAACTTCAAGGACTGCGTATAAGACGTGTAGTAACAAATGATCCAACTTTTGTTGAATTGGTCAGTCCAGTAATTATAATTACATTGACTAACGATAATGAGTTATTTTGATTCTTTAAGAATGTAATGTAGATTATTATGATATTTTTAGCATCCGAGTTAGTCTGAAATTTAAATTGAGTGTCTTCGGCGGATCTTAAATATCGTTGTTAAAGACGCAAAGTGGACTAATTGTAAGTGATGTAGTCTATTTTGCTTATTCAAAGATGATATGTAATATTGAATATCGAGAACCTGAACATGTTTGATGTGTCTAGTAAATAGGATTCATTCCAACGTATGTTCTTGCATGGCTAAAATGGAATTCTTGCAGATATTAAACGTCATAAAAAACTACAAACAATGTCAAAGTGGTAATCATGCTGGTGAAAAGTATTTTGAGCTTAATACTTTATTTGAAATACATTTTCCAGGACATTGAATGTAAGCAAATACAAAATACTTTTGTACTTATAGGCCCTTCAAAAACTAACAAGGTAAGATTTTGGGATGGTACAAGCCGATTCAAACAAAGCATAGCACATGTTTTAGTACTCACCTAGTATGTTTCAAAACTCATGTAACTCGAGTGCATTTTGCCCCGTTCTCCTAGGACACGTCACCAAAGTTTCAAAATTTAAAACGATACCACAGGTGGGGACCTGTCTTTTCATAAAAAGTTAATGTTAAATCCCATAAGGATTTTGAGTTTTTGAAAGTCGATGAAATTTTGAATTTCGCTTTTCAATGAAATTCAAGCTTTTACGTACACATTTATATATCCTTCAACAAAATTCCCCAAAAAGTAATCCCTCAATCATGGCGCATCTGTATTTATGCTGTCGATACGATATATTCACTCCATATTTAACCACTTGTACATACGCAAAAACTGGACTATTGAGTGTTGCCCTATGAGGTACATAAGTACTTCCCCTTCAAATACATTAGCCCTCCACTTCCCCTTCAAATACATTAGCCCTCCACTTCCCTTCAAATACATAACTGTTCGACTTTCCAAGTGGAGGGGCTATGTATTTAAAAGGGAAGTGGAGGGGTTATGTATTTAAAGGGGAAGTGGAGGGGTTATGTATTTGAAGGGGAAGTGGAGGGGTTATGTATTTGATGGGGAAGT